>VZTX01005511.1:0-94444 GCA_013400915.1 Pardalotus punctatus
TAACATCACCCCAAGACAACAGGGTACTGTTTTATTATTAATAAGAAACAAGTCATACTAGAATATAAAATATTACTGTATTATTATTATTATTATTATTATTATTATTATTATTACTATTTTGTCATTGTCAAGTGTGTCCCTCAAGACTGACCCCAGTGTTTGTTAAATAGCTTCATAAAAAGTCAATTATATCTGCAGTTCTCCCTTTTCCCTCAAGGCAGACCTCATCAAATCTTTTCTAAGTCACCTAAACACAGTCTCAAGGAACTAACTTTTAGGTATAAATATTCTCTTCTTTCTCCTTTTCCAGATTCAGAGATATTGAAGTAAAATCAGATGTCACCTGCCAGGGTTTAGTTTCGAGCCTTTGAACAAATCTGACCATTGAGACTATTTTATTTACAGTTGATTTGTCTTATTCTAGTGTCCTGGTTTTGGCCAGGAAATTTTTGCATTAACTAGGAGGGGCATGACTGGAACACAGACATTGTTCTGTACCACTCTTGCGACAAACAGTGCCTGTAAACAGACTTGCCATTTCCCTGAGCAGGCTGGATACTTCTCTGCATCACCAACATTCTCTCACAGTATCATTTTATTTTCCTTTGAACAAAGATTAGTGCTTCAGGAAGCAAACTCTGTGATCACAGTGCTTGGTTTAAATGAAAAGTGACAAACCCAATAAAACAGTTTTTTATTCTTGAAAAATCAAATCTTAGAACTACTAAAATGACTACTAAAATGACTAATAAAATTACTAATAGCAATAAACTGACTTAACAGACTGCTTGTAAGGGAATTGTTTTAACCTAAAAGAGGAGAGATTCAGATTAGATGTTAGGAAGAAATTAAACGTTTATTGTGAGGGTGGTGAGGCACTAGCAGAGGTTGCTCAGAGAAGCTGTGGATAACCCACATAGTGGATGGTGTCCCAGGCCACAGTGGAAGGGTTGGAATGAGATGATTTTTAAGGTCCCTTCCAACCCACGCCATTCTATGATTCTATTATTTTGAAAATATACTGCCTATAGCAAACTGAAATAACACACAAATTGGAGAGATTTTGCTATTAGAGTTTTTTACCACATTTACACTAATTATCACTTCATTAGACTGATACAGAGCTGTTATCAGTCACTCTCTATATAAAACAGTTCAGCTCAAACATCCTTTTGAAAAGGGATATTAAATATTAGAAGAGCTGGAAGCAAGGGAGCTTTTTATCCTAACTGAGGCCCAAACAAATTGCAAGTGATGGTTGCTTGCTAGCAAACATGTTAGAAATTAATACAATGACATTAAAATTCTTGCCATACTCGCCTGTCTTCCTTGGGTGCTGCCTGCTTTAATGCCTTTGTGTGGGCTTTCACATTCCTGTCCAACTGCTGTCTTAAAGGCAGCTCTGCATTCTTTCATTATTTTACATCCAAGCATTTTTTATTGTTATAAACTTAAATTTCAAACTGCAAGTGATTTTGCTGCTCTCATTGATGCCAAGCAATGCAGTCCATGGTAAATGGGATGGTGTAGTTTCTTTAAACAGAGTTAATTCAAATGTGAAATTAACTTTTTTCACCCCTCAGATATTTTCCTTAAGTAGACACACTGCAGAAATCCTATTTTGGCATGTGGGTACAACCTTCAAGATAAGGACTGATGAAAAAATTGAATTTCGGGGTTGCTAGGAAGCTATTGAGGAGATTTGGAGTAATTTAAACAATTTACTCAAGTGACTCAAGTCTGTTTCATAACAGTGACTAAGACTAGTCATAATTTTAAGTTGGCAAGTATTCTAAGTGACTTCAGGGATCAGCTGCTGACTCACCAGAAGTGTAGAGAAGTGAAGTTGACATGGTCTGAAGAAAATCAAGCTCAGCACAGGCACTGGCTGCTTAACTTGGTGAAGGAGAAGATTTCCCAGGATGACATGCCATTAGGCTGGGATGGCGTTCAGACATGCCAGGAGCAGGAGTGAGCAGCAACCCTCCTGTCACCCTGATCCTAAGAGGTACCAAATCATGCACACAAAACCTGAGATCCAACAAAAAAAACAGGTGCCTTAGGACATGGCCAGCAAAATGGTGAGTTATGGAAATTGTATAATAAGAGATTAATTTTGGAAGGGATATCTGGAAGTCATAAGGTTCAATCCCTTGCTCAAGCAGGGCCAACAGCAGTCAGGGTTTGAGCTTCATGTAAGTGATTTTTGTTTCCAAAGACAGAGATCCCCCAGAGCTCTGGACATCCTAGGAAATGAAGTCATCCTGGATTATGGCACCACCTCATATCTGTGTACTCAATATATTGAACAATGGTGTTTCCCTGCCCCAAGGTGAGCATCCGAGCCATCACTCGACACCATCCGGTATGATTCACTGACAAGGAAAGGAAGAGATTGTCTGTGCCATGTTTTAAACCTAAACAAACACTCACCATCATGTGGTCAGTAATAACATGGCATGTTTCTGTTCCACAGCAGCAGTTAGTGCTTGGCACAGGACCAAGCCTTTTAATTAATTCCTTCACAGCTTTTAAAGCTTCTCTTCCTTTGCCATGTGCAGTTAATTCCACTTCAGACTTTAAAAGCAATTAAAACATGATCACTGTATTTTAACATCAGGATTAAGGCTGCAGATCAAAATCAGATTCAGAAATTGTTTGGAACTATTATGTTCCTGGACTTTATTCTCCATTTATGCTGCCTGATAATTTCATGTACCCAATGCCACCAACAATAAATGCAGCCAGGAAGATTTTAAAAACATTTCTGACTTTTCAGCTGGTATCTCAAAGCATTGAATTTGATTTTGTGGTTATTTTGCAGAAAAGACACCAATAAATGTGGTTACTCTTCGCTGAGACAAAATGCTGCATTTACAAGAGTTAAAACTTTCAAAGCCCCTCTTAAATAAGTGGAATGAGGAACGCATTTGTTTTTCTGTGCACATGTACATGTACACAGAGGTATGTATGCATGGTGGTCCTTTGCAAGTTATTTCAATGGAAGCACAGCTCAGTCCCTGCGAGCTGAAGGAAACCTCAGCATGGATGCTAGAGAAATGCAGGAGGTGAGCTTCAGCCTGCACCAGGAGGGCAATTCTGCTCAGCAGATTCTGCTCTGGCAGCTGTCTTCAGCACTGCCCCTGTGCACACCAGTCTGAGATGTCATGCCATCCCGAGGGACGATGGATCTGGCAGGCTGCCCGCTGGCCATGGAGCCATCCTGGAGCAGAGAGCAGCAGCTCAGTTACTCACGGAACTGACTCACTCCATCAGCCACCTGCACCACACCGCAGTGTTTGTAAACTCAGTGTGTTCCAACACCACAGTTCTGCCAGGTCTGCAAACACCTTCCCCGGGAGGCAGAGCCACAGGACTCTCCTGCGTTGCAAGAGCCAAAGAAGGTCAGAGGATATTGACCATATTGATGAGATTTGGAGTTGACCAGAGGACTTGGTGGGTGAAGTCTGAGGGGTGGGCGGCTGGGCTGCTCAGGTTTGAGCATACCATCGAGGGGGAATTGCCTCCGGGAACTGCATTGACTCAGAAGTGGGAGGGGACAGCCTGCCATCACTCAGGCAGCTCTTACAGGGCTCAGCCTCATTGTTATTGACAGCAGCTGAGCTGGGTTTACACTGCTGCATTGCACTTCTTTGGCTGGAAAACTTGGGCTTGACATGGGCCAGTGAAAGCCACTTGAAAAGGGTTGTTCGTGTTCAGTCTCATGCTGCACAGTGTGAGATCAAATAACAGGCATTAAATTAATAAATAAATAAACTACAAATAATTAAACAAATAATCATTTAAAAGCACTTCGCCCTGGCCCAGCCAGGAAAATAAATTTCCCAGTTTATTTGGTTCATTGTAGAAGAGAGGACTGGCATGTTCTCTGGAGTACCAGACCTCTCCTTGCATTTTATTCAGTGCTGTCACACATGGGATTAGAAAGCAAGACCCACTGAACATATGGGTGGTAGCAGACAGGTTAATGTGTGCATATGTAAAGTGTCTTATGAACCTGCATTATGTATTTAAAGGAAAGAGCAGGAAAAAAAGCAGAAGAAAAGCTTCCAAATCTGTCACTAAAACTAGAACAAATGCATAAACTGCAGAAATTTGAAAAGCAGTTGAATCAGATGAAAAGTGATTTAAAAAACTGCCTGCAAGAATTGCCAGATTTGAAAGACAGATCTGGAAAGAGTTTGAGGAAGTGCAAAATGAATAGAGATCATGTGAAACTGGGATTTCATATGGTTTTTTTAAAAATATATTTCTACAGTAACCTGCTGCTGCAGAAACTTTCCAACAAAGACAAAAAGATATTACAATGACTGTCTCCCAAACCCCCACACAGAGGTGTATTGGTTTAGCACACCTGTCTTTGCAAACAGCCAGCGTGACTTTTGCACAAGAGTTTCAAGGTAAGACAATTTAAAGGCACCTTCACAATCTGTTTCCTGAATTCTTTTAGAGCACTGTGGCGGTGACCCAGTCCCCGTTTGCCATGAAAATCCATGAAATAAACTGGGCTGACTTCCCTTCTAAGGACAGTGAGCCGGAGGAGGAGGAGGGGGAGAGCAAGGCTGGGGAATCCCTCACACTCGCCACCCTTTAAGTTGTCTGTTAAATTTTAGGTTACACCCCTTTCCCCTCCCAGTTATTTCATTTGTATTAAGATACTTTCCTATGTATCAGTTTCTGGAAAGTTCTCTGTTCTTTGTATCTCCATTGGTTAGTTTTAAGGTACCTCTCCCCTTATTTTGTTTGATTGGACAACTGTGGTTCTGTAATCCTTTTCTGTTGGCTGATCCATTGTTCCTCCCCTTAGGCCGCCCCTTCCTGTTCCCCTTAAAACCCCCTGTAAAGAGCAGCCTGTGTTTCTTTCGCCTTTCCTTGTCGGTCTTCTTTTGTCTAATAAATGATCGGTCGTCGGCGACTGAACCCTTCCCGTCTCCTTTGCCTCTGTGTCTCACTACGTTGTCATCGCCTGCTGCTGTGCTCTGCCCTGCAGACGGCTCCCAGAGCAGGAGCCTACGGTCCGGACACCAGGGACACACAGAGCGGGCTCCCTGCCGGGGCACGTGTGTTCCTTGTCCTGTGCGCTGACCATCCGGGCTGGTCAAGCAGGCAGAGACAGAGCACCTAATTATTTCTTTTTGGAAAGGTCCTTAGCCTTCATATGGAGGCAGCAGTCATTCCTTCTTGCATAGATCCTGCTGCTGTGATCATCATATGATTTCAGTGCTTTACTCACCATTCTCCACCAACAGTAGCTGGAGAAAGAAGCAACTGGGTATGTTGCAGCTACCCAACACAGCATGCATTGTGTAAATGAAGAGGGGAGCAGTCAGATGCTATTGCTCATACATGGCACCTGCTTCTCATGGGGACAGTCACAGTAATGTATCTCACAAAGCATGAGCTACTTCTCCAGATGATTCTGGCTGTTCACAGCAATTACAAAGACTTTCTCCTGAGTCACTATGTACATGGTCTTCACAAGGAAGATTTCACCCACTGTTACCTGGTCTGTGTGATTCAAGCCTAAGCTATTGTAATACCCTCCCACTGGCAGCTGATCATGGAGACAGAGTGGATGTAGCAGGTTATTCAAAAAAATCACTCAGCCCTCTCTCCAAAGGGACAGATGGCTGAAAATCATCACACAAGTATTTCACATTACATGCTCTCAACTGAAACCTGAGCATCTGGATCTCATTTTCCAGGTTGTCTGTGATCAAGAACTCCAGCTCTACATCACCTCCAATTCCTTCATCATCTGCAATCCACCTATAAGCCCTGCCCCAGGGCTGTAGCAACCCAAGCTCTCTGTTATTAAGGTCTTTATGCAGCTTGACATGACAAGACTTCACTGTCTACAAGACCTTCTGAGTGAGTACAAGACAGCTCTCAAAGAAAGTCATACCTAAGAAATTTCAGAATAAAATGTTTTGATGCTGAGAGTTCTTACCTTCAAACTCCTGCCTGTGGAAACTAAGGACAGAAAAGATCTGTTTCTACCAAACTTTGGCCATGCTTGTGTTCAAACTCAAATCCAAGGACTGCTTTCCCATCACAGTCAGGCTGACCCTGCAACAGGGGGAAACTAGGCACTGAAGAGGTGCAAAGCAGCATGACGGGGACAGAGGCAGCCTCTCAACTCTCAGCAGCTGTTTGTGTTCAGCACAGATTGGCATCTTGGAAATCACAGATGTGTCTGGAATTTATAAAATTCTAAGCACTACAAAGCAATTTGGTCGAACACTAACTAGACTGCAGAAGTGACAAAATGAATCCATATTAAGGAACTGTTCCAGAAAAAAAAACCATGTCATTGGCAGCCATGTTACAAGAAGTACTTCAAGAAAAAAAAAAAAGAAGGTTGCTAACACCTGTGTGAGATGCTGAAAAAATGCAAAGAGCTACTACGCTGTAATTTGAGTTATTACTCAATCAGCAAAGTAACAGCGGCTTATAATATTACAATTCTCTGGTCTTTACTGACTGTATTTGACTCTACAGTTCCAAGAAGAGTTCCAAAAAAAGTGCACCAGGTGCTCTGTAGCTCTGTTTTGGAAAAACCTGTGTCTGCACACTTCTGAATCTCCCTTTCTATGCACTTATACAGAGCACAAACTGCTGGTGAAGCCGAGTTCCTGTTCTCCCAGAAGTGCACAACAAGAGTGTCCATCTCAGGTGAGGAGTATGTCTATTTACAGTTGCTACAACTCTGGGAAGTCCACAGCACCAGCTTTGCTATCTGGTAGGCAAACTGCAGAGCAACAGTATCAGCATTTGACGGAAAACAGAGATTTTGACTGTAGTCTTGAAAAAAAACAAAGAGAAACTCCCAAGGCTCAATGAAAAAAATAGCTTTAAAAGCAAATGATCCCTCTTTTTTTAAAGACAGACTGTTTTCTTTCTGCCACATCACAAACTTGAGATCAATCACAGCAGTAACCATGCCTGGTATTGTCCAATGGTATTGGAAGACAGCTCCTAATTACAAGGAGCTTGCAACCTAAGCTGCTATTGCTTTTCCATGCTATTCAATAAAATAATGGGATAGATTGGATTTAATGTGCTCTGTGTTAAACATGGGCAGAAACCTTTGCAGTGACAAAGAATCATCTTTTAATGTGTTGAAAGCTACCTATTTAATTAATTGTTCTTATTCTTTCACAGGATTTCAGTCTATTCATGAATCTCTGGAGCTCCTCAAACAAATACAGAAGACACAGCAGAAGCTTGAATAAAAGAAAATTCAGAAAGACATGAAAAAAATACTATCCAAGTAATGTCCCAGAAGAGTGACCAGCAAAAGCAAGCCTTGTCAACTGTTGCAAGTGCTCTCTCTAGTGAGAATCAGCATGGGGTTAAAAAAAAGTAGCCTCTAGACACAGCTTCTTTTCTTCTCCCCTGTCCCTGAAGTATGTTGTTGTTATGATGCTGTGCAGCCATAAAACCTACAGCTCTGGAACACCAACAGCTCTTTTCATGTCAATATTGCAACAGAACACTTTACTACAGAAGAAAAGTTATACTTTTAGAATTGCTTTTAAATTTATCAAGAAGATTTCATATAAAACTCTTCATATTATTTAAAGGACTTTAGGACAACAAGGACTGTTTTCAAGCATGTCCTGCCATAAGCTACACCAATTTTAGATTGGTGCAAATATTGAAATCGGGCCTAGTAAATTCCTACAGCTCCACACAGCATTATGAAAGCTGGCATTTGAGTACCTACTGATGCATGATTTGGATCTATTGAAGTAAGTTACTGGATTATTAAAAATACAGTATAAATAAACTGCATACAGGTGACAAAATGTCAGCTTATTATTAGCAGCTGCATTATTAGGAAGATTCATTTCTCATCTCTTCTATTTGACTGAATAGAAGTTACTGTGGTGGTTTGCAGCAGAATGTAACTGACATTGTGGCTTTTGTTTTGCTTCAAAGCACAAGAAAAAGAGCCTTTAAATAAGTAGAAGAACGCTGGGAGTAGGATGAAAGAAACACACAAGTATAATTTCCCAACAGAAGCTAACAGTTCTTTAGCAGGGAGACAAAAGAAGGTAATCACAATACAATTGCAAGAAGCCCCTCATTTTATACAGTACATCCGTTTTGAGAAGTCCAGTGTTGTCTCTTGCCCAGAGAATAAAATTCAATAGGACTTGATTAACCCTCCTCTAATAATCCATACCTCAAATCTCTTGTGCTTCTTCTCTCTACAAAAAAACAGGTTCCTCTAGCCATGGATTGCAGGTGGCCACTCTGAGAAGTCAGACCTGCACAGCATGACAGCCAAAAGCAATTTGATGCACATAGTAGGAAATGTCATTTCAACAGTTAATCTTGTTTATCTTGCAGATAAAACCTTGGTACTTTTAAACTTTCTCCATGGCATAGAAAGTCCTAGAAATCACTCACATCTTGTAAAAGACAATGGAGGTTCCAGATGACCCTTCTGCATTTTGTATGTGGTCAGGTTCTTCAGAGATAACTGCACGGGAAAGACTCCCAGCTTTACATCTGCTTTCCGGCCAGGTCCTGTGTTTGTCACATTTCCTACAAGAAGCAGGAAACCAGCAACACTACCTTAGTGTGAAACAGAGTTGCCCCAACCTGCATGAATTTACAAGTTTTTGCAGTGTTACAGCAGACTTGCTACAAGGTGCCAATTTTGTAGAGGGTATACATTGTTAAAAAATGAGAAGAGCAAGACTTTCACCTCACATTGAATTTTACAGAAGGTTAAATTTAAACTCATCTTTCCTGAGTGCTTCTCACTGAGGAGGTGGCAGAGATTTGTGCAGTTTTTTTCCTACAGCATATGTAATACAACTTTGGGCTGTGAAATTATCTTATTCAAGGAGTTCATCATTGTTCACTGTTCAGTAAAAGCAAGTTCATGGTCTTCTGAAGAGAAAAAGCACTGCAGTAGTACTTGTTTTTCTAATAGTGTTCACAGCTGATGGTTACTGAGCTGGTGCCTCTGGGCTGTTGTCATGTGCCGGTTCTCCTAGACGTTAGGCAGTACTTAGGGCTCAGTACTAGCAAAGCATAGGCTAACACTCACACAGAAGGATTATCAGGGACAGGCCACTGCCGACTGTGCTGCCAGCAGGCTGGTGATGATAGCTTTTCCACCACTAGAGTGGGTGGCACACATATCAAGACCATATGCCAAGGATACAAACCATAGGCTGCAAGAATGCTTTCAGGTTTTTAATAGCAGGAAGCTAATCACAAGTCTGGCTTTTGCAGCATTTCCATTTAAGACCTGCATTTACTAATAGTTCAAGGCTATTTGACAGCAGGCTGTGAAGGGAAATATAATTGATCCAAATATGCAGAAAATCTTTTTAAGGCAAATGAGAGAATTAAAGTGAGGAAGATAAGGAGAGATTCTTGCCATTCAGAGGTTTCTACTTACCTCCACAGACTAGAAGACCCAGCCTACTGAGCTGAGTTATCCTGTTAAAATGACAGCAGCAGGGTCTCCAGAGATCACTGTGCGTGACTTGCACCCCAGCTCAGTATCCTGTTTTCTGTAAGCCCAGAACAACTGGTTCCAAAGGCAAGTGCATGCTCAATGCAGTCCCACTGCAGGCCTTTGAAGTGCCCTCTCTTCCCCATGATATGGGATCATACAAGTCATTGTCATACTTTGCTGGACAGAAATTTTAAGAAGCTTTAAACCAAGAAATGGACAGCTGTCATGACCCTTGTCAACAGAGTGAACATCCTCACGGTAATTTTCAGAGCTTAGAGTCATTGCTTTATTTATTTTTTATTTTCATATACATAAAAGCAAAATCATGTCTTAAGAACTCCTGTCATGATTCATCCAATTAAGCAGTCAGCAGCTGAGTTGCCAAGAGATGACAAAAACTGGCTGCTATTTAGCTCTTCAGATCTCATGCCAAGAAAACCTGGCATTGCTGGCAGTGCAGTTAATATTGTACTTCCATGTGTGTCTTAGGGGGCAATACTCTATTGTGAGTAGTGACAAAGTTTAACTGGGGAAGCAAACAAAAGCAAATTTCAGGGTTTTCTTTTCAAAATAAAGTGTGATTTTATGTGTGTAAGTCAGCAAGAAAATAACCTACTTTTATTCAAGAAAAAGCAAAGCTAAATACAAAGTTGCAGTTGATGAAACAGAAAAAAAAAATCAGACATAACAAAAAAAACAGCCCAAACTATATATGCTTCTGGATGGGGAACTAATTACATTGGATGAATGGAAGAGTATTTTGCTTGAGATTGTCCATACTAGGCACTTGCTGACAATTTCTCATTTAGTTCCAGAGTTCTAACATCTCCATTAGCTTTGGCATTTTGTATAAGCACCTGCAGAGAAAAACAAAGAATGACCTGAGAATTTAAGATTTTACTGCTAGTATTTTAATGGCAATCTGAAATTAATTCCTGTGAGACAGTTTCCCTAACAGATTACCTAACCCACAAACCCAGATAGGAAATATTTGTCATTACACATCAACTTACTTAGAACCCAGCTCTGCACAGTAGTGACTTGCTAAACCTGTAGTCACTTCCAGTGCTCTGTAAAAGCATAATTTGTTGCTTTGACAAGTAGTTACCTGCTGGCAATTAAACAAGCAGACTTCTCTTCCTGCTGACGCACTCTTGTCTCCTGCTAGTACCTTAGATTCAATTTCCATTTGCCAAACTTTAAAAAACCAGCCACATCCTTTTTCCTCCCTCACTTAAATTCACACCTCCCTGATTTATTTTCCACACATCATACCTGGAGTTTTCCTACTAGTTAAAGAAGCTCTCACAACAGACTAATGTTCATAAAGGTTCTGGCACATCTCTTGTAATCCAATGACATTATACATACTAAAAACCAAAACCATTAAGCAGAACCAAGCAAATATTTAGCCACTATTATCATATTCATTGGCAGGGAGAACAGATGACTTTGCAGAAGCAAGTGCAATGAGATCATACCAGGATCTTCTGAACTCATTAATTATAGCGTTTTTAATCAACCTGCATGTCTGTGTATGGATTTTCGTCAACACTGAGCCCATTTATATGTACCTCCAAATGTACTTTGTGTTGGATTCAACATTTCACTGGGGTACAGCTGATAATCTAGGCTAAAGACCTCATCATGCCAGCAGCAACACTGAGGACAGGAGAGTGTATTTAGATTTTGAGGAGCAAAGTGGTTCTCATTACAAGCCAAAATGAATGACACCCCACTTGCACTACGTGAAAGAGCTGCATGGATTTGTGAGTTTCACCAAGTCCATTTGAGAAGTACTGTCAATAGAAACTAATGCACCATTTACTATGTACTGAAAATAATGTACCATTGCAGATACAAATCTTCAATACAGAGCATACAGCATTCTACTGCTCAGATATTTTGGGTCAGGGATACAACATGTTCCAGTCAGACTAGAGGGAGTTTACATTTTTAGTATATTAGTATGCTCTGCTACAATTTTGATAAAATGGTCCTCATGTCTACTGAACAGTCACCTGTAGAATTCTTGCAAGGTTGGAGTAGAGGCTTTACTGTTTATTTTATTATTACTATTGTATAGAGGAATGGAAGACATTCAAACCGGTGTTGATTTCAAAAAATTAAGTACATTTTTTCAGGATAGAACCCTTATACATTGCACCTCAAGAGCAGGTGTGCCAGCACCCCCCAGCCTCCTTCTACCCCACTTCCAAGTTGCAAATATAATATTAAATGTAAATAGGTAGAATTTCTGTATAAAGTAGACTGTCTTACATCAATTAATTCACAATCATCTTTGGCATACAGATGTTGCAGAAGGTACCAGCGTGCCACTGACACTACAGTTTCTGGATTCGCTGGCTGATAAATGACTCTCTCCAACATTCGACGAGTCTCCCTGGAAACATTATTGAAACATAATCCAAATCAAATTCAACTGACTAGGCTCCATGTAACACAACAAAGCAAGCCACAATGGTCAGAAGTAAAATAAGGGAAAGCCCTTATTGCAGTTCCTGCAAATAGAGACAAGACATGAAATTGCGGAAGTAATCAGAAGAGTGTACTACACGAAGTCTAAAATTCTGTTTGGCTGATACTACCTTCCACCACCAACAAACCATATACCTAACAAAGGGATTTTCAAATTCACAATGTCATTAGAAATCTGGTAAAAACTGGCAATTACATTTAGGGATGTCATATTCATTCATTGGTGCTCCTTCAGTTTTGGTTCTCGTTCCAAGAATTCTGTCCTTTATAACCAATGTGATATTCCACAACATTGTGATTTAACAGACTGTTGAGAAGTTACTTGTTTCTGTCTGCCTAGGCAGATCAATTAGGTCTTGTGATACACTGTTCATGTAAGTTAGTATCTGGACTTGTAGTAAGACTGATTTTAATTAAGTTTTTATCCTCATTTCATTATAATCGACAACCACCACATTAGGCTGTCTGCTGAAGAGCCAACAAAAAAGTAAGCCAGTTTGTTCGACTTATCTACAAAACAGGTAAATTATTGAACAAAACCATTTAAAAAATGCATTTTTCCATAGCTTAAGCAAAAATACTATAAAAGACAAAATAGACATAACAACCAAATTCACAACATAGGAAGATTCTAAGAACCCCTTCCCTAAATATTCCCCTCCTTCCTCAAAAAGCCACAATGACAACCTGGCTGTTCAGGAATGGGCATGAACTTTGACTGGGAGCCCAATTCAGGATCAAAATTAATCCCAGCAGTAGATAGGGCAATGATGTCTATTTCCATTGTGCTATTTTAGGAGATTTTTCAGAAAGTGTAATCTTCCTGATTAATTTATTTAGGTAACACGTTTTTAAAATAAGAGCTGTCTTACAGCTGTTTTTCTCTGGGTATGAAGGTCTTTTTTTTTTTTTTTGACAAATAATGGAAGATTTGGCTGTTCCCCACATTACTAACCCCTTCTCCCCTCTCCTTTTTAATTGCCACATTATTTCAAGAACTAATTCCCACTTTCACTTTTAAGTTAGATCTGCAGATAATGACAACTTGTATTTCTAGACAGTGTATTCCACTGAAAACTTAACAGATCATGCATACCTTGCTCCCATTTTGCGATTATACTGTAGCAGGGCTTGAAGCAGAGCTGCCAGGGGACAAGGAGAAAGTTTCAAAGCTTCAGTTGTTGCCTCCTGAACCAAGGATGGCCAGTGCTCATTTGAGACATTAGCCTATATTAGAAGTTAAAAACAAAAGAAAGAAAGAGAATAATACTAAAGGAGTTTTTTTTTTTTTTTAAAGAAAAAAATGGGGAAAAAAGGACTTTATTGCACTGTATTTGCATCTCTCTAGAAAGCAAGTTTAATTCAAGCTGTTCTGAGAAGTATTTGGCAGGTTAAAAAGATACTTGTTTTAAAAAAACCTCAGACTAACAGTGGTTAGAAGTGCCTGGAAAAGTCATGTTAACTTATTTAGGAGCAGCCTTGCCAGCATTCCACTTGCAAATTTATGCAAACCTTTTTGTTTTTTTCATCCAAGTTTTCGTAGTGCTTCAGAAACCTTTATTAATCTTCATACCATAGATAAAACTATCCTAGAACGTAGAATGTATCCCCCAGAAATGACATAATTTTTTACCAGAAGTCAAAGTCAACTCCTAGATGATAATTACCCAATAGAGCAACTATTGAGCAAAACAATGTATCTTAAAAATACAAGCAAAGAAAAGAAAGAAAAATTTGCTTAAGAAAAACCTTATTATCTCCATTGTGTCTGGATAGCACTCATACTGCTACACTTTAAAGGGTGACCAAACTTACATTTGGAAGATAATTGGGAGACAAGCAATTTTCAAACACAGAGCTTTCCTGGACCTGAGCAAGTTTTTCACCAGGCTTTTACAAATTTCATTAAGCCAGCTCAGGCTAGAAATGCAAAAAAGAATCCACTTATTAGCTTCTCTGCTCACTCAAAAAGTAGAGATGAGATAGTCAAATTCATACTAATCCCATTTTTAAACAAAGTGTTGTGTATTCTTAGACAATTCATGCCAGCCGTTGAAGAAACAGTATTAATTAATTTAGGAGCTATCTTGTGACCTGTGGAAGCATTTGGGAGCAATACAAAACAAAGCAGATCACTAGAAAACTGACAGAACAGCAGCAGGAAAAATACTGCCACCTGACAAATTCTGCCTTTGGAAGCAATGGACTTGTGACAAAAACTGAGGACGACTCTCTTCTCCCACAAGGAGCAACAGCTTTGCAGCTTTATCCTCAGTAAATCTGACTGCCTTTTCTTGCATAAGATCTCAGGATATATGGGGTTGCTTTCCCTGATTTTGATTACAGCCGAGTTGTTTGTTGAAATGTGGAAAAGCATTAGCCAAGATCAGAGCAGTATCTACATTTCATGAACAACAGACTTTAAAGCAGTCTGGTAGTACACTTCAAGTTTCTAGCATGACACTGCTTAAAGAGAATAAACACATGCCAAGAACCTGAAGTATGTTCACCCTGCCCCTTACTGCAAGGAACAGAGTAATTCTCTTTATTCCACAAGGTACAATTCCCTTAGATTGTTTTTAGACTTCAGGCCAAGGCATCATATCTGGAAATGATCATACAGCATAAAATTACTTGAAATGTGACTGTCTGACTTCTCCAGGCACCAGTGAAGAAAAAGTGTCTCTTAAGGCAGTTGTCTGAACAAGAGGACAGATGCTTGAAGGGTATGTCAATTTGGATGATCAAACTAAAACTGTTAACAGACAAGCCTTATTGTGCAGGTGAGCCTCTTATGCACAAAAGGGTTCTGTGATTATTTCACTGCAACCTCTCTTACAAAGAGACATTCTAAGAATACTCCACTGCACCTTGAAGTCTCATTTTATTCTCTACGTGTCATTCATAAAATGTAAAGCCATTTAAACAGAGGCACCATTTAAAGACTACAGAAGCCCTACATCCCATCAACTCCTGTTAAACCATGCCGTTATGTTATATTGGTTATCCTACCATGCTCGTTTCCAGTGCAAGCATAGCTAGCCTGAGCAGACTGGATAACTTCCCGTTCCAGCTGCCCTGCTGTGATGCCAGCTGCAGACTCTTTCTGTAACACATCTCTGCTCCAGTCATCATTCTCTGGGACTGATAGACTTTCGCCAGCCACTGAAATAAACATCCAATAAAATCAGTTATGGAGCCACCAAAACACACATCCATTAGTTAATACCATTTAGTCCAATTTATGAGAGTACCACAGCATACTATCTGCTAAAACCATGCACCCAGTCCTCATTCCAACAACATACTGTGCATTGCCCTGCAGAAAAATTAGTCTGCTGCAGAGCTGGCAGTACACCTCACTACAGTAGCTTATTTTGGGAGTTCCCTAGCCCACTCATGGACTTCTTTCTGATCGGTTTTCTCAGCTGCTGCCTACTCTGCCAGCACAAGATGTCCTGGATTTCCTCATGAAGAGAAGGAAAAGGATTCTAGCTCCTCTACCTTTAATTCTGTAGTCATCACACATTTTTTGAAGCAGATGCAGCCATATTTGCAAATCCCTGACATGTACATGATATGCTGAAAATGTGAAAGCTACATTTAGAAATATTCTTTGCCGGATTACTGAGTCAACAAAGCAATTTCTTATTTAAAAAAATGAACTCCCTTGATTTTGAGCAAAAGTCTCTAGAGTTTTGCTAGCTAAAGATTGCCTAGTGTTATAAGGGGCAAAAATTATTAACCCTTTCTAGTGCATAGAAGTTACTTCCAATTACAAAGAGAAACATGCTAAGAAGTATAAATTAGCCCTAGTGAGAGTGTGCATTATTGACATCAAGCTGCAGGCCTGCTTTTTAAAGTAAAACATCCATTCATATGCAGAAAGAACGCTTCCCTTGGCCTCAGCTCTTTGCAGCTGAAGATGTCTAGAACTCAAAATGGAAAGAAGAGAAGAGAACCCTCATGCAAAGGCACAAAGACAGCTCTGGCAGATCTGATTGTCTCTATTTTCCTGGTAAGTTAGAGCACAAACAGAACAGACATCAGAATAGCAGTTCAGCAGCACATCTAAATCCCACAAAACAACCACTCAGACAAAAGCCAAAAGCATAACAAAAAAGAAAAGTTAATGGTCCCTCTAACTTAGTAAAACTGTAAGGCGCCACAATGCGTAAATCAAAGTCCTAGGAAATCTAGAGACAGAAAACATAAAAATATAGATTTATGCACTAGGAACAGATGTAGCAGCCAGGCTTCTTCAGAATGCTATCTAAGCCCTGAAAAATACTTCCTTTAATAGAAGACAAAAATATCTTCTTCAGAGGTATTTTTTCTGTGGTCTGGATTAAGACCAAAACAAATCAATCCCTCCTGCTCCCCACATCACATAAACTCAGTTCATCTATTCTCCCTGCTTGTAAGTAATATGACTTGGCTATGCAAGGAATGCTTGAAGAATGTATACAAGTGTTAATTTCGTTTTAAAAGTATGTTCTTGAAATAGAGGATACAATCATATAATGCATGCCCCCTACTTTTCAAATTCAATCTGAATGAGTTCTGTAGTTCAGAAAGATGAAGTCTCATGAATCAAAGAAAAATGCATCAAAAAAGCACCTTTCAAAGAAATAATGCTCCTGTATTTCTGAAGAGAAAAACATCTGCAGTCCTGTACGAAGTGAGATAATGATCTCTTCCGCAGCCTTGCACTGATCTTCTCAGAGTGAAATCAACTTCATTGAATCTTACCACAAGCAGGGTTTTATTTTATCAACTGGCAGAGGGGCACCATAACTCCTTCAACTACATAAGGGACGCTAAAAGTTCACAGAATTTTTCTAAACAATGCACTACTCACATTGGTAAAGATAGATAATAACTGTAAACTAAAAGCAGCTGTTAGACAATAAATACATGTATGTGTTGCATCACCAAAAGGATCTCTTGGAAGAGAGGCTTCTCAGACTGTCTCACAGAAGCAGCATAGGAAGCAAGATTTAGCACTTTCATATCAACTACAAATGATCACTCATCGTGCCATGGAAGTGAGTTGGTGAACAATGTTACTGCGAGTGATTCTCAGCAGAATCAAAAGGACAGTGACAGCTGAAGTCAGGAGAATATACAGAAAGGGACTTATTCAGGTTTTCAGACCCTAAATAAGAAACTGTGTATTACTACATTAGGAAACCCTTTACTTCCATCTATTCTTATGGTTTATGAAATATTTCATTGGTATTTGCTCACGTGTCAAATCCTGGGTCCCTGAAGACAAGGATGCCAGGCATTTATCTCAAGTTTTTAGTTCTCCTGCCTCCATTCTTACTAGCTAGTCCTTAATATTTCAACTTTATAACAAATTGAATATAAGCTGTTTTTTCCATCACTGACTGTCACCAGATAAATAAAATCAAATTAAACAAATGTTCACCCTTTTTATAGCAGGTGTGAGAGTCACACCAGTCAGGGAAAGGATCCATACTTACTTGCCAGGCTGCAACTGAGGATGAACTAGTCATGACTGTCTTGCGAAGTTCCTCCAGGATGTTGTCTGGAAGTTCTTTGTGAGACTGCAACAGCTGCTTACACTGAACTTGTCTCAAAAGCAAAAACAGAGCTGGGTGCTCAGGGCAGCTTTTTAAACCCTAAAGCCAAAACAATCAGAATTATCATTCCCCAATATCAAACATACTTAGATTTTCCATTTTGTTCTTTACACGAAACAACATTGAAAGCATTATCAAGGTGCTTGAAACAGAGCATTTTTCCCCTCCTCTGCATAATGGAGGGTTCCAGGGACTGACCAATGACCCATGAAAACAGGTAACGTTTTTCTCTCCTCAAAATACACTCAAAGTCTATGCTCAACTTTGTACATTTCCTACTCTTGTTTGGTTTGACAATTATATGTTTTGGGCCTATTAACAGAGGCAGAAGTCTGTTTTGGAGCTAAAAGGGAGCTTGACTATGTCTCAAGCAAATTCAGTTCTCCCAGATAAGGCGCTTTATTTTCACTGGCACAGAAGCACTTAGCTAAACATTTCCTATTCAGTAAGAGCAGATATCCAGAGAGTATTTCTTTGAACAAACAGAAAAGCAGAGACAGAAAACTAGCCATGTGTTCCTTTATCCTTCTGTTGAAGGTTGGGAGTTCGTTGGAATTTTTCCCTCATTCCTGTTTCTATGTTACAAATGGTGGGATACTGAAGGACTATTAACTCTTTTTGTAAAAGACAAAGAGCTAGCTGGGCGTGGGGAGTGGAGAGCAGATGTGGTCACCAGAGAAGGCACTCGACCACCAGCAACGGGAGAGGCAGCAGGGGTAACTGCAGATCTTCTCAGCTACAGCGGCAGAAAGGTTTTTCGGATCTGCGCTGTTTTCTTCTCGTTGGTGAGTGAGCTTTCGTCNGGGAGCCCGACAGCGCCCCTGCCGGCTGGGACCGGAACTGCACCCAACGGGAAAAGCGCTTGGCAGCTCAGAGACTTCTGTCCCCGCATCTTCTGGTTTTTGTTTGTTTGTTATTGCTACTGTTGTTGTTTGCCTTGCTATAGATACTAGTAAAATAACCCTGTTATTCCTTTCCCCATATCTTTGCTTGAAAGCCCTTGATTCCAAAGTTATAATAATTTGGAAGGAAGGAGGTTCACATATGCTGCTTCTAAGGGAGGTTCCCAATTTCCTTAGCAAACACCTGTCTTCAAACCAAAACACCTTCTCAGGTGAATCATGTGAAGCTTCTGCAAGCCTCACTGAATGTTATTTTCCCTGCTCAAACCACAATACTTCCAAGAATTATAACTCAAACCAGAGTTGTTTTAAGAAACAATACTCATACTTTTCACACATATTTAAAAAACCCAGAATATTTTGCCTGTGAATCCTTTACAATTGAGTAACAGCAATGTCTTACTCACCACCCCCAGTTATACTTCTGAGAATTTTGGGGTCCAAAACTATGATTGAGTGATAGCTATCCTTTTTTCTTCACTAATTGCAGACACTGACTGTTCTTTCCCAAAGCTATTTAATAAAACAATAATCAACAAAATACAAGGGGAAATCCACCACAACCTTCCCCCATACCCAGACTGGGGGAAGGACAGATCTTGTATGTCTCAAAGTCTCTGATCCTTGTTAATATAAGGCAGGTCAGTAGACATGTTGGCCAGAAAAGGAAAATAACCTCACCAAGCAAACAAAGAGACAAGAAAGTACTTCTTCCTGAAAACCAGCATGTTCAATGAATCTCTTTGTTTGGTTTTTTGTTGGTTGTTTGCTTTTTTAACTCCCATCCCCATTAATAAAAAAATACCAAAACGAAAGAGCATATTTGCATGGGATTGGTAATTTTCCTTAACAAAAATCAGGGACATGTGCTTTTTTGCTTATCTTTTGCCACATCTTCTGCTCATGAACACACACTTCAATTTGTTAACAGCCCAGCTCCCTTCCTTAACCGTGTTGCCTCAAGACCTTTCTTTTTAATAATTAAACTTACAGCATCCACTTGTGGCTCTGAAACAAAGTACCAACACAACCCAGAAGAAATCATTAAAGTCCCATGCACGTCTCCTACCTGGACTTCTTGCCTTGAATTTCTGTAATATTTTGCTTAATACTAGGCATGAAGAACAGACTTGAGCTTTACCTTGACATACACTACTTGTTTCAACTATTAACACAGTTTTGGTGCTGCAAACAGTATATTGGAGAGCAGAGAATATGTCAACAACCAGCTCAGTTGGTCAGAGCATGGTGCTAATAATGTCCAAGCTGAAGGTTTGATCCCCCTACAGGGCATTTACTTAAGAGCTGGACTTGATCTCAGTGGGTCCCTTTCAACTCAGAATATTCTATGATTCTGTGAACTACTATATTTTGCAGCTCTGATGGAACAGACAGTTTCTAATTAAAACATTACCCTTCTGTATAACACACACAAATAATGGTTTCTATACAATTCTACCGCAGTCTGCCTGTATAACACCATCATACCTTGTTACAAAGAGCTTCAGCTTCTGATAGTTTACCAGTCTCCTCTAGACTGGTAATAGCTTGACACAGACACCAGTCTTCAAGAGTACGGACATAATTATGTGGAAGGTTACTTTCTCCAGCTGTAAAGACAGACAAAATACTTAAACAGATCAGTATTTATGCTGTAGTAGCACAGCATGGTCACATGCTCTAGCTCTGGGTTTGAACCTGACACGGCTCCCTTCATTAGTAGGAACATTGAGAGATGGGAAAATCAAAACTATGAGGGGAACAATGCGTACACCATTAGTGTTAATGGTTTGAGATCAATCAAACATGGAATTTTAATTCCAGTTTTCAAAACACTGTGGACATTGAGCAAGACTGAGCATCTACTGGAAGAGTTACAGAGCGCAAAGCTACTTTAGCCTTTCTTTGTCAGCACTGTTGCTGCAATGTAATACACCCACAACCTTCATGGGTGTAGGCTCCAGCTTCAGTAATACTATTTTAGAAAACCATTTGAAGCCTTGGAGGGGAAAGAAAACTGCCATTAAGTAACTAACCCTAGCTGTATATTAGAATTTAACATTTTTATGTGTAAAATAGTTACAACTCAAAACACTATTGAGTAATCCTCAGTCTATTTTCAAGTTCAGAAGAGTATTGCAAACTTAGATAATTTCAATTTCATTTCACTTTTTTAAAATAGAAAATTTGTATAGCTTACTTTTGGCTGAGACTGTAGACATAAGCATCATCTCCAGACCTGTTCGTTTTGGCTGTGTGTTGTTTAGACAGACAACAGTGTTTTCAGCATGACAGGCTGCCATTAGCACTGCCCAAGCAGCAGGATTATCTAAAAAAGAATGGTTAAAGGCAACTCATGACCATTCTAAATTTTCTGCTAGTTAATTTAGAATGGTCTTTACCAGATAAAGCATGAAAGCCTATCAATGGAACCATACACTGTAAATAAGATAGCAACAATCAGAGAAGTAATTGAGCTCAAACCAAGGAAGGTGACAATTACTTGCTTCTAACTAGTAAGATTCCTCACATTGTGAAAGGAAAATGCTGTTCCTAAAGCCAACTAACGTATTTTTCACAGACAGCTTCAGTGTGCTAACCGGAAGCTGCCAGTTTATTTTTGACTACACTATCACTTGTGTTGTAACAAAACACCAAGTAGTAGCAAAAATCCCAAGATGCCATCCACAGCTTTCAGTCATACAGACTCAGTCTGTTCTGACCCACAGCAAGGAAGTTACAGCAATGGGTGCCTACTTCCACTGCCAGCTAACTCCAGTGTCAGCTTTATCTTAATCTAGTCCTGTGAAGAACACCAACTACTGTAAGAATAGTCTCTGTCCTGAACTGGACAGAGGTCAGTTAAAGATCTTATTTACGTAAATTTTCATCCCTGAGCTAATGAATTTTGCCAGCAAAATGAAACAAAGCCTGAAGATCTAACACAGTAAAATAAGTATATTGCTTTTAAATAGCAGTCATACATTATTTCCTTATTATTATAGGAAAATAATTGAAATTTTTAACTTGCAAGCCAGCCTTATGCATCAGTGCAAAATTACTTTAGAAGAATCAATGTTTTGGTATTTCACTATCAAGTTCAAATTAGCAATTGAAAAGCCCACTAGGCTTGTACTTCATATGCTTAAGGAACAACACCATTTAGCGAGAGAACAGTCATCTATAGTTCACAACCCACACACTTTAACAGAACCTTTTTAATTCAAAATCTCAAGATAGATGAGCAATTCTCTTCTGCCTGGCGTTGCATACTGAGGGAACATGTGTTTTTCAATTTTGTCTAATACACTAAATAATACTTACATCTTTTCCTGTTGAGAGATTAAGAAATTGCTCATAATTTAGAACAAGCCTTACAACCCAGTGATATTTTTCTTATTGTCTGGTTTAATTCCCACTCCACTAAACTTGGAATGACAATGAAAATTTCCACTCTAAGCATTCTCCCCAAACTGTACATGGATAATCCCAACAACAAATCAACCCAAGAAAAGTAGATGTTTTTCTTAGTCCAGTAATTTTGCTTCTGATGGATAAAAAGACAAAAAATCACTACTGTAAGAATAAGAGTGGACATAACCTGGACAGACATGGATGGCCTTCTGAATATTTTTCAGAGGATTGTTTTTCTCATCTTCTAACATGTGACATCCTGCTACCAGCTGATTAACTGCAATATTCAGCAGGACTTCCTATAAAACGGAATGTAAGAGTTACTTAACACTGTAAGTCATCAGATGGAATTCATTTTAGGATTGTTTACGGAATTACAAAATCTTCCTTTTAAGAAAGCCAAACCTTTCCATGGTTTACATCAAGGGTGTGTGCAACACTTCCTGCCACAGCTCCTCCCTGCAAGATTAAAAAAAACCAAACAATTGATTTTGTTACATGGCTAATTAATTTTATGCAAAATATAATGCCAAAATATTTTTGTTATTTTTGTTATTCACAAATATGAAATTTGCACAAAGAGGCAAATTTCTTTCTTATAGCATGATATTTTTATAAAAAATTAGTAAGAGACATTCCAGACTAGAACTCATCCATATGATCGGTTTCTAATTTTAGCCCCATATTGAAAAGGGTTTGTTTTCAGGTGCTATTTCTGTTTATATAATTAAAACAAATGAAGACAAGGAAGATTTAGTTGGAGAAAAGCTAATAATAAAAAGAAAAGTGGCAAGGAAACACTGGCTAAGCAAAAAGTGAAGATGACTAGATTATCTGAATTAAACACAGGTGAATCTTAGTATATTTATTTACATAAATACATCTCTATAAAACAAAACCAAAGAAATTATACATAGTATAGCCTTTCGTTGTTGGGATAATTCTAGATTTTTCCTCTAAGTTTATTTCAAGATAAGATCATGAACTGTTACCTCATGAAAGATGCAAATAATAGTATATAAACTCAGTAAGTGGCTGTGCACTGCTTTATATGCAAGCTTTAAGTCTTCACATTAACTAGGGAAAGTTCACACACGGAAGGGCAGGGTTTTTTCCACTTAAGAAACAACACAGAGTGCTCATACTGTAAACAGCACATGTTACAGCAATGCACTTACTTTTGGCTTTTTTGATGCATACAGTGGAACTAGTCGAGACAGAAGAGACCAAAGAGCAGAATTATCAGGGTAACTAGAAAAAACAAAGGATATTACACTTTCTAGTTTAGATATGCACCTGGTCTTCCAGGACTCAGTAGGCACTTGCTATAATACCAAATAGATCTTTTTCTATTAAGTAAACAATGCAATCTAGTAGAAAATAGACATGGGTAGTAATTAAAAACAACAAGACAATACCGAAATTAAACTGTCAGCTAAAGAAATAAAATGAACAGTATGCATGAAATGAACAGTATCAATATTCATGGGAAGAAAACAAATAAATTTTAGGGCTACAGGTCTTGTCCTCACAGAATGAAGAACAAAGAATTTTAATTGTAGTTGGAGAAAAGCAATTACATGAAAACACTTGGAGAGACTATGCTGTGTGTCTTGCTGATGCTAAGGCTAATCAAACCACATTTAAAGACAGGCACTTAGCTAATGGAACAAACAGCTTCAAAGGCTGTTAAATATTAGATAAAAACCCAAGGGACTTTTCTAGTCTGAAGGTTATGCTATATAGGATGAAAAATGCTTTCATAGAACAGTAAACTAACCTACCTATCAAAGAAGCCACCAAAACAAAATCAGAAACGAGCATGAAACACTTCTGCTATTGGATTCCATAAATAAGAAAGCAAACTTGTCAGCTAAACGTACAAACTTAAGTGAGGACTTCACCTTTGAAAATTAATTTTTACAAGTTTTTTTTTTTTAATAATGATTAAAACAAACAGGTTTGCTTACTCTTCAATGTAATCAAAGCAATATATTTACAAGGCAATTTAAAGGAAGATAAATTATATACCTGTGTATTGCTTTGGAGACTTCCCTCTGGATTGCCACATTTCTACCTTGTAATGCATAAACAGCAGATGCAATAAGGCACCTCTCATAAATCCCATCATCCCCTTTTTCATGCTTCAGTAATTCTTTTAAGGCTGCTGTTGCAAGTGTTGCATCTTGCTTTACCAATCCTAGCGTGCACAAAGCCATCAGACTTTCCGTACTAGGTTCCTTTAATGAGCTGTTGAATCAGAGAGAGGGAAAGAGGCAATCATTTTGGAGCACAAATTAAACTTACTGTTAACATTACAGTTCTTGTTGCTTCTGAGTCCTCTTGCTCCTATGTATCATGAGAGGTATACACAATTAACACACTCTCACTGTGGGATCGTGGACCAAGCTAGAGCAGTATCCTTGTGGACCAGGTGATTACAGGCTCTTAATCAAGCTCTTATTCATTACTTTTGCCTTGGAAAAAAGACAAGAATGTAAGCTTCTATGTTTCGTTTTCAGCCCCTAGCAAGAAAAAATGAAGAGCTGTTAAACAAACAAACAGCCCAGCCAGCAAAAGGTGGCTTTGACAAATTGGAAATGGTGTTCTATCACACTAGTTATCCAGATGTACTCACTGTTAAAAATCTCTGTGCTAAGCTGGTTATGAGAAATTAAAAAGGTGGCTTCTTGTTCAAGGTCCTACTCAGGCACTTAAAAGTCATCTAGCATGAATTCCAGTGAAGAGAGACATCTCTCTACTGGACCAGAATGCACCATTTTTGTTTCTATTAGTAAAATCCATCATATATGTTTGCAGCACTACGGTTCTAATTCAGATCTAGACACACTCACCATTTCCTAAGCCATTTACTATCTTTTTTTTTTTTAAACACAGATAAATAAGGTCATCTAGAAAACTCTCATTATTCATGTTTATAACAGAAGTCTGTGGTGATATAGGTTGTAGGAAATATCACTTTCCTAGCAACTAATCATCAATTGGGATTTAGAGTGTATTAGGCAACGGACCTTCACTATTTCAGTAACTTCAGGAGTCTGCTGGTAAGACAGAGACTGTACTGCCACTGCTGGAGTTCTCTACTGACAGAGGGTTGCCCCTGAGAGGCTGAGATGGTAACTCTTAATCCATAGCTATCAGGAGACTAACAATGATGCCCAGGATATTAGCTTCCACAGACCTGAAAAATAACAGGCATTCACAACTTAAATGCACAACTAAAACAGATCTGTTTCTTGTCATGGGAAAGCTACAGGATTGTCCTGGTCTATGATGTTTGGAACACAATTGTTTTGGAGATTTCTGACTATTTAAACTGAAAATCTTTTCATTGGTCTTTCAGAGTTCTTACAGCAGAAGAGCAAATATGCTGCCTAGTGCTTAACACAACTACAAAGCAATATTATCTTAAAAGTTAAAGTTTTTAAAACTACCATTCAGGGATGTTGGACATCCATACTGTCCAGCCCTTCCACTCCATACTGCTTTAAGAATGTGAAAGACACAAGCCACAAAACAAAACCAGACATACCATATGAATAAGAACACTGTATCCATCTCCACTTTTATTCTGCAATATGCAAAGAAACTATCCACCTGAGTTCCCACAAAAAGGAAATCTGAGGATTCAACAGCACAATAAAATACACATTCTGATTACTATTGCCTCCACTCACCATTTAAACAGCAGTGTCTTTGCAGCATCCACTTTGTTCTGTTTATATTCTAATATTGCTAAGGCAGTCAGGATATGTGCTTTATCTTTTTCAGACTCAGCAACAGACAAGGCTTTTTCATAGGCTGGTAAAAAAATCAAAACTCAGAATTGAGGCAGAATAAAAAATACAACCTTCGTAAAGCCTTTAGGTCAGCACAATATTAGAACAGAGGGACATTGTGGGTTCAGGTTACTGTATTTTCCCACCTCAAATCATAAGCAGAAGACCAAAAAAAAAATAAAGTTGACTAAGACTTTGGAAGTAACTGTTTGGAAACACCAGGTTTACAGATTTACAGTTTAGAGCCTGGGTGTTGTTTTAACATGTAGCAAGTAAAAACAGAAACAAGAAGCCTGAAAGAACATGGCATAAATACTTCCCTGTGATATTTCATTTATGCAATAGTACTTAAGATGGGCACATTCACTCCAATTAAAATATAAGATTATTTAAAACACTGAGCTGGCTGTTCCTTTGTGAGCGCTTACACTTCTACACTGATCATTGCATATACGTTTTTGTGAAGTCTCACATCTCAGAAGTGCAGAACATGACAGTACAATTATATTTACCACTAAAGCTAAAGTCCTCTGAACAACACATTAATCTCCTATTACAGAATCACAGAATAGTTAGGACTGGAAAGGACCTCTGGAGATCAACCAGGCAGGGCCACCTAACGAAGGTAACACAGGACCTTTGCAGGTGAGCTTTGAATGTCTCCAGAGGGGAAAAACTCCACAACCTCAATGGGAAGCCTGTTCCACAGCCATCCTCAATGTAAAGAAGTTCTTACTCAAGTTGAGGTGGAACTTCTTGTATTTTAGATGATGCCCCTTATGCCTCATCCTGTTGATGGGCACCACTGCAGAGTGGCTAGCACCATCCTCTTGACACCCACTTTTGAGATATTTATATTGATGACATCACTTCTCAATCTTCTCTTCTCTAGACTGTAACAGATTCTTCCAGAAAAATAATTTTATTTGAGAACAAGGGAGGCTAAGAGAAAAACAGCTTAATGGACAAGAATTAAGCACTTGAAGAAATTTATCTTCCCTTACTACACTTGAATGATTCTAGCAACCTACCGAACAGCCTAATGATTTTCACAGAATTATAGAATAGGCTGAGTTGGAAGGGACCCACCAGAATCATAAAGTACAACTGTGCAGGACACTCCAAGAAACACACCATGTGCCTGAGACCATTGTCCAAAAGTTTCTTGAACTGAAGACGGCATTGGTGCTGTGATGACTTCCCTGGGGAGCCTGTTCCAGTACTCAACCACCCTCTGGGTGAAAAATCTTTTCTTGATAGCCATCCTAAACATCCCCGACTCAGCTTCATGCCATCTCCTTGAGTCCTGTCACTGGTCTTATGAGAGGGAAGAGACTGGTGCTGCCCCTCATGAGGATGTTGAATATCAAAATGAAGTCGAGGCTGAACAAACCAGGGGACCTCAGATTCTCATAAGGTTGCCCACCAGACCCTTCACCATCTTCATGGCCTTCTTCTGGATGCTCTCTAACAGCTTAATGTCTTTTTTTTATCATGGTGCCCAAAACTGCACATGGTACCCAAAGCATTAAAACAGTTGTGGCATTTATACTTATGCATTAGAACTGAAAGAACAAAATAAACTGCATGTCAGCTAGGTTGGTTAGACAAACACATTTTGCTAAGATTAACCTCAAGAGAAGTGTTCCATAATGCTCTGAATTTTACCTTTGATACTTTCTTCTAAGAGTCCTTTCTTGAAGTAAGCTAACGCTAGCCCCACAATACCATCAAACTCAGTTAGGGGTATTGATGTGTAAACTTCAATGGCCTCATCACACCGACCAAGGGCACTGTGAAAAAAAAAAACAGCCACTGGTATGAAGGATGCAGCAACAGCTGCTATCATTCACACAAACTATCCTTGAGACCAGTGTCCTCTTTCCCACAGTAGTTTTAAGCAGACACCTAAAAAAGAGCAATCTTAGGACAAGAATGCGCAGTATTCCCCACCCTTCTGTTACAGCAGTTACTCTCTCCAACTATCTGTTGCTTGAAGAACAATTGATAGGAAAAAGCCACATCTGCATGACAGCTATTTGTAAGGATGTTACTTAATGGTCATCACAGTGGAGGGGGAGAAAACAGGAAAGGAGAAACATGAAAAAAGCAAATCAAGCTATGTATGCTCACAGACAGGAAAGTGCACACACAGACAGAGATTACAACATTCTTGTTCTAAGATGACTCTGGAAAAAATAATATAGGATTGCGTTTTTAAGAACTACTTATTAGTTACTAGAGATTTGCTCTCGTCTAGGTTGCACGCACAAGATAACACACATACAGGTTGGATGCGAGACTTCAGGTGTCTAAAGAGCTGCTCCTAAAATCTTCCCTGAACTGAATGAATTATCACTTTGTCACAGGCTAGAAGTTTCAGTGTCATGTACAGAAATCTAAGAATATATGAGGTTTCCATAGAGAGCTAACAAATATCTAATTAGCAGAGCTTGAGCTATCTCATATCAAAGAGGAATTTGGAAGTCTTTATACCTGTGTCCTGCATTCCCTCAGAACCAGAAGGGCATTGTGAAGGGAACTTAAAATTGTGAGTAGGACTACAGCAGAGGGGCTCACCAGCAGAAAGATCACATGTACACAACACCCCAACCTCACATGCTTCAGTTTGTGAATGTCAATACAAATTCAAATGGCAGGTAGAAGGGATTCTGAATAAACCTGAAGCAGCAATTTTATTCAGACTAACCCTATTACATAGCTCAAGGGTCAAGATTGTGGGGAAAAAAAAAAAATCCCAAACAGTTTATTCTGGAGACAATATAACAGCTACATTGTATAGACTATGTTAAAGCACATTAGTACTAAGCAAAGAATAAGAGAATCACTGATATGTTACAGTCTATGTAGACATATAGCAATCCTTTGCATTATGATTTTTTTTTAATGCACTACCCATTTCTGGAGCAAATACAAAGTTCAGTCAAACCTGTCTACAGTTAAGAATGATTTTTAATAGATTATTTTTAGCAACCATCTTTCACCTTAAGCTTCACCATATTTTGTACTACTGCATTCACTACTTCCAAAGCTGAAGTTAGAGGCTTGGAAAAATGTCAACAGACACTTACCATAGTGACCTGCCATAGTTCTGCATTGCTATATTGTATTTCTCAGTATCCTCTGAGTTTTTCAGCAGTGAAGCTGCCCTAAAATTAACCACAATGAAGGTTACTTGCCATCTGATTATAACATGCATATTTTGAGAACAGTTCTCAGAGCAAAATGGACAAATGTTTTACGCAGAAATTTTTCTATCCTAATTAAACATAAACAGATACTATTTTACTGTTTGAATGCATCAACAAACATGTTCACCAAATATTGTTTCATTTGCTACTTTCCCCTACCATTTGAAAAGAAAAAAAAAAAAAACCAAACCCAAACAAAGGCCAACCACCTCCATTAATTAGAATGGGATAGAGAATAAAACCAAAACCAAGCTTACCTTCTTCTTCTACAATTTCATTTAAATCCCACACAGTAAATTAGTTAATGTCCTGGTAAGACACATAAGTCTTGGAACATCTTTACTTTTCCAGTTCTGTGTTCTGCATTTCCAAATTTCGTACAGGAACATCCCCACACATACCCCTACAATACACTTGGTTGAATGTACTGTCAAACTGATAAAGTGAAGTTTATTTACGGAAAAGAAAACCCCTAAGTTTTTCAGCTGGTGGATGGAAAACAGGTCAAGGAACTTTGAAGAGTGTGCAGTTTACCTCTCATAGGCATAGGCTGCCTGCTGTTTTAGATGCAGATACTCATTCAAAAAACCAAACATTGTGAAAGCAGACGCATCATCTGGATTTCTTTCTAGAAAATCAGGATTGACAATGTAGGAAAACAAGATCAGTAAACTGTGAAAAAATATTACAAAAACATTGCTACGTTGAAGCTACAGTGTATGTACTAAACACTTCGCCAAATGTTTCTGTCAGTTGCTCACTAGAATAATTTTGACAGGCTGCAGGCAAATACAGAAGAGATAGATGACCCAAAAAATGACATCAAGTTGCCTCATAAATCTTTAAAATATTATGATGTAACATTAATGAACTCAATATATTTCAAGTGTTTCAGCACACAATTGTTCTTCTTTTTTTTTAACAAAATAGGAAAGTATTCATCCTGCATTGATTCGAGTAAAACAGCAGTAGAATCTCACAGTTTAGTTTTAATACAGCTCTGAAACAATTCTGTGCAATGTGCTGTAGCATAACTCTGCTCAAGCAGGGAGGTGAGACCGTATGATCCGGTGTGGTCCCTTCCAAGCTTAGTAATTTTGTGATTCTAAACTCATTGTTAAGGCACAAATTTGTCAGCTGCCAACTCATCTCAGACAGGTAACTTTTCTTCCCAGACTAGGAAGGAAGCCTCTCCAGAGCCCCCTTAAGAACAAGGCAGGAAGAAATACAGTCTCACATTCATCTCATTTACAGTGAGATGTATTTTCTAGCTCTCAAAAGTCAGCAACAGATTACTCAAATGATTTATTTACAGTATTAAGTGCGGACTAATGAAAATCCACATTTGCTCTATCTGCTTCCAGGCTAGACATATCCAGTGGGGAGGCTGGCTTGGAACTGTGCACAAAACCAGAGTCCATCACCTGCTGAAGGTTAACACAATCATATGTTTGAGAATATAGTTACACAGCACCTAGGAACAGTCTTCTGCCAAACATCACACCACAGAGGCAGAAGATCTGGCATTTACCCTCATGCATACAGACACACACAAAGGGAGTCTGAGAGCAAACATACTATGGCAAGCATGACAAGGCTCTGGTCCCTATTTTTGTTGATCTTTGAACCAAAATGTGCTGGAATGAGTAGGCAGACAAAAACCACATCTATTTCATCTCTGTGTGATAACAGAAATTGGTCAATGGTCTGCTTACACTGTTTCAGTTACTTTACAGCTCAAAAGCCTCAGCAAGAGGCTATTGTCACCCAACTTAGGCAGACCTCTCTTGTCCAGTCCCAGTACAGGTGTATCTGTTCATTCTGAATGCATGTGTTAGGCATTGTGACAGGTGACAGGTTAGAGAGGTATTTAAATTACCTACCTGTATATTTGCTCAAGACCACTTGGGCTGCTGGTATAGCATTCATTTGAACAATATTGTACAGATAGAGTTCAGTGTTTCTGTTCGCTGTATCCTGCAGTGTTGAACATACCCAGTGGGCATAGCCTTTCGCTGCCTCAGTCTCAAGAAACAAACAGAGACACCCCCCAAAATTAAACCAGCTCAAGATACAACAAAATAATTACAGATTATAATAATAATTCTATGTTTCAGGACAGAGTTTTGGCTAAAAATCTGCATCAGTGTTAAGCAGAAGAATATACCAAACTGAATTATTCCACACATACTTTTAATTTGCCCTCTGGGCAAAGAAAATCCTTACATTTTCATATAATGTGTTGCATCACTGAAGAGATGACAGGCAAAAAAAAAAAAAAGCTATGACAGAGTGAGTCCCCAACATTTTTAGAACTCAGGGCCCTGGCAATATCCTTGCTCTCTCCAGAAATAATTTATGCCTTTGATCTATGTCAAATTCTGTGGAACATGGAGAATGTTTCTTCATGACTTAGAGAGCTGATTTCTCAAACCCTGGGTACTAAAGCTTTTTATAGAATAACTGCCTGCATAATACCAGCATAAGGCATAAACAATATGGAAGTCAGACAATCCCATCTGAAACATGATTGCGGCAGCTTCACTATTCAAGACATGATGATTTAAAAAAAAAAAACAACAAAAGACTCCTAAGTAGACTGGATACACAAAAACTTCAGAATACTACAAGTGTTATACTTACATGCATATTGAGTTCAGTCGTGTGCCTGAAGAGATCCATAGTATCATAGCTGCCTATGGTCTCTGCAATAAGAGCCTATAGAGAAGCAAGAGTTGATAGGGTTGGGTACTTTAAAAATTATGATATTGACAAAAACATCAGCACATGTTAAGTCAGGCATATTTTAAGCATTCAGCATGAAGACACTTTCTTCTCATATTCTCCAAGCAAGACTGGTTTTAAAAACAAAATGAACATGAGAGGAACACAAGCAGTTTCCACTGCATCAGTAATTTAAAGTCTTTGGCTGCTACCCTACGTTCTTCAGGACAGAGACTTGTGTGTGTTAGAACAACTTATAACAACTTATGACAGGAGCTAAATTTCAACATGTGATGCTTCTAGTTCTTTCCTAGCATCCAGTTTGCAATTAGATATCATCAGCAGGTGAGCAGCATGGAATGATGAAGTGTACATATGATCATAAAAGTCACAAATATATCAACTATTCACAGATGGCCTAGGTATCAGAAGGAGAACATCAGCTCTCAGTGGCAAGGGAGGAAGGGACTTCCCAGAATATGAGAAGTGCTTTTTCCCAGGTGCATTGGAAGCTTACTCATTCTAACAGCACTGTTAGAAAAGGGGACTGACAAGAGTGTTAGGCGGGGCCATATAATGAACTAGTGGTATAGCTGAGGCTAAAATAACTATCACCTTATAAAGACAGTACTTTGTTGACAACTGTCTATAAAAAGCCTCAGAGCATAGTGATTATTTTGCTAATAGTTTGTGACAGATCTTACAATATCAGCCATAAAAACATCATATGAATGTGTCTGATGAGCATACCTTCCATTGTACTACCACTATGGAAATAATGGAAGTAGAAGCTCCCTTAAAATACAATTTTTAGGAGCATGAATAAGTGCCAGTTATTAGGATGAAGTTTAAGTCTGCTCTTTGACGAATGGTTTTTGTGGGCAGTTTTATGATTTTTTTATCATACCTGTCCAATCCAACACAACAAGTAAGAAGGGTCCAGAGACTGGGCTATCTTGAAGGCTTCATGAGCTTGCTGTAAAACCAAAGATAACATTACTGTTGAACTGTCTGGCATGGTAACAGAGCAATCCTGAGTACACACAGGTATTAACATGCAGTAGTACTAGAATAGATTTAATGGATCAAATTAGGTCACTACTAAAAAACATCTTCAGTACCACACAGAACAACATGTTGCCCAGAGAAATAAACCAATTTAGTCTTAAAGAAAATATAAAAAAATTGGAAAACTTCACAAGATCGGAATTCCCCTCCTGTCTAAATACACATAACTCTCAGCTAAAGAGTTCAGAAGCTAAATCAACTCCTGGAACAATTTAAAAATCTGACTCTTGGAGAATCCAGTTTCGAGAATTTGCTTTTTGTAATACGAACATATTTTCTAAAGGATAAAACTGATTATCACCCACAAGTCATCTCCCTATGGCCTACATGTGCTCGAGCTCCTCTCTCAATTTGGCACAGGGTGAACAAAGTCTTAGTATTAGTAGTCTTAGCAGTAAGCAGTCTGTACCATCTATTTATTTTTCTTAAAAGTAATTCTGACCATCACATTTCCAATCAAACAAAATTTCTGTAATTCCAACCAGCAAATAGGGCAGGATGTACTTTAGCTGCATGAGAGCTCCAGGCTTCACTTAAAATGTACTCTAATTTTTCTCTAGAGAAACTCTGAAGATTAGTGTTACAGTAAATCATACATCTGCTGATGAGCAGAAAGCAGGTATCTGTGGGAACCCAGGCACTGGAAGTTCAGTCTGTGACCTACAACTGTAAGATTTTGACCAAACCTAGCATACCCTGGTTTGACTAACCAATTCTGGCTTTCCAGTAAGTTTTCATTCTAAACAGTTACTTGGAAAGCAACTTTGCCAAATCAGCAGAAGTTCACAATTCACAGTTCACTTAACCTTAGGCCCTCCAGAACAAATGCTTAATTTATCTGCATTCCTCAAGCCAATCTAATTTCTTTTGAAGGATGGTACTTTTTTGAATTTGAAAGAGACATTTGAAAGGCACACTCCCATCCCCGTATCCACCCATAAAAAAAAAACAGAAAGGAGAATTATACTTGAGGATGGGAAATAGGTTACCTCAATGTTTCCAGTTACAAGATACAAAACCCCCAAGTTGGTCCAGGCAACAATATTCTAAATAGAACAAACAAAGGTAAAACCAATATATTATTACAGTATTCAAAAATAACAGTGCATCAGGGGAAAAGTCTTAAATGCCCACTTGAAACAGATGGCAACTGCCTACAGCACTTACAATTTGCTCAGCTTGAACAGATTTGATGAATGAATGTTGAGCAAGAGCATAATTCCCAATAGCTAGAGGGAGAAAGAAAAAAGGAGAGCTAGAAGTAACTGAATTTCAAAATACCATTAGTCAAGCTGCCTTCTAATTTAGGATATTACAGAGCTAAGGCTGTCACTGAAGACTTACCACTACAAGAAGCAACTACACCAAGTGCATTCCAATAAAGATGATTTTTGCTGTCAAGTCTCACAGCTTTTCTGAGACACTGGAAGAAAATCAAATGTGGATTATAATGATTAGGAGAGCAGAAATTAAGACTTTATGCACTTACTTATTCAGAGATGTAGGTTTTATTGCGTACAGAGTGAGTATCCAGAGAAGCATAATTTTAAAGAATGTACCAGGAAATACAGGCAATACCTGCAAAGACTTGTCTAGCAGTTCACTGATCTCATTCATGTCAGTGCCCACTGCTGTGAGGTGCTCTGCTTGTCGGTAATAATTTATTCCAAGATCACACCATATGCTAGGCAAAGGCATCAGTTTTAAAGCTCTGCCATAACACCTACAGAAACATGAATCACAGAATCATTACTCCGTCTCTACAAGAAGAGCTGAAAAAACATTCAGAAGAGTGCTTAAAAACCTAAACCAAGTAAACATGCATAAATACAAACAAAGCCAGACAAGAATTGAAAGCAAAAAAAACAACTAACACATTTTCATTAAGACTTATCATCACAGAATCATCCTGGTCTAAAGGCAATCTGTAGCGCCCACCACCTAGGAAGCCACGGGTGTGGTTACATAGGTGAGCATTAAATCAATGCTCTGTCAGTTACATCATGCATGCTTTTACTTAAAACAAACATCAGTAATTTTTACAGTTCATCAGGCTTCCCCTAGGAAGTATTTGTCTTCACAAATCATGGTTGAGATTCACCAAGCAGCTGCATTTCCTGCCTTACAGGTCCAGCTGAAAAAAGTTCTGAGGGACTCAAGGAAGAGTGAATTTATGACATTTTTTCAAGAAAGAGGTACAGACAGAAAGCTGTAAGTATTATCTTGGACTTCAGTTATCCTGGGAGAATTAGTTAGCAAATACTGCAACCACTGCATTTAAATAGGCATATTTATGGAATAGCAGGGAAAACATAGTCATGCACCTGGAGACAGAAAGGAGAAGAGCAGGTGCTGACAGTGCTGTGGCAATACAGGAAACATACCCTGAAATGAGTAGTGTAACCTGGAAGAAGCACGAGAATCTATTTACCCCATATGCATATCAGCATGTCTTTTGTTTTCTAGAAATTAAATAGTCTAGAATATTCGAGACTCTACAGAGTCTTAAACTGCAGAGAAGCTCCTGAAAATTAAAAAATATTACCTTCCTCCCAGTATGAGCAGCTCACTTTTCTTCAGCATCTGTTTGGTTGTATTTTTACCCAGAAGGGATCCTAGTACTTGAACATTCACTTTGGTTGGTGAAATAACATGCACACTAGTACAGGTATCTCCTAACAATTTCCAGAGGCAAGATACATCAGGACGGTGCTTTACTGCCCTACAATTATAAAGAAAACACACACAACACCCGTTCAGACATTTCACCATCCTTTCCTGAAAGAAAGTGCCACTTTGAAGAGTGGCACAACCTCAAATGCAATTAATCAATGAACTGTTTGATTTAATCCAGTTTCTTCCTATTCAAGCTATAGGTCTAGGAGATCAAAAATTAGAAAGAAAGAACAACAGAAACCAACCAAACAAAAAACACCCCATCAGCTGACTACATGCACTCTTGCACTGTCATATAACAAGACGTGACTCATCTGCAGAAACCTGATGGGCCTTCTTCTCTAACAGCAATTATTCCAAGGTTTAATTTAGGACATTTTGTATGAAACGCAAAACAAAAAGACTGAGAGAAGGAAGGAGTATTTTCCTCTTATCTATTATCTTTGGTAGGAATCCACTCCTCCCAGACCCATGTATCAGGAGGACTACGCAAGGGAAATCTGTCATTTACACTGTTGTTATAATCAAATGACTGTATTTTTACAAAGAAAAAACCCCAAAAGTCTGTAGTTGCCATTCATTTAAGCAGCATATGTCTAGAATCTATTATTCAAACCTCTTAACACATTCTTACTTCTAGATTAGAAGCCCTAGTCCATTTGCTTCAGTTTAACTGAAAATCCTCAAACACTTAACTCTTATTTTTCTGCCTGTCAACCCACAATTCCAGCAGAAATTAAGTAAGTGAATATTTCATACCAACCTTGTAAAATATGCAAGGGCCTGCTCTATGTAATCCACAGCCTTCCTATCCAAATAGTTATCAAGGGCTGATCTTGCCAGCATGAGATAACACTCACCAAGTCCTGAATGTAAGAGAGAACATTGTCTATGAAAATAAATGCTTTTATGATAGGCTTAAAAAATACAGCAGAGAAGGAGGCCAGAAGCCTGGTCAGCATTCTGCTTTACACAAAAGTTTATACCCTGCATATGTTATAACAAAATCAAAAGACCCACAATACTCACAACAGAGACTTCGCGTTTAATCTAGCTTGTCAAGTGTGAACTGTAGAATTATCTGGCTATTAAAATAAACCCAATTAATTACAAAAAAACATGGCACTTAAGCTTAGGGTTTGTCTTCAACTGTTAAGTAAACCCCTCATGAGAAATCTGCATTGCTAAGTCTTTGACAAATATACCAACTTTAAGTTTACACATCAGAAATCAATCCTGAAAAACAAAAAAAAAATTAAGAATGCCACAGTAGGCATAAGAGAAAGTCTTCTACAAAGAAGATTGGAAGCCAACATTATTTAATCCTATTTATATAAGAATTGACTTCATATGGTGTACTGGGTCTGGCTGAGATGGAGTTAACTTTCCCCACAGTAACCCTTGTAGTGCTGTGCTATGTATTGGTAGCCAGAAAGGTGCTGATAACACACCACTATTTTGGCTGCTGATGAACAGTGCTTGGAACAGCACCAAGGCAGTCTGTCCAACATTCCCCACTTCAGCAGTAGGCTGGGGGTAGTCAAAATCCTGAGAGGAAACTCAGCCAGAACAGCTAAAGGGATATTCCATACCATATGACATCTGTTCAGCCATAAAAGCTGAGAGAGAGGTGGAAGAAGTGGGGGAATCACCTGTTATCACATTTGTTTTCTGGAGCAATCACTAGGCAGACTGAAGTCCGACTTCATGAGAAGTGGCTGGACTTCAATTGCTGACAGGAAGTAGAGAATAAATTTTGTTTTCCTTTGCTTCTGCATCTGGCCCTTGCTTTTGCTTTGTAAAACCGCATTTATCTTGACACATGAGTTTCTTCAATCTTACTTTGTCCTCTGTTCACATCCTGCTGAGGAGTGACAGAGCAGCTTGGTGGGCAGCTGATGTCCAGACAAAGTCAACCTACCACACTTGGAAATAATTCCCACTATTAAAAAGGAACTGCATGTAATGCCACAATTTCTGACATTATGGAAATAATAACTGCTTGGTTTATACATTTACTGGCACCAGCAGTGACTCTGTCTGGCAGTAAGTCACTAGATATGAGTACCATTCATTCTCAGTATTATTTTGACAGTTCTGAAGCTACCCCCCTCATGCTATTGTAATCCTGCACCTATACCAAAACAGCATTTTACAAGTGTCTTTATCTTGGCCCCCACAGAAGTCCCAAGATCACGAGCTTATCAGGTGTCAAGATGCTTTGTAATTGAAAAATAAAACTGATTTCGTTCCTCAAAATTACACATTAAAAGATATGCTAGAACAGAGGCAGAATACAATACCACTTAATAGAACAAAACCAAAAAGATGACATTGAAAAGATGCACTGAAGTAACACCACTACAGTTACTCTCTCACCCACTAGAGACTATGCTTCCAACAACATTAACTCAAAAACTGTCTAAACCAACCACAACAGTAGAAAAAGAACATTGATGAGACAGTCAAAGAACTTCAGAGAGTTTTAAGATCATCCAGAAAAATTAGAACATCAGACCAATCATAAAAAGCCTCTAAGAAAACGAAGATTGTTTGGAGACTCAAAAGGATTTAGAGCTAACAAACCAGAGATTAGGATGTCAGCAACTATGAAAGAAGACCTGGGAGATATAAGAAAAAAATAAAGGCAACTATGGGGGGGGGAATCTTGACACTGTGTATATAAGTACCCTAAAAGCATTTTATTCCTAGTAACACTGTCAACTGCTACCCACAGACACTGAAAAATCCATACACACATGCACGTCTATACAGCACCTTTGCAAACTGCTGCTGCAGTCAGCTGTTGCCTTCTTGCCTAACAACTAGTAAAACTGTCTATCTACAACACTCTCCAACTTTGTTACGGAGCTTTTGTGATGTCACTTTAGTCTGGAAAACTCCAATCAATGGAGTTATGCGGGAGAAGTAGAGATGTCAACCACACTGTAACTCTTCCAGATGAAAAACCCACTGTTGCAATAATAACCCAACATTTCTGACTTAAGTCTCATAAGAATCAGTTTGGATACATCCAAAAATCAAAATGCTTTACTTACAATGAAAATATAATTAAAAATTCAAACCAGTATCAAGCAGTAAACATCAGCTGTTTCAGATAGGTATACGGGGTAAGAACGATTGAAGACTAAGTTGCAGGGAAAATGCAAACAGGGCAATTACTCATTTTTTATCAAAATTTTATACATTCCCTGCATTATAACTTCAGAGTCACAGTTCCATCACCAGGAAGGAGTTCCAATTGCCCCATTTCTCTCTGCCATTGCCTATATACTGAACATGTCTTCTCTTGCCACCTGTAGCACCTCTCAGACCTCTTGGGATTTACTGCTATTTTTTAATATTTGAAGAAGCTGAGAGGAGTCTGAATCACAAGACTAACACAAGAAGTGAGGAATGCATGGCAAGGAGCAGAAGAAAATCAGTGTAAGCCCACCTCTTTGAAACGGCAGTCTGATTCCATTGCCTGTTGAGCCAGTATTTTACTGCTTAGATCTGTTAGCAGCTGAAACTGCAGCACTGTTAGCTAGCTTCCCCTACATATCTTCAGTTCTACTCATTTGGCCTGGTAGCCTCACAGGATTAATTACCTTTCATACTTACTTGAAAGAGAAATAACCACTCCCATTCATCATGATTTAAGAGCTTTTCAGGTATTTGTACTACTACAAACTAGCTTTCATGCCGGGGACCTCACGGCTCTACAGACCCAAAATACAACTCTATCCTTCCATGCAAGAAAACCCCAATACACCAAGAACCCCTTCAAAACACAGTGTAAAGGGAGGAAAAGTGAACAGTTCCAAATTCAGGTATACTACCTTTCAATGCAGGCACATAGTTTTCTGTCTTCTTTAAAATTTGTTGGTAGGTAGCTATAGCATTTTCATATTTGCCTAGGATCTGCTCAAGTGCTGCAGCTCTGTAAATGCTGTACACGAGCCCTGGGTTCAGCTCAGTTGCCTTCCTGAAGGATTTGAGAGCTGTTGAGTAGCTACCTCTGCTTAAGTAAGCGTCTCCTAGAGACTCCCAGCAGTTGGAATCCTTTGGATCAGCCCTCAGAGCTGCCTGCAAACTGAACACATCAAGATACATATTTATTTAAATAAAATATTATATCATTTAACATAAATTATTTCCTTTCATTGCATATGCTCAGGATACTAATTCTGCATTATATACTCTTCAGGACACAAATGCACAATTACACAAAACTTTTAAACAGCATAGTAGCTTTTTATCTTCAGAGGGTATTATATAATGTTAGGCATTGCACCTTACCCTGGCTATTCAGTGCTATACCAGGTTTGTCTATGCATGTCACCAGGCTTGTTAGTACAAAACACTGCTATGTTAACAAGACTACATTCTGTGAACTCTAGAAGTGAAGAGAGACAGAGCTTGCTCAGACCCATTTGCCACTGTTTAGTACAAGCTACAATTAGCTAACTTATTTTGAAAACTTGCTATGAGCAAAGACCATTTAATTGGGATTTGTGGGAAAGGATTTAAATCAAACACCAGTTCTCTTACTCAGCCACTGCTTGTGACGGCTGACCAATTCTCAGCCAATAAAGTCCGCGATGAAGCCAGGCCCATTTTGCTGTACCAGGTCTTGCTTTTTCAGTTACTTCATTCAGGATTGACAGAGCAGTGTCCTAACAAAACACCAAACATGCCAAGTTAGTAAACCAGAAACATTTTTTAAATATTCTTATGATTTTCTATGCTTTCCTCAAAGCAGCAAGGTGGAAGATGGAAAAAAGAAGTGACACAAGCTGAATAAAGAAAACCCCTTAACTTTCTCTTTATGTTCCCTACTTAAAAAGTCCTTCATCTATATCACACATATGACAACTCCAACATTGGTTCTCCCACCCTTCTCCCCAGATAAATTAAATTTGGAATTGGAACATAAAACTGAAGCAGGTCCAACTATAAAAGCTGCTAGGCAATGACAGAACATTTGTTTTCATATCTTAAATAGAGGAAACCTGAAATGATTCCTAAAAGAGAAAGATTAATAGAAGAACAAAACCGCAGTAATTTGAAATTCTGAATGTACAATACCATGTCTCCAAGTTCCACACTTAAGTTTACAGCTGCTGTTCCAGATTCTTCATCTGTCTCATCCAGTTCAAAAGCCTTTTTATAGCAACCACGAGCTCTACTTTTGTCTCCAGCAACATCTCTGTAGTAGTTACCCAGATAACAAAAGGCACTTCCCAAGTAGCTATCCAATTTTGCAGCCTATAAGTAAATATGAACACAACATCAGACAGCATTTTGAAGGATTATACTGATAGAAAGGTCCAGTGGTAACCAGTTGCCCAGTGTCTGCTTATCATATTTTTAAGCACCTTCTATGATATATCTGAGTTGTCAAACTTTATATTTTAAAGTGGCACAGATTACCTGAGCTTTAAATATCTGGAAAATCTGCTACAAATCTCAAGACACAAAGCACTTTGTACACTATATACTAAAGTAGTTGTGCTAGCAGAAAGCAAATCTCTGTGACATCTCATCATTTTTGCAGTCTACTGTGTTTCAATCATCATGTTCATACTCTTACCATACTGCACCACAATTAACTCCAGCCTTTTCCAAAATTTCAGTTCCTTCTTAGACATATGGCAGATTTGCCTATACTTAAGAAACCCACAGCCTCCAAGCAGCAGGAAACAGCTTTGTTGATAACAATAAAGATCACACAAAATGGTTTAGAAGCAAAAGTACTGTTCCCTTCAACTACATTTGCCTCTATACTCTGCTGCTATTAAAGTGCAAATAGTAGGCAATGATTTGAGCTACAGATACCCATCACAAAATTACATGGTGAATTTACAATGCCTGGAGTTTTATTTTGCATACTCCCATGTTACCAATATAGATGCCAAACTAAATCTTTTGGATTCATATTATGATCTATATTCAGAGAAAAAGCCACAGTCACTAGTTGAAAAGAAGAAAACAAAAGCAGGGAGATTCGAGGTAACTGCACAGCTGCCTGTAATGCCTTTTTGCACAGCAGAACCTGATTTACAGGCTCTGGAGGCTTATACATTGTAACAATGACAATATTCAAGTCTCTCGTCCATTCAAGTTGTCAGTGCATTTCCATATTTGGCTTCTGATGTAGGAAAACACTAACTCTACATCAAGAGTTAAAGCAGTCTTTACCTTCAAGAACTGAGTGAGTGCTTTTCCTTTGTCTTTTTTTGTCTCATCACTCATGAACCAGTATGTGAGCCCCAGGTACTGATGATACTCTGCAGTTCCAGCCTTTCTTTCAATAGCATTTAGAAAACTAAATAAAATGAACACAGGTCAGAGCAGACAAATTCTCAAAAACTGCAAAACACGGTATTCTACTCTCCCACAACACTTCCCTGTTAGAGAAATGAAAAAAAAAGTCCACCTTTTTTCTGACTGTGCATAGTTCTTTTGGGAATAATGGATGAAACCCTCTAGAGCATGGCCCTCAGCCAGACCAGGGTGGGACAACAGGAGCTCTTGTGAAATCTGCAAAAGGATGTAATTTTTCCCTAGTTACTTTTTCTACGAAACAAAGAATTGTACTTAGCTCACAGGAATGACAAAAAGCACTAACCTTTGAAGCCTGATCGATTAAACCTTTGTTTAGATAAGCCCGACCCCTGAGAGCTGAAACCACTGGATCACTTCTTGCATCTACAATCTAGAAAACCACATAATAAACACAATCAATTTATTCTCTCCCATGTTAAGAAGTCAAAGGTGTCAAAAGCAGATAGACTACATGAAGACAAGAAAGCATTTAGACGTTTTCTCTATTACCCCTGAGAAGACTTTGAATAATTCTGATGAAGATCAAGTATAAGATTGTAGAAATCAAGGACAAAGGTACAGAAATATGAAGAACGACAATGAAACTGTGAGCCAAAAATACAAGTAAGCAACTTCTGCTAAAGCTTAACCATGCGATCTTAAAGTAATATGTTCTTCTTCATGACTAATGAGACGTGAATGAAGGACATGGGAGGCAGGATTATAACATGAATTCAAATTAAGATGAGTAACAGCCACAGAACTAGCAAGAACCCAGCAGCAGTGAGCAAGACCAGACAAAGTCAAAAGTGACAGCTTCTGAAATTAGAATTGCAAATGAAAAAGAGCTGCAGCAAAGCCTGAAAAAGCAGGGAAGGAAAAAATATTGGAATTACACAACAGCTGGTAGGAATGTCTAAAACACAAAGTTGAAAGGAGGCAAGGGTAGAAATACCCAGTTAAATACAGAAAGGTAAGAGCGTTTTTTAATGTTTAGAAAAAAACCCAAAACATTTTAGTCAATAAAAATACCTGCTCAAGTGCTTTAATGGCTTCTTCTGCAGCATCAGCATCGGCTATTTTAATCAAAATCTCTGCTTTCAACTGAAGGGCAAGGTTCTTCCACTGAAGATTAGAACCCTCAGGAGTTCCAAGAGCCTCAAGAGCTGTTGACAAGAAGAATCTTTCATCAAGTCAAACTAGAAAAGAAAATGTACAAAGAGCAGCACTCTTCCAAATATTTTTAAAATCTTATTATTTTCAATTTTTCTGTCTAACCATTTAGAACACCATTTAGTCTGCTCTGCCCCATATATAAGAAATTGTTCGGTAACATTTCTATTCATTCAATTTCAAAAATTAAGTCAGTTCTAGGGAGGTCATCTCAGATGCATGGATACTGATTGTTGTCTAGTTGCTGGCCTTATAAATGGAATGTTACCATTTTTCCCCTTTCAGTTCTGAAGAAACAATGATCTTTCAACAAACAAGTTTCCACTTCGGTGTTTAAATAAAAGAATATTACTGAAACCAAGGATTTACCTTGGTGCCTGTACAAAAGTTACTTTGTACCCTTCAACACAGTTCCGATTACTTTTATAGGCAGTATAATGTCACCTCAGATGGCAACTGTTGTGTGTCAGCATTCTTCAAAGGCAAGAATTTCTTGCACAACTCAATTATTTGTATTTATTTTCATGTATGATGAACTTTTGTCTGATTTGATATGTCCGCTAAGACAAGACAAGTAAAAAGCAATGTTTCCCCAAAATCCTCTCCAGCTTTCCACACATGCTTTGGAGCCAAGGAAAATTTCTGCATGAACATCTTTAGCAAGGAACAATACCTAAACTCACCTCTTGCACTGAAAAACAAAACTTGTTTTGTTTGGTCTGAGCTTGCCATTTTAGTTGCATTTGGTACTAGCCACACTTCACATAAGAAAACACAACACTCGATCTGTATTTATATTCCACATAATATGCATCCTCACAGAGCTCAAAATTATCTCTTCTCCAGGCTGGAAAAGGACTTGACAGGCTATTTACTTGTTCTCACATGCTGTATTTTTTACATTTGACCAACCTTATTACTAGTCTATTGACTTCTACTCTTATTTTCTTTTTGAGATGGGGTGGATAGGTAGCAAAACTACACATGTATTTTATTATGCTGCTGAAGTTCTTAAAGTCACTGTGTGTTGATGATATGCCTCACTAACCATTCCCTTCCCTGAAATTGCTAATATTTGACTTGCCTGTAAAGCACAGAAGAAACAGTCCTACTTTTTTCATACAGAATGAGGACCTTCTACACTCTACTTCAATGAGAGCATAGGATAGCTTTGTGAGAACACTTCTTCCCACAACTCTATGATTCTAGCAGCAAACTGTAACATTATTACTCAGCATTCATAAACAGCACAGGTAATGGGAAAATGTCAGGGACACCTCCTTCCAGCTTGAAAACAGACATAATTACCACACTGTCCTCTACTTTTTGACTTACTTAAAACAAAAAACCCCAAAACTCAATGCTAAGACTCTACTTCTTAACCCAAGGCGACTTTAGTTTCCTTAAGTTATGTAAGGGATCTTATGAATTATTACCTGGAAATCTATGTGCTCATAAGCTCCTTGAATGAACTCTAAACAAGCAACTTTAAAAAGGCCATGCTGTCTATCCCCAAAATATTTTCTACATAAATTCTTTAACTCTGTTGTTTCAGTTTTAACTGACTCAATCACTAAACATATCAGACCTGTCAGTGGTTTTCCTGAACTTCTCTAGAACCCTTTTTAAAATTTAGAGCCATGCTATCTATGTCAAGCTTTTGGGTGCCAACACAGTTTCAGCAAGCAATAATTTAAACCCCTTAACACTTCAGCATTTTCATCTTTATCTTCCTCAGTCAGTTCCTAAGTCGGTATCTCATAGTTCCTTAATGCTGTGTTTCCTTGTCTTGTTTTACAAACACTGCTATTAACACTATAATCACAAGACAAGTTGTTAGATAAACAAGCTGAAAAGAAGGATCATGGTATAAAGCCACCCTAAGCCCTTCCACACTGAACACAGATGGGAAAAGAATTACCTCATTTTCATTCTTTCTGCAATACATTTCTTTTTAACTACTTTGCTCAGTTTTCATTTTTCCTCCACCCATATTTATAGGTCTTTATTGGCCAGCAAGTACTTTCCCTTGATTTCTGGGAAAAATCCTGACTGTTTAGCCAAGTCTGTATACTTTTACTTCTTCAAGTCTTTCTTGAGAAATTTTTCAATGCCACAAAAAGAGTCTACTTTACTCATAACTGCACCTTCACTCATAACCACCAGATAGTGGCTTTGTTCAGATAAGAAATACATGACTAGCTCACAATAATTGCCCTGACTGCCAGCTAGCACAGATGAAGTTTTACATGCAGTGAGGTTTCTTCAGATGCAGCTGCATATTTTCTATGCATAAATAGAAATGCATAGAAATAGAAATGTATTTTTGTTCTTTCAGGTTGAAACATGATGTCTACCAGACTAAATATTTGTGACACCTACCCCTATGGTTTCAGGCAATCTGTTGTTTGGCAGCATTGGTCAACCACCAGCAGAAGCAGCATATCAGAACATGTAAACCTTCTAAATATTAACCATCAGACAGCTTTTTGGATCCACTTAGCCAAGTATTTCCTGTGCTCCTGAGACTAAGCAGCACAAGGTGCTTCTCAGCTGTCATAAACCAAGAGAGGTAGCACAAGCTTGAGACTGCAAAAAGCAAGGGACTGTGATTACTGCAAACTCAGATCTACCACACAAAGGCCACATTGGCTGAACTACATAACGCAGTGTACTTCTGCAGTTGCAGTTACCTTGATTGCAGGACAGGACAGCATTCCTGTGATCGTGAATTTTCATCTGTGCCTCTGCTAAATAATGCCATGCTGCTGGACACTGGCTAGTCTTCTGCAAACCTAGTAAGAGTTTTTAAAAGACAATTTAAAAAGTTGCAAAGACAGGGTAGCTGGTATATACTGTATTTCCATATAATACCATCAAAAAATATTATCAATACGATAGTAAGACTTGCAATTAGTTTTTTCTTCAAGTCTTGTTTTAGACTGTTTTAGACATAGGGTCTCCATGCAACAAGGCAAAAAGCATGTAAATTTCAGTTAGGCTAAGTTTTGCATATAACATTACATATACTGAAACCTTCTGATGAACCTGCCTTAATCAAAGATTCACTAACACAACTGAATTTCTGTTTTCTGATATATAACTACTAAATAATGCCTCAAAGCCTCAATGCCTGTGATGCAAACACATGGCTTGTTTGAAAAGACACTATTTCCAAACTCTATATATTTACACATTATACCAAGAGCCTTGTCTTTGCATTCTCTCTGCTGTGAGCAAAGCGTATGTGTAAAAGTAAACATAGAAAAAAACCCTTAATATCAATTAAAATATTATATTTTGTCAAAACCAGGATATATATATTTTGTCAAAACATATAATGGCCATTTAAGCCGTAAGAATTTGTATCCCAAAGAACACTTTTTTCCTCTTAGGCACGAGAAACTTTTATTTCGTGTTTTAGAAAAGATGTTGTTTTACCCTAAACTACTACTGTAGAATATTCCAAAATTTCATTTCAGAAACAATCTTATTCTAAACCTAGGAGAATGGATGCAGAATCACAGAATAGTCTGATTGACTCATGAATACTGACATCCCAGTTATTTACCCAGTTTTCACTATAAGCTGACACAGCAGCACGGTGAGAGTGGGCAGTCTCGTTTTCCCACTAGTATACTTATGAGTACTCTGTAAAGAGCTTTGCCATTTCAACATGAGCAAGTTAACTTACAGATGAGTAAGCCAACTCTTCAGCAAATATGATTACTGTAAAACAACTAAAAAAGAAACTCTTACAATATTTCTCTCTAGATACTCAATGTAAGTCTTTACCCAATGTAAGTGTTAAAGAGGTCTTAAAATGAAGCAACCTTGGAAAAAATTCATCTTTGTTCAGGCAGAGAAATGCAGTGACTCTACTAGAGTAAAATTACACTTTACTTTATAAATTCCACATTCCTTCATTTACAGCTATTGCTCCCTTTACTGTTTCATAAAGTTATTTCCCCAATAACAATAGGATTAAAAATAGTTACATGAAAACTCTACAGAGCTGACTATAATACCAAAGAAAGGCTTCAGAGATGTTATACTTAAAGCTATTATTTAAAAAATTTCAACACAATCAGACAAAGTGTTCAGCATTCTTTTAAAATCTAGCTGGTCTTAGAACTGGCAAACTACTATGCATGTGTAAGATTCCCTAACTATTCAATATAAACTAAAACTGGGTTCAAGTTACAGACTACTTAAAACTTGTATTACACATTTACCTTCAGTAAGACTTGTAACAGCCTCTTTGTATTTCTTTTCTTTGAGGCATTTTATACCAAAACCAATGATGCCTGGACCACTGCTTGCATCCATCTCCAAAAGCCTAGAGAAACACTGCAGGGCCTTTTCCGACAAAATACCTGGTTTCAGAAAAAGACACGTTTTATGTTGTTTTAGACTAAGAAAACAACTGCAACATCTTACTTTATCTACGTAAATGATCATTATCCTTTGAGTTCAAAGTGACTTTCCAAAGGCATTAAATACTTATCATCCTTTATTCCACAAAAAAAACAAAACTCAAGTAACCTAAATACTCAGTACTGTGAAACAAAATAAACTGACAGTTTGAAACCTGAAAAACCACTTCTGCTGAATTACTATAGTTATAATTCCTTTATTAATAAATATTAATTCCTTCATATGCTTTTCATATAAGGCCAGCTGAATGCCCACATCAAAATCTGCCACAAATAAATCAAAATAATTTCCTTCCAAAATAGAAGTTGTGAACCTACAAATTTGCTGTGATGAGCTTGCTAAAACAACCTTGCTGTGAAACCATTTAATTTAATGTTTTAGCTTAATTTTAACTGATGTCACTAACTCTTGACACTTGTGTTTAGCTGTGATTGTAGACTTGGCAATGATTAAAGGAACTCTTATGACTTGTTGAAACAACCTTCAAACTAGTATTTTCTTAAAGAAATTATTGATTCACGTGTCACAACAGTTTGCTTTGATTTGCATTTGGTAAAGGTGACTTTACAATGCATCTGAGTTACAAGTCTACAAGAAGTGCAGGACATCAAGGATTAAAACATATGACTCAGATATAAACAAAGAGCCTGACTAAAACATAAGCAGCATCCTTCCCACTCCAAGAAGCTTGTAGGATGGTGAGATGTTGTCAGAGCATTGGTACTCAAGAACTACACCAACCTTTTCCTTTGCAAATTAGCATTTTCAAATGCTTTACAAATTGAGTCTGGGCCTCATTTGTCTTCATACTCTCACACCAAAGTGAAAAATTCTCACTTGCTTTCTTTTGCTACATTATTCCATTTCTTCAAAACAAGAAAATGCCTTTTTCTGCCTAAGCTGAAAGTTATTTCTAGACAGTCTTGTCTTCTGTTTCCTTGCTTTAAAAAGAAATAAAATCAACTTCCAATGCCTTAAACAATCAAATGAAAAGCCAAAATCTAATAATTATCTTTTAAAATTAGGAGAAAGAGTCCAACGCTATTGCAACATTGTTTAGTAAATGACACAAAATAGTAATGCATAGTTTCAGATCCCTGAACTTCTGAACACACCATGTTTTGGTTTTTTTCCCCCTCAAAGATTCTCCTTTTCTACTCAGAACACGTATCTAAGCAGATCTGTTTATTCACTACTTACAAGGCACACTTTCTAATGAAGTTTCACAAACTTTTATCTGTTTTGATTTTTTTCTTTTTTATGATGAAAGAGAATCTGTGTCAAGAATAATCTAAGTGTAGTCCATCCTAAGCCTTAGAGCACTGGTTAACACTCTTCATTTTTTCTCATATCTTGGGGTGATGTTATGATAATCCTGTATTCCCTATAATTTGCATATATGCCTATAAATGTGGTCCTGTAAGGACAAAGCGAAAATGGATAACAGGTGGCATCATTCTATGAAGAAGTACAGAAGTAGAGTGAGACTGTGTTTCCACCCCTGGGGCAGTTGGTTCCAGGCGTACTGCATGCCCCTCCAGGTGAAAGCAAACTGAGGCCCGCACTTCTTTTTAGCCAGAGGAGGAGGAGGAGGTGAAAATATGTGAGAGAAAACAACATGGAGACACCAAGGTCAGTGGAGAAGGTGAGGGAGGAGGTGCTCCTGGTGCCAGAGCTGAAAACACTCTGCTGGCCATGGTGAAGACCATGGGGGAGCAGGTGGTCCCCCTGCAGCCCATGGAGTCCAGGGGGGTGCAGAGATCCACCCACAGCCCGTGGGGAGGTGCCCATGCCAGAGGAGCAGGTGGATGCCTGGAGGAAGCTGTGAGCCAGTGGGAGTCCCAATAGAGAGTGAAAGTTGCAAAGGCTGTGGACCAGAGAGAAAGGCCTTGTTCCTGGGATGGAAAATGCCTGGCCTTGGCTCAGGATGCAATTAAAGCTATAGGACCACATTTCTAGGCATATATGCAAACAATAGGGAATACAGGATTATCGTAACGTCACCCCAAGACATCTCAAAAGGTCAAGAAGATGATCTTCATTTATCTGGAGAGACTGCTTTCAAGTAAGGCCTTCTTTCTTTGAGACTTCAAAGAGCTGGACTTAACAGGAGGGTTTTGTCACTTAAGAGTCACTACTCAGTTACAGGGATAGGAAATGACAAGTCATGGGACCAAACACTTTATTACCAGAAACATAACATAGAAGTAAAGAGTGTACTTGTACTGGGTTGTGAAGGGTAAAAGCTTGTAAACAGATTGTCACAAAAACAACTACGAAGATAAAATTTAAGTCCCAGAAATGCCTAAATCCATCCTACTCACCTGAATTAACAAAGTGCAAACAAAGTACTTCCAAAGGATAACTCATGGTAGGGTACAAAGCCATCATATCATGACAGGCCTTTTCCAACCTAGCCACTTCATGAGGAAACTTGAAAGGAAGAAAAAGTAAATAGTTATTTGTGTGAATTATCAGACATGAAATAATATATCTATTCTCTTACTAAGACACCTTAACATAACCTTACTTTTGACAAGCACTGTATAAAATCTTTGTAAAGGTTTTGGTGGTCTTCACCAGGAACAGTGTCAGCAGAGTCCAGTGCATGTTCAAATGCAGTCAAAAGCTGAAATAAGAAAAAAATCAGAAGTGCAAAAGAAATTATTCCAGGAAAATGTTATCTTCATAGAATAGAATGTTTCAGTTGAAAGGAACATAAAACTATCATCTAGTCCACACGCTTCACCTCTTCAGATCTGACCAAGAAGCTGAAGTGTGTTATTAAGGGCATTGACCAAATAGTTCTTGAACACTGATAGATTTGGGGCATCAGTTGACTTTCTAGCAAGGACACTTCAATGTTTGACCACCCTTTTGGTAAAGAAATGCTGTCACGTGTCAAGTCCTGTGGACCATTCCCACACATTCTACCACTAGATGCCAGAAAGAATAGCTTAGTACCCCCCTCTCCACTTCCTCTCCTCAGGAAGCTGCAGACAGTAGAGGTCACCCCTCAGTCTCCTCCAAACTAGGCAAACCCAAAGCTATCATCTGCTCCTTAGAGGATGTGCTTTCCAGCCCTTCCATATTAAAGTGGATAGATGCATGTTACTACATGGATTTTACTCATTAAGTTTACACTAGTGCTGTGAACAGAGAAACTCACAAAGCAAGTTCCTTAGAAGCAGCACGCAGCATCTAAAGCACGAAAATTGTCTAGTACAATTTGAAGCAATATGTTGCCACATAGCATAAGATGGTACACGGAAGGTAAAATTTGTAAGAATATATATTCTTCTTCAAACCTAACCCCAAATATAAGAAGAAACTTAGGTTACTATCGGTAGGGTTAGCTGTCAGCCCTTCTCTCTGCTCTAGTCTAGAAGTCTAGTCTTTCTTTTTCTTGACTCTTTATATGTGGAAGAACACAGGCACCAGAGTGCAGGTTTACAAAGAAACATATGCTAAGCAAAAAGCTGTACACAGCTTGTCACAACAGAAATGCTAAAGTGTGCTGCCTTCAGGTCCACAACCTTCCAGGTTCAGGTGCTTTACTCAAAACTGCAGTAAATTTCAGATTGGCATATGAAATCTATTCCTGATGTTTATGCCAATTTTTTTTCTATTTTAAAGTTACTTTTTTCTTTCCAAAAAAGAAAGAAGTGCCAGCAGCACCTCCTTTCTATACTAGCTCATAAGTTAAAGACTTTGCCTTCTCAAAAAAAGAGATCCAGATTCAATTTTCTGCCATCTGAAATTACTTCAATTTGAATTTTCTCCATTCTGAAACACTGCTATCAAGAAGACTAGAATTGAGAAATTTACACCTTTCATGTTGAAGGAGGTTAATCTTGCAAGAATAGATTAATCAGATAAAACAAAATTAACTTTGTCCATAGAGAACAGAGGATGAGTATAATTCATGATCATTTTGGTGTTTCAATCAGCTGTGACACTTTCCTAAGAAGTGAGAACTTAACATCTAAAGGAGAAAAGAAAATTTGAACCAAAACACTCCTATCTAGGATAAAGAATAGGTACAAAGAAATGGAAAAACCTCACAAAGCCACCTCTTCCAACTTGGATGAAAGGAGGAGGAAGTTTGTTGTTTTGAAGAAAATCTCTATTGGTTTTGTGTGGCAAGGCTTTGCTAGTGGGAGGCTAAGTGGGGTGCCTTCTATGAGAAGGTGCTAGAAGCTTCCCCCATGTCCTACAGAGTAGCTGCCAGCTGGTTTCAAGACAGACACACTGCTGGCTGAGGCTGAGAGCATCAGCAATGGCGGCAGTGCCTCTGGTATAACAGATTTAAGAAGGGGAAGAAACCACTGCAACACTTACAGCCAGAGAGAGGAGTGAGAATGTGAGATCAAGAAGAAGCTCCATGCTGGAACAGTCTGTTACTGAAGGACTGCACCCTGTGGAACGAACCATGCTAGAACAGTTTGTGAAGAATTTAGGCGACTCATTACACCTAAGGCTCACCTCAGTCTGCCACACAGCTGCTGTTTTTGTCAGAAGTTAAAACTGCCCAGCTTTTCCTGAGAAGCTTAGTACCTCTGAACATTGAGACAGGCAACTCAAACAGCCTTCAATTACTAGCTACACTGTACATCTATATGTACCTAGCTGAATAAGGAGTAAGAAACATTACCAATTGCCCAGTCTTATTATCCTGGTTCCTTGTACTGTCTTTCAGTAACTGGATCATCTTCTTCCAGAGCTGATGAAGCTCTGCCTTTTCTGCTCCTTCCTCCTGTTTCCTCCGTATTAGTTTCTGCCAAGTTTCAGCCACCTGTCGACAGGAACAAATGACCCATGCTGTTAAAGAGCTGAAGGTCCAATATAAGTACAGTCAGCTTATCACCAAAATTCACCAAAAACCGGGAAAATAAAACTCTTCAACACCAATGTAGCATTAAGAAGCCGGCATTATTTATTTGGGGCAGGATGTACGGGGGAGTGCGCCACCTAGCGCGCACTTCGACCCTCTGCAAGTGCGTTGCTTACATACCCTCACTACATACATATTATAATAACTCATTACCATAAACCTCTCCCCTGGTTCAGTCTTTTTATAGCCACCTTTTGGCTGTGGCTGCATTCCTAAGCCAGATGTCCTTCCGTTATCTTTCTTCTGTCCTTGCTCAGAAAGCAGATCCTGCACACCCTGTTTCTTTGCTAAAAGTACACAGACCCAGTAGAATTCCTTATTCTTGGATTAACCCTTTGGCATCAAAATCTATCACACTAGAGTAGACAACAGAGTAACATTTAAAGTAACCCAGATTTACCTGCTTTCTGATTAAATAAATAACAAGTCCCAAAGCATTGTGTGGGATCCCTCCACCTTCCAAGGTACAGTAAGGGAGAGAACATCAAGAGTATATGAATTCTGACTCTGGTTCTGGGTGGAAATCAACAGTAAAAGTAGATCTAAAGAGTCCTTTAACAAGCTCTGAAGAAGAAAGCCTTATTGGATCTATAGCACTACAAACAAAAAGAGAAAAAAAAGCAGCAGTCCATGCTGAAACTCCAGTGTGAAAAATTCAACAGAATTGAATAGAAAAAATATGACCCTGATGGCTAACTTCAGTTTCTTGTTCCATATAGAGTAAGCCTGCCTTCACATACTAAATTATTAGCATTAAATTTAGTTTAAGAAGCTGGTAAACAATGAGGCTTTGGAGCTAATTAATAGTCTTCAGCTGATGCTCTGTGCTATGTAAAATTTTTCTTTTTCCATTGTTGGAGGAAGGGCGGGAAGATGACATGGGAGTACAACCATGCACCACCCCATAAGAAAGCAGCCTTTTCAAAGAGAAAAGGAAAAGTGAACAACATACCTCCAAAATATGGATTCTATACCATTATTATAGAGATTGCAGGAAACATTACTACTGAACCACACAGGTATTTAACAACTCCACCTCGTGGTACTGAAGAGAGTCACTTTGATTTCTGCAAAGCTTGTGTTGTTCTGAAGAGGCTTTTCATGTCCATATCACTGTGTCGGGAATGCAGTGCATAAGACACAGGCAATCGAGTTCAGGTTGTGTACGTATCCTACCTTACCCTCTAGAATGAAGCATCAGGGACAGCCTAGGAAGGGATCACCCCACCAGTGAAGGTTCATCAGACACCTACTACTGGCCAAGCCAGGCGAAGGACAACTGACTCACACATACTGCCTGTAAATGTGCATTTGAGACCATTTTTGACTTCTGGAAATATAACAGAAGAATGATATTCTAGCCTTTCAAGCTCAATTCTAATAGTCTTTGCCAGTTCTGTCAGCTTAATGAATTGCATCCAAGTCTCACCCAGTGGAAAAGAAAAAATACAGTTAAAATCAGTTCTTGCAGGTTGTGACCCACAAGGAGATCTAAAGTGGTCTGTGGCCCATAAAAGTGGGGATTCCTTGACGAAAAGTAGTTTGATCAAATGGAAAATTACTGCTAGAAGAAAGAAAGTGCATGACCTACCTCTAAATATTTCTTTTCTTGATGATATAGTTCCACAAGCTTGTTACATACATCACACCATTTCTGCTTGTCACCACTAAAAAGCAGGAAGAAAATTGCCCCAAAACAAGTTAAGTTTTTCATATAATAGTATAATGTTTTTCAAATTCTGACAAATAATTTTCAGTAGGTTCAGTTGTCAAACTAATATTTAGAACAAATACTACAAATTGCCCTGAAAGTTTTACTCATTGCTGCTCTGAATTAAAAAAAAAAAATACTTACAGGGAATATGCTTTTCTTTTTGATCAATTTACAAAATAAGGGAACAACCAAACACTGCAGTCAGCTACAGTGATAGCTGAGTTAGATATGTTTACAACTGTGCCTCTACAAATTGCATGACACATATTCTGCCATCTTAAAGCAGTGCAAAACAAGCCTTCTTATTAATGCAGGCAATGAACTATCAGAGACAAATGCTTCAAGGCAGTGAGTTTAGACAGGAACAGGATAACACAGAATTCCCTAAACTACTAGCCTCAAGTACAAGTAATCTAAGAGAGTTTTTGCTCTATCAAAATGGACAGGAAAAAGAAACCTTAACTTATTACAGAAAACCTTAGTAAAAAGGGCTGAACCACTGATATGGCAAGGCTTTAAAAAAACCAGTCTATACTGTATATCAGCAATGGAATTCACTGAACTAGCAATCTTAAGACTGAATTTAAGGCACTCAATATCCTTTACCTTTCATAGAGTTCCAAGAGTTTTTGGTAAACATTTGCTAAGTCTCCTTTGACATCTATTTGGTTGGGTTTCTCATATAAATTTGCTAATCCCTTAACAAAAAAACAAGAAAAGAAAAAGAAAAGGAAGTAAGATTTGATGTAAATGGTTATGTTTTATGAGAACACTACCTGTTCTGCCTACAAAAATTATTCCTTTTCCTTCAGTGGGGTCAAGTGTTAATCTAGTAATCATGGTGCAGAATTTCTGCACAGTCCACTCAATCTACTTTGAAAAGCTTTCCTCACTTTCTTAACTAATACCAACAATTCTTTGAAATTTTTATATATTATATGATCTTGTCTTCACAAAATATAAAAGTTCACTAGGCTGTATCATAAAATACATATAATACACAAAATATATAATAATATAGATATTCACCCAAGTATTGTAGCAAGAAAGTCAGAATGTGATCACAAAAGTGAGAAAATTTCAACACACTGAATTCAGGCCCCAACAGTTATACTTTATAACAGTATTTATACTGTAAATACTAACAACTTTATTACCTTAGAAAAACATCAATTGTTGATAACACCAACAGATTTAATAAGCAACCTTAATGCTTCACAGATCTCCAAATAACACAATTGTACATTGCAAATCTGTATTAAAATAGGCTGTCATGCAAACACCACCCAGCACACAGCTATTTTAAATGTATACTTTTGCTTTTAAGTAACAACAAAATTCATTAACAATCCACTTGATGCTGAAAGCTGGAAAAATACATTACTACATAAAACATTTTCACTCCATAAGAGCTGTCAAGCGTTTCTTGAGCTACAAGCTTTGAAATTTTTCCAAGGACAAATTTACTAGTTTTATTTCAATTCATGTGCTCCCTTGCATGTCACAGCTATGTAGTTTACATAAGAAATACGAACTCAAATATACTGAAACTAAAGTTCACCATGGTTTCACATTGGACACACAACTAACATGAACCACAGCAATTCTAAAGCTTCCACAGAACTTAAGGACCTGAAGAAAGGAGGATACAAGGCTTAACTCTGCTTTGTTCCATGGTGTTACCTTTGAGGGAAACAAAAAGTGGACAGTCACATACCTGCCATGCCAGTAACTGGTTTGGTTCAAGTTCAATAGCCTTCTTATATGCTCCTTTGGCCTGATCAGGCTGCTCTAATTCAGCAGCTGCCAGGCCAATGAATACCCAAGCATTATAGTTGTTTTTTTCTTGCTTCAAGACTGCCTAGAAACACAAAATTTTAAGTAAAACCAATGAAAGAAATATAACTTATAGATCCATGTACTGACTTTTATCACTACCATTTGGTGGATTATTTTACATGGCAATACTAGAAGTTAAGTAATTTTTAAGAAGACACTGAGATTGGTAACTTCAGCATCTTGTGCCAGAGGATGCTTCATACCTGAAGTGCTGAGCTGGTAAGCCGTATCTGCAGCTCAGCAACTAAAGCACTCCTGGGATGTCTGGATTAGAAATGGATTTTTATCTCTATCATTGTAGACTTAAAACTCAATTACCACATGTAAGCAAACTCAAAAGGAAGGGGAATAAAAGTTTACATGTGGGAAACTAACACAAATAAGTTAAAATTGAAAATCCATCTCAACAATCACATCAATATGGTTCTCTACACTCTGCACTACTATACAGCTCTAGGGGTATGGCAACAAAAATAAAGTGTACAAAAAGCCCCAAACTTACCTTCCAATTATAAAATTAATTACCTTGCAATGTTTTAAGGCCTCCTTATACTCTTTATTCCTTATTGCATCTCTTGCACTCTTTAATGCTGCCTTCACCTCCTTACTTGACATTGTGGCTGCTAAATACAAAGGATGTATCATCAGTTCTTGTAAAAAAGATATTCTGACACATACAAAATGTTTATTCCTTTATTGCACAGAGATTGTTTTAAACAGAGAAATACAGTGCAATATGCCAAAAGGCATACAGCACTAGGAACTGACGAAAAAAACCACATGCATTAGCTCCAACGAAGGATTCAGCCATTATGCCAAACAGTTAAATGATACAGAGTAGCTATCCCAGAATGAAACTTTTCTTACAGGTTAAGATACATTTAAGTAGGACGAGAGGCATTTAAAGACCCCTCAGATAGACTTAGGAGAAAACACCCTCCACATAAACTCCTCTTTAGAAAGAAACTAAGCACTGAACCGTGCTTAAGAACCATATTGCCCGAGACATGTGTTCCAGGGACTGCTAAGGATCAGTGTTTTTCTTGTGTGCTTTCTACAGCAGCACCATGGCCATCTGTCACTTACACTCCGGTGTGGCCCACCCTGATCCTCTCCCTCCACACACACTTACTGCAGGCCTCTGCTTCTAACTACAGCCATGAATCAAAACAGAACAAGCATTTAAGGACACACCAAAGAGGCATTCACACTTTTGAACATAATCATAAACTGATACGGTGTATGTGGTAGATATTTTGCCTTAAATGCATTTTAGAAACACCACAGTCAAAGCTGCCTAGATGGGATGAGGCTGAGAAACAGTGCCAGTGCCAGCATCCAAAAAGATAGAAAAAGCAACCAGCTGAAGAACGAAAATCTTTTTAGGGGCTGAAAAGCAAAAATCAAAGAATGGTTGAAGCTCCCAGTGCTAATTTAGGAACGAGAAGTCATAGGATGAGAGCGAATTTCAAAGAGTCCCTCAAAACCTATAGAGAAATCTGTCCAACTTGCACTGCTCAGCAGTTCCTGGAGACAAATTTGCTTCCTCAGAGGGAACAGACGCTTCGGCCATCACAAGCGCATCCCACCACGAGCACTCTCCAGCACGAGCTCCACAGTCACCCACAGAGAAACCACTTGGGCGCAAACTCGGGCACCGGGGAGGCGGCCGGCCCCCGGAACGAGCCCATCCAGCCCGGCCCGCGGGTGGGGTCCGGGGCCCGCGGACAGTCTGGACGGACAATCCACGCCCGACGCCCCCCCAAGGAAAGCCGCGCCGGAGCGAGCCGGGCCACCATCGCGCGTCGCCACCCGCCACCCCCTACGGCCGCACCTTCAGCCACCGCCGCCGCCGCCACCTCAGCCGCTGCCCGCACACATGCGCACTCTTACGGCAGAGTACTGACGGCCCGGTCAGCCGTCATTTTTCCTTCGGGCACTGTGGGAGACGTAGTTCCCGTCTCCCGGGACACGTTGGGAACTGCAGGCTGCCGCCCGGGGCACTGTGGGAGTTGTAGGCTACAGTGCTGCGTGCCGCGGAGTCAAGTGTTACGCTGAGGCCAGAGCCCCAGAATTTGCTTTCGGGGCTGCTGCACCTCTCGATCTGGGAGCTGGGGACCACGGCAGTGGCGCGATGCGAGGCGGCGGGCCGCTGGAGAGAGCCGGGCTAGCGCTGCTCCTCATGGCCGCCGGGGCGGGAGCGAGGCCGCGGCCCGCGGACCAGCCCCGGTCTAACGTGGTGCTGGTGGCCTGCGACTCCTTGGTGAGTGACCGAGGCGTGGAGGGGCAGCCGGTCACGGGAGGGATGGCGGGAAAACTCTCAGCGACGGCCTGGGTGGAACTACCGAGGATGAGACAACGATGCCATACGGATGCATTCGCCAGGCCAGAGCCACAGGCATGCGCAAGCGAGGCCGGCATTTCCTTGGCAGCGCCCCGCGGGGCGGAAGGCTCGCAGGTCGCTGTAGCCGCGGGTCCGCCGGGCCACCCCGAGCGCTCCAGCCCGAACCGGGGCTGCTTCCCGGGAGCGTGCGCCGTGCTCGCATGTGAGCCATGACAGCAGCCGAAAACCTCTGCACGGGTGGCTCCCACACTCTGGTACGATACATACAGCTCGTCGGCTGGAGAGCGGCGTGCCAGCCGGGCTGCGCCGCAGGGCAGCCGCCGCTGGAACAGAGCTGGCGTGTAAAGTGAATGCTGTTCTGTTGACTTGGAAAGCCAAAAGGCAAGCAAGGTCACTAAACCGTGTTATCATTGCCACTGTCAATCCTAAGAATGTTAGGTCTCCGCGACACATGGGATAGAGAACTTCTGTAATCGCAGATTAAATTATTGGTTTAGTGGGCACCAAATACTGGTTTACTCAGGCTCTTACAAGGTATAAAAACACAATAAACTTGTATATCTACAACCAAAAGGATAAAGGAACCCATAGATATCTAGCGGCTTGATTACAGTGATTTATTAATATATTTGGTTTAAACCCCAGACACACGGAAGTTTTTCCACTCACAAATACTAATCCTTGCATATATCTTCACAGTTTCCTCACTGTGCCCACCCAGCATACTGGAAATGCTTTGATGTGGGTTTTACTCTGAGGAGCCTTAGTTTCTCTGTGTCATCTGAATGCTCCTTGGTATGGAATCAAACATAAGCTCCGTGGTGTTAAGCTCCAGGTGCTTTCACAGTGCATCACTTCTTACTCACTTGAGAAATTTTGATCTCTAGCCTTCTTGGGATTCCATCCTTGACTGCACAGATTAGAGCAGTTAACCTCGTGCCTGCTGCCTGTCCTTCTTGGAATGAATTTTTCCTGAATATTTGGTAAACGTGTATTATCTTTCTTCAAATCAAATTTTCAAGCACATTTGTTTTGATTTCAAAGATAAAGAAATAGCTCCATCTTTATTAATGCCATAGCTCCTTACCTACTTTCTTTCATTTGACTTTATTATCTGTTAGTTTTATTTTGAGTAAATCATCTCTCTTAATATTCCAAGGTAATGCATGTTTTTTTCCCCAAATGTCAGCTTTTACTAGAAGTGTTATTTACCAATAGTTAAAATTACAGTATTTAAGGTCCTGAGGGACCTTAAATGTCCATTTTATGTCAGGTGATAGCAGAGGCTGCAGACAAACCTTAACTGAGCTTTTGGATGTTGCCGTCAAGCAGGAAGATTCTCGTAACTATATTAAAGGGATTAATGGGGTAACCCTTACAAAAAAAGAGAGGTAAAACCCACAATCTTTGTGGTATTCTTACATAAACAATTAAGAACAAGGTGCTGTTTTTGAAGTGTCATATTTGCATAGTGCATACAAAGGAGAATATGGTAAAAGAAAGGTTGTGTTGTGTAAGGTTTTTTTCTGAGATGGATTTGAAAGTAGAAATAGATCAGCCATTTTAATTATATCACTAGTAGAGAATGGGAAGGATTGGGTGCTGTTGAAACTAGCAGTTTTTGTGGAAAAAAGCTTAAGTCCTGCAGGCTGTTGAAAGGTCTGGACTTTCATTAGAAAGTGTGCCTGCGTTTGTTGTGGGTCACACTGCCTATGAAAGAATCACACCTATTTTGTCAAGTGCGACAAAAATTTTCTTCTCAGTGATGCTGGATTGTGTGTGACCTACAGAACAGTGACCTCTTGCTTGAACACCTAGCTTTCTGCTGCTGTGTCAGATCAGGAATTGTGCTTTTCCAAGGCTTTCCTGGTCAAATGTGCTAATGGCAATTCAGCTTCTGAACTGCTACTTGAAATTAACTGGGTGACAGGCTTTGTTTGCAGTGCAGCTCAAGTTCCTGGATGAAATGTGCTTGTTTGTGTTAAAGTAATTTTATTTCCTTTGGTATTTCAAAACCTGCAAATCCTATACAGTTCTCAGAGGATGGATTTCCAGAAAGAGCTGTTGAGCTTTCACCTTTGCAGCCAGTTCAAGAAGCTTACTACTTTCACTGAATACCCTGCATCTGTAGAAACAATAGTCATACCACAGTACAGCAAGCATACTGTGGCACAAAGTATATGGAATTCTTTTGCTACTGTGTCATTGAATATAGTATCACAGTATCAATATACAGAACTCGGTTGTCTCCAGGTGTTCAAACAAGATTTGTTGGAGAAACTTAAGAATGTGGTGTTGACAGGATTGCTCAGCAGTTGTGTACTTTTGTCATGGTTTAGGAATGGTATTCTCCAACCTAGTCTTGCCACTGAAATCACTTCAAACCGTGTGCTGCTTGCTTGCTCCTCTATCGCCCTCCCATTCTTCTGCAGCAGGCTGGAGCAGAGAATTGGAGGCAAAAAAGGTAAAGGTCACGGGCTGGGGTAAGAAACAGCAATGAGATAAGGAAAGAACAGTAACAACCACATTAATAACAAAAAAGTACAAGAGAGGTGAGAATTCCCATTTGAATGCTCACTACTGTACCATGGAAAGCCTGACGGTACCTGACCGCTGCCACACTTCCCTGACCTGGAAGGAACCCCTTCCCCTGTTCCTGGAAAATGACACAATAACCTCCATGTCTTAGCCATGCTCCCTCCTGGCTACTGCAAAAATGGATGCTATCCTGGCTGGAACCAGGAAAACTTTCTAAAGAGCACTTTCAGCCCAAAGTTTTGTTTGAGTTCCTGTTGCATATTACAGCTTTATTTCCAGTTTGTCCTACTGAGTGCTTGTTCAAGTTGCCATTTTTAGTGGTAGACAAAATTAGGTGATCACTCATTTGTCATGTTCTGATATGAGCTGATTTCAGAGGCTGGGATGCTGTAGTTAGCTCTATTGGTGCCAAATGAAGTGACTCTCTACAATGTTGTGGTATCCAAGTATTTCTGCCAGAAACCAAATGTGGGGAATTGCTTTTTTCTCACCTGCCTGTTCACTGAAGAGCCAGTCAGGCTGGGGCTATATTGGAACATCTTACTCAACCAAGGAAAGGAATAAAAGTGACAGCAAAAAACAATGACATGAAATACGGCACTCTGCATGAAACCTGATTTTACTGTAAAATTACCTATTCAGAATATTAGATCTTTCAAAAGTTACTGATTAAAAACTCTGTCTAAACAAATAGGTGAAAATGAAATTAGCATTGTGAAAGTAGCAAAAGGGAACCATTGTGGATGGCATTTCAGTGGGAGAAGAGCTTTCTTTTAGCTTTCTGATCACTTTTCCAGTCTGTAGTTTCAAATCAGTTTACAGAGAAGTGGTGTGGATAAACCTTTAAAAAGGATGAGGGACCAATGGCAGTTTCACAGAAATATGTGCTAGTGCAAACATCTACGTTGGGATTCAGCCTTACTCCTTTTTACATGTCACCATACCTATTCCCATTGAATGTGACATGGTAGGACCCCACTCCTGAAGAACTGGAGCTTGAAATACATATAGCAATACAAGGGAATTAGTTTTACTGTAAAGAAGCCCAGCTATCTTTTCCATTGCACTTTTTCAAAAGGATCCATTCTGTGTTGATCTACTTAGAGCTTCTCAACACTGCTCTGTACCTGCATAGAATTGGCAGCATTTGAGCAACTGAAGTCCAAGGTAACAAATATATGAATTAATGCAGCTGATAGTTTGTATTAATGCTGTTTATGTGTTGCTTTTGTCTGATTGCAGGATGGGCGGTTGACGTTTTTTCCAGGAAATCAGACTGTGGATTTGCCTTCCATAAATTTTATGAAAAGTCATGGCACTACCTTTCTCAATGCCTACACCAATTCTCCAATTTGTTGTCCTTCTCGTGCAGGTAGAGCCAAGCAAAACATCAGACAAATACTTGCACATGTCAATTTAAATGTGTTGTAATGATGGGAAATTTAAAAGAATTTAATTGGGAGGGATTTGTTTTGCTTTTCAGTAAGATTTTTTTTTTGTTTGTTTGTGTCTGAATTTTTATGGTATTCTTCTCTTTCATCTGTATATCTCTTCTGTTTCTTCTGTTTCCTCCTTTTTATTTTTTGTTCTCTTTTTTCAGTTCAGTGTAAGCTCCCAAATCTTTTTACAAACTCCACTGAAGCTTCAGATTTCAAAAACATCTTCAGGATTTATAGAGAAATTATTGATTTGTTGTGCTGCAGTGCTGAAACGACACTCAAAACTACTCTTTCTTCCCAATTCAAAGTTCATAAATATCTTTCCTGTATTCAGCAAAAAGTAATAAATAATAACAGCAGAATAAAGTGGCAGCTGTTACCACTGCCTTCTAGATGTTATGATATATCTTTCACTAGCTTTAATTAGACACTTCAGTGTTTTACTTAATGCAATTATTTTGTGTTCAATTTCACACTTGCAAATTTTGCTGGGAAGATAGAAGGTTACTATATTCCACAATCAAAAGTTACATCTTAAAACGTTTCTGGCTTTTTCAGTTGTTGCAAAGACATCTTACAGCTACATCTGTAGCTATAAGGAGGATGTGCCTTTCTCTCAAAGCATACACTGGAAGAAGCAGCAGGCAAAGGCTGTCAAACATAGCGTTACATTTTTAATATTCCCTTTATTGATAACCTAGTCCCCATTTCTTTTTCTCATGGTCTCATTTTAAGTGTGGGACATCAAGTGAATAAGCAGCCAGCCTTTTTTTCTTGTTTTTGAGACTTTTGGCTAATTTTTGTTGTTAAGAACAATGACTTTGTGTTATTTAATTTTAATAAGTTTGTGAAAATGGCAGTTTAGGCCTCCCATGAGAAAGAGTCTACATAATGAGTTCAACAATTCATCAATTATGTGTAGCATTATAGGTCGCTGTGACCACTGAACTCATACATGGGGCTGTGAAGCAGCTCTATGTATGGGCTGGGGAAAGGAGGAGTATTGCCATGTGGAGTTGATGCACTTTGCTTACTGGATCTTTCTATTGCTTGTAGAATGACTTAGTTTTGTTTTAGAACTGCCTTTAACTCTAAATTAGCTTTGGAAAGAGTGAATGATTCTCAATAAGCTGCAGAGAAATAGAAGTCACTAAAAAAAAATCTTCCTGTATAGTTTCTTTGTAAATTTTCCCTTGGCTTTATTTCTTCTTGGTATCTTCTTTAATATTCACACTTTTTTTCTGCAGCTGGTAGTGAAGTAGATTACATGAAAAGGATAAAATTGAGGGCATATAGTATTTATGAAAACACTGCATTGTAATTCTGTCCACAAATATACTTTAAACTGATATTAAAATCTAATTGTAGTAAGGGAAAATAATACTCTGAAACACATGTAAATACAAAATTGTTTCATAGGATCTGTGCTACCATGGCATTGTCTTTCAGAAATCAAAAAGAATATTTTCTAATTTAAGAAATACTTGACTTAATGATTGCATAGGACCTTCTGCAATTCTGGGGATTTTTTGAGTAAATTTTTTGTACTTGTATTGATTATGAAGTAAGATTTGGAAGATTAATACTTTGTATTCCTTGTTCTATTGGATAACAATTTGGGTTTTAATCTCTGTAATAATGAGAAGATTAATCCCTTCTCGACTGTAGAGGTAGGGGGTACTAATCACTCTTTTTTTTTTTTTTTCCCCCAGCTATGTGGAGTGGTCTTTTCACTCATTTAACAGAATCTTGGAATAACTTCAAAGGTCTAGATCCGGATTATGTAACATGGATGGATCTTATGGAGATGCATGGCTACCGTGCACAGAAGTTTGGGAAATTGGACTATACTTCTGGACATCATTCAGTAAGGTAATCAGGTGGATTCTCCTGCTATGAAATGGACAGCAATGAACAAACCAGTAGTGGTCTGTCGTGGTGTTTTAGTCTCCAGTTGAAATGATAGTAGCTTTAATTTTAAAGAAACTGTTTTAGGTACCTAACAGAGATCTGTCCTGCAACTTTATGGAAAAGTGAGCATATCCCAAGGAGCTGCACTTTGATTTTTACCAGCCATTGAAAGGCGGTACAAAAACTGTTTTTGCCCAACATGAATGGTTATTTTTTATCAGTGGTATTGCTTCTTAAATGAAATTCATAAACTGTTTTTGCCTTGTCTTTAGACTTCCTGACTTCCTGTTTATACTAACAGGTAGGAAAAGCAGAACAAAAATCCATACTTATAATAATTAGATATTAAATCTATTGTCACAAAACATCAGAAGTTTTGTGGGGTTTTTTTGAAGGCTGTAAGTGTTCACAGACTTGTGCTGTTGTGGTGGGTTGGCCCTGGATGGATACCAGGGCCACCATGATAGAACAAACTGCTCTATCACTCCACCCACTGAGCAGGGAAGAGAAAATACAATGAAAGACTCAATGGTGAAGATAAGGATTGAGAGAGATCAGTCAGGCACACAGTCAAAACGGACTTAACTCAGGAAAATTTATTTCTTGCCAATTAGAAGCCAGAGTAAGGCAATGTGAAGTAAACCCAAATCTTAAAACAGTTCCCCCTACCCTTCTCTTTTGCCTAGCCTCAACTTCCAAATTCTCTGCTGCTGTCAATCTGTTAGCAGCACAGGGGTTTGGGAATGGGGACTGTGGTCAGTTCATCACACTCATTCCTCCTCAGTGGGTGGGCTCCTCACGTTCTTCTGCTTCAGTGTGGGGTCCCTCCCTCACTGGAAAGACAGTCCTCCACTTACTTCACCGAAGTGAGTCCTTCCCACGGGCTGATGTTCTTCACAAACTGCTCCAGCATNCAATGGTGAAGATAAGGATTGAGAGAGATCAGTCAGGCACACAGTCAAAACGGACTTAACTCAGGAAAATTTATTTCTTGCCAATTAGAAGCCAGAGTAAGGCAATGTGAAGTAAACCCAAATCTTAAAACAGTTCCCCCTACCCTTCTCTTTTGCCTAGCCTCAACTTCCAAATTCTCTGCTGCTGTCAATCTGTTAGCAGCACAGGGGTTTGGGAATGGGGACTGTGGTCAGTTCATCACACTCATTCCTCCTCAGTGGGTGGGCTCCTCACGTTCTTCTGCTTCAGTGTGGGGTCCCTCCCTCACTGGAAAGACAGTCCTCCACTTACTTCACCGAAGTGAGTCCTTCCCACGGGCTGATGTTCTTCACAAACTGCTCCAGCATGAATCCCTTCCATGGGATGCGCTCCTTCAGGAGAAGACTGCTTCAGCATGGGTTCCCCCAGGGGGTCACAAGTCCTGCCAGTAAACCTATTCCAGCATGGGCTCCTCTCCCTGTAGGTCGCCAGGTCCTGCTGGAAGTCTCCTCCAATGCAGGCTTTCCACAGGATCATAGCCTTCTTTGGATATCCACTTGCTCTGGTGTGGAGTCCTCCGTAGGCTACAGGTGGATATCTGTTCCATGGACTGCAGGGGAGAGACTTCCTCACCACGATCTACATGGGCTGCAGGAGAATCTTCCTTCTGTGTAGTTTTTATGAACATGCTCTATCTCACTGATTCATAATGGTGTCTGTTGTTGAAATAATAATAAAGAATAACTTTTTATTTGATATTAAACAGGCTAGAGCTACTTAATCTTCTCCCTTAACCTTCCCTTTGAGGGGATTTTGTTCTTTAAACTTGATCCTAATCCCGATCTGACTGTATAATCAAACTGATCTATGGCCTACGTAATATTTTTTTTCTGTATAAGTCAGTGTCATGGCGTTTGTGCAATTGGACACACCCACACACTTCTTTATCATAATTTCATTTTAATTTCTATGGAACGTGTTTATAAACATGTTTATAAACCAGCTACCTTAATTTGTTCTAAGTAATTTATTTAAGTGTGGTTAGGTTGGAAATGTGAGCCTAAACAAGGAGTTAAAACAATAAAAAGAGTTGTTACAGATAATTCTGAATAGCTTAACTGGAAGTTAAAGTGCACTGGTAAAATCCCTTTGGGAATAAAACTGGTTAGATGCTCTTTAAACAATAATAATGCTGTGTTTTGATACAAGTGTGTGATCAAACTCTGAGCAGTTTTATACTTTCCTTTATAATTTGGTTGGTTATATTGAAATGGCCATGAACAAGATGAAGATTAGTCAAGGTCTTAGGTGGTCTGTCTCCTCCCACCAACATCCATCATCAGTCACTCTGGCAAAGAAATAAGGACATTTGCACCTCAGATTTTTTAGTGTTTTAGAGAGACAACAATTGCCATGATATTAGAAAATCTGTTCCAAAAGTATTTTATCATTAAAATGTTGCCATTTTCCCCCCTTGTTGCTTTCTTTACACTCTTTTCTGTTATTCCTTTGATAGGATTTATCAACTACATCTAAAGCAATTGTACAAGAGAAATAATTCTTTCAGATTTTTATTTGAAGTGTATTTAATTAATAGTACAATCCAAATCCAGGATGTTTTTTCTAAGGGCAGCCTCACCAGGCAAGTTATTTCCCACTAGACTCTTTCAAATCTCAGGTCCAGTTTACGAATAAATAGTGTGTGAATCTGTGCCAAAATGTGGAGAAGCATCCACAAGATGGAGTACTATTTCTAAATATTATTTTGTAGATGTGAGAAGAACCATTCTGACACAAAGTCGTAATAAATAGGAAAGAGGATTCAGAACTGAAATAAAAAGGCTGGAGGTCTGAGTATAAAATAGATGTGCAGTTGTTATTGCTCAATTTAATAACAGTTCTCCTTTATGTAGCAATTACAAATAGATTGCAGCTAAAAGTATAGGGGAAGTTCTCCAGGAATTCAAAATGCTTTTTGTTTGGAGGAAAAGTGAAGAAAATATTTTCTGTTGAGTATGTATCTTGTGTTTGTATTTTCAGTAACCGTGTGGAAGCTTGGACCAGGGATGTTGACTTCCTGCTCCGACAAGAAGGAAGACCCATGGTGAAACTTAGAGGTGATAGGAAGCAGGTTAGAGTGATGGAAGCAGATTGGCGGAATACTGATAAAGCAGTAAATTGGATAAAGGAAGAAGCTGTTAACCTTACTCAACCATTTATTCTTTACTTGGGACTAAATTTACCACACCCATATCCATCACCCTATGCAGGAGAAAATTTTGGATCCTCTACATTTTTAACATCTCCCTATTGGCTTGAAAAGGTATGTGAAGATGGAATTCAAATACAAATTTATTAATAACTATACTTACTACAAGCAGTGTTTTATTCTTGATTTTTCAAGACAGACCAAGTTTTAGTATTTCAGTACACCGTAAGAAAGTACTTGAACGACATGTTAGATTTCTGATTTAAGGCTAAGCAAATAGAAGTGAGGAATTTCTTTCTGTTGTGGGTTAAGGTTTGTTAGCAGGAGTCACTGAATCAAATTTAAGTATGGAGTTCAATGGCTAGAAATACATTAAGAATGAAATTTTTGCTATTGTTAGTTGTAAATTATTTTCAGTAATAATCTGAAGTTCATTGTTATGAACGTTCTGTATTTTACTTGTTAGAAATGAGGCTATATGTAATGCTTTTCTCTGAGTTTTATAGTGAAAGATTGACTTTTCCTGCAGTATGAACTTAGAACATGAAGCAACATAAGACACAATAGAAGTCTTTCTTTTCTGTTGAGTTTTTCTGCACCTCTGTAGGTTTTCAAGCACAGAAAAGTCCCCTTATTTCCATACATGCAAAGCTAACAAATAGCACTACACTCCAAAGAATAAATACTTTGTCTTGTATGGTCACCAGTTACCATTATCTGCCATTAAAAAAAAAAAAGGTATTACAATAGATTTCATTGCAGAAAGGCATTAATATTCTCTGCAGCTGCAGAATTAGAATTAGGTTGATAAGACTTTATACTTCCCTCAATATATAATTTGTGTAATTTGTGGCCTTTTCCACTGGAGAACTGCTAAATCCCTAATCTAGGTGCACCAAAAATACAAATACTTAGGAAAAGAGGATATACAATTGAAGGTTGAGAGATGTGAACTTCTTTGTAATAGGGAGGGTTGTGGGTTCGTCTGGGAATAGTGAGGAGTTTGTGAGGAGAGGAAGAGCATGGGGGAAAAGACCTTCCTTTTCAAAAAGCAAGATTTAGCTTAGTTATTGAGGAAAACTGCCTGGGTGCTAATTCTTAGATGTGTCTTGGGAAGTGGGGGTACCTTTTTTTCAAGTCACAGACTGAGTTTTAACAACTATGACAAGTTTTTGTTGTCCTTAATCCAGTCAGAATACCTTAACTCGACAGTTTGTTGACATCCTTCCCACCACTATGTATCCATAGTGCATTGGGTGAAACACATATTACCATTTATTGATCACTGGCTGGTTCTTCTGCAATGTAGCTCTGTTTTGGTCATGGAAGAAGCAGTCTTTTAAAATCACAGAGATAATCTCATGAAGAAGTTTGATCACGTAGATAAGAACTGAAATGTCCTGTTTATTGGGGCTGTAATACAGAACAGAGTATCAACATGGCATGTTTGTGAAACCTTTGTTGTTAAGCAGATGGTCCCCTGTATTTTGCACAAACTGTCAGTTTTTCACAGCATGTGGCTTCTTTCCTAGTTATGAATTATATGTCTTGGTTTAAGACAGTTCAAAAAAGTGGACACACTAAATGAGTTACCTCTCCTTAGTTTCAGCCTATCCCTTTTCACCAATAAGGAACCAATACCACTAGATATAAGTGAAAAAATAAGTTTACTAACAAGCGAAACAGCAGCTTGCAAAAAATAACCGTGAATAATCACTAGATGCAAAATTGTTGAATCTCAAGAGCTCCTCAGGAACAAAGAGACCCCCAAATTGGTGGGGTACTGCCCCCTTCCAAGCTGACAGCCCCCCACTGCCGACCGCGTGCAGGGGGCAAAGGGAAATGGCATCAGACCCTTTCTAAGGTGCCACCTGGCAGCCACACCCTCCGGGAAGCAAAGGGAGAGGATGGCAGCAAACCCTCCCAGGAAGGTTGCAGCTTATGAAGCTCTAGTGGCAGATGGGAAGTGTTGGTACATGTTGGGTCAGCACCGCTACCCGCTGCTTCCTCCTGCTGCCTGCTGGACTCCACTAGTGTTGGTGCTGCTGCCTTCTGATCTGCTGGTGTGTAGGGGCAGGAGTGGACGGGAACTGGTCTCTGGACACTGATGTGGGGTGGCCCAACTGCCAGGGACCAGCTCAAGCTTCGCTCTCCATAGAGTATGCAGAGTTCACTTTAAATGCAGTTTTTCTGAGTTGCTACAGTTGCAAGACCAGTTGGCTCCAAGCAACACCCTCTGAAGTGGAGCCTCCTCCTTCTGCAAACACTGCAAGGCAAAAGAGGAAGTCAGTGTGGGTTCCTTGAACTTTTAAAGAGTTTGGCACCTCCCAACTGCCCTGCAAATCTGGTTCTAACCATGCTGTGGATCTTAAAGAGCCAGTAACAGTTTTTGGGCACAGATAGATACAGAATACAAGAACATTTTGGGTTACCCAGGACATTACAATAGACAAAGGGATTGTCCTTCTCTGAATCCTTAAAACTAGGCTATAGTCCTGTAGAAAAGAATCATGGATGGAGAGGGTCACTTTTTGCTCTCATTGTAGCTTAAGCAGCTAATAAATACCATTTGCAAAATCCAAAATGTAACTTTATGTAGCCAAGGACCTTGAGCAATAAGAAAATGACTGAAGCAGTATTGTTTTGTCTTCGTGGTTTCTTCTAGCAGCATGTTCTCTATAGATCTTGTTGTCTGTTTGACTGTTACAAAACCAGGTTTTACTGCTGTGGGCATCTTAACTCTTGAAGTCTTACCAACTTGTTTAGCTGTCAGTCTTTTCCTCCAAGCACAAGGTGAGAGGACAAGAGGAAATGGCTTCAAGCTGCACCAGGGGTGATTTCGATTGGAAATTTGCAAAAGTTTCTTCACCAAAATACTTGTCAAGCACTGGAACAGGCTGCTGAGTGCAGTGGTGGAGTCACCATCACTGGAAGGATTTGAAAAACATAAGATGTGGCACTTGGGGACACAGTTTAGTGGTGGGTTTGGCAGTAGTGGTTTAATGGTTGGTCTCAGTGACCTTAGGGGTCTTTTCCAACCTTTCACTTTATTCTGGAACTCTATAACTTAATACGTCGGCTAGATATTAAGAAAGAACATTGTCTGTTGTGGGAGATGGAATGTTGTGGGAACACAAGGCCATTAACATTACTGCTGGTGACCATGTTCTCAAGAGACAGAAATTGTGCTACTAGCTCCCTGGACAGTTCTTCATTATTCCTACCACACCTCGGGACAAAATCAAATTGGGCTCACCGGGGAATGGTACTTAAGTTGCTACAGCCATAAATGGGAATTAATGCTTCTACGGACAACTTTGGTCTGGTTGCTTTTGTGCTGCATGGAACCTCTTGGCCACTAAGTGTCTCAGTTTTTTTATCAAGAGCCAGTGCTGCCCATGTTTGAGGCAGCCCTGGGATGTGCTTCACAGACACTGGAATTGCTATGCCATAATCTAGTCCTAAGGTCTGTTTGTTAGAAATTTTCAGAGGTAAGTGAGGACAATAGGTGTGAGTTTAGTATTTAATAAATTTAAATTTTCAATACTAAGATTATGTCTTCTCTGCTTTATGGTAATTTGTGCTTTAAGTCTACAGTATACAAGTAATTAACTGTTAAATGCAGCACTTTTTTAAAGGGAATATTTACAAGTATGACAGCCAAGGCTAAATGTGTGTGTCAAATCTCAAGATTCTAAAGCTAGTACTGAAGCAGACAATCTCTGTGACTGTGCCAAGTTTGAATATGAAAATCCACCATTAGTTAAAATAGATTGGCTTTTTATTTTCACACCGATCTTACATTTCTTTATAACTAAATGGATTGACATTTGTAGAAACATGTAGAAAGTATTAGAAAATTTGATTAATGTAGTCAGTGCTTTTTATCAAGATGCCAAAACTTGTCATCACTGCCCTGGAGGCTTTCCCAGACTACATAAATTTCCATGTTGTTCTCTAGTCCCACATAACACGCAGCTTTTTTGATCCATGAGGTTTATAGTTATTCTACAATTCTGAAGACCCTATGCCAATACTTCTGTACTTAATCTAGAAGACCGTTCTGTGCTATCTCTCTTAAAAAAACTACAGCAGCTGATGAAGCTCATATTTGCGGCTCCTAGCCTTAGTTTCTAGCTGATTTTTATACCTTTTAAAAAAACTATTTACCTGTGGAAGCTGTGGGGAAGTATGGAGGAGGTAGCAGCACCATGTAATAAATAAGCAGCTGGGGTTGCCTGGGCCACAAATTGTGAACTGTGAATTTATACTATAATTTTTTTGATTAAATCTGTGTTTAAAAGCTTGTTTAATTCAGTTGCTATAGTAATGCTAATTTCCTCTCATTTTTAGGTAAATTATGAAGCTATTAAAATACCCAAGTGGTCTTCTCTTTCAGAGATGCATCCAGTAGACTATTACTCATCATACACCAAGAATTGTACAGGAGAATTTACAAAGGAAGAAGTGAGAAATATTAGAGCATTTTATTATGCTATGTGTGCAGAGACAGATGCCATGCTGGGTAGGTAATGTCTTATTACCCAGTGGGTTTTCTAGTTCTGATTTTTTTAAAGAAAATTATGTTAGGGCTGATCTTTGGGGGAAAAAATAGAAAACAAAACACCACAATTCAGATCTGGGTGTGAGTCATGGAAGTTGCTTAATCAGTCTATATGATAAATAACTTCATCATTTTTTGGTGAATTGAGAGCACTCTGAAAAGTAATCACAACCAGCAGTCAGAGGCTCTGTAGGAAACCAGTAATTGCAGCAAAACATTGTATGAACCATTACACTGGTTTAAAATGCAGTGGGAATATTAACTCCACACAAGCTGCCCCTCCTCCCCCATTTGACAGCACAGGAGAGACCCCAAGTGGAAACAACAATTTTACTGGAAAACTCCCCATGAATGCAACAATATTGATAAAAGAAGACACAAAGTGAGAGTGCTCAACCCAAAGAAGGGTATTCACCAGCAAAAAATTAAAAACACTCCCCAAAGAGAGTGTCTGGTGTGGTTTTCCCAGATGGAGGCAAGATCCCTCCTCTCATTCCTGTCCCTTCCTGGACACTGGACCACGCGACTCTGGAAAACAGAAGCAATAAGGCAAACCGGTTTGTGCAGTTTGATCTTCCACCAGCCCAGAAACAATAGAAAACGGGGACAAAACAAAGCCTGGAGAGCTAGTTCATGTGAATAGAGAGTCCTGCTGCCAAAAATACTGGCCCTGACAGTGGCAGCAGCTGCAGAAGCAGTAGCTGTAGTGGTGGCAGTGGTGGCAGCGGTGGCTTGCCTCATCTCCCCATGGCATCAGCAATAGCTCCAGCTTGTCAGGGTTTGAGCAACAGTTACAGCTTCGTATGGCTTCAACAGTTAAGGGAACAGTTTGCACCTTTCTGCCACCGAGGTAAGACTGAATCAACTTCCAGTGTCCCCCACTGTGGTGGTTCCTGCTGAAAACCTCCCCATCTCCATGACATAGGTGGTATGTTATTAAACACTGCTGGAAACACCCCACTTCTTTTCCTACGTACCCAGGACACTCATGTACAGGACGAACTAAATCTCTGATTAAGTGCTAACTGAAATAATGGAAACATTTTTGTGAAGGGGACAGACTAAAAAAGCAGAGCTGGAAGAAAAGATAAATTTTAGGGCATAGTTAGTTTTCCTTAGAGATTGATTTCAGGTTCGTAGACTGAGTAACAGCTGTTACACATCAACTGATCAATAAGGTTACATTTGGAGTGTCTCTTAGCAGCATATTTTTGAAAATTACAAAGAAATGAATTGTACAGAATTACAAATCAGAATTCTTCAAGGTTTGCAGTAAGGTCTATAGACATAAAAATTACAATGCAGTTGGTCTTAATTTAGAGGATTTTATATCTTAATTTGAAAAGTGACCATGAATGAACTAAAACTTGCTTGCATATTAATGTGAAATTCATGATTAAATAAGCTAATTTTTTACCCATGTGAGATTGGTAAACTAATTTAAAGACACAGAATTGCTCTTCCTCATTTTATGCATGAAAAGAGATCAATGGAAGCCTGACAGTTATAGGAGATGAAGGGATTGCAAAGTAACTGCACTAGGATTTTAATTTTGTAACATATTTCAACTAGTATGTTTGGGCATGAATCATTCCATATGTTCTGATATTTAAGATGTCTAAGTGCTCTGCTTAATTACTACCTTCATTGATCTTGGCCCTGTTTTTTTTGCACAAACATACATGCAAAAAGAGAGGAGTATATGTTATGTCTGCATTGCACAAACAAGAGAGGAGTTTCCTCCTCTGGCTAGGAGGATTCCTTGAAGTTTACATGCTGCTTTTCAGGTATGGAATTTGTAAGAAGTATTTTGAATGTATCCTTCCAGTATCTTTTTGTTGTTGCAGGTGAGATTATTTCAGCTCTGCAAGATACTGGGCTTCTGGGAAAAACAATCATTATATTCACTGCAGATCATGGAGAACTTGCTATGGAACACCGTCAGTTTTATAAAATGAGCATGTATGAAGGAAGTTCCCATGTCCCTCTTTTAGTTATGGGGCCAGGTGTAAGAGAACAGCAGCAAATACCAAATGTAATATCTCTGGTGGATATATATCCTACTATGCTTGGTGAGTTAAGTAATTTCAAATGAAAATTTTTTTCCCAGTTACCATTATTATTCTGCATTTGTATTATAGTCAGAATTATGTCTCCACTTTGAGGCAATATAGTAACATAACAGGAGGTAGTTTCTCTGTGGAGCATACATATGGACTTATATAAAAAGTAAAAAATATATGAAAAAATAGAATAAAGAAACTGATGATCTTCCTTATTACTGTTACTGTCATCCACATAATTACACTGACTGATTATACATAGGATTATTTGTTACTAAAAAAAAGGTGATAAAACCCATTTTAGATAGGAATAATCCTTGCTAGCGTCCATACCTAACAGTTTACTATAGAAATTACAGTGTAAGTGCATCCAGAGATGAGATTAAACCTGAAAGGGTGGCACATTCATTATCTTAGCAAAGGAATGTCTTTTATGAAGGGTCATGTGAAAGAAGTGTCTTGAAGGTTTTGTGTAGGAAATTTGCAATTGATCTGGGCACGCATAAAAAGATGTGATAGTGGATATCCATTCTTACCTTATTAGATGTGAAAATATTTAGTATGGGACAGAGAATCAAATAAAAATAACAAAAATTAAATTACTTAGATGGAAATCACTTTTAAGAATGATTTTTGAACAGTTATCTGTGATGAATGGTGCAAGAGATGATTTTGATTGGAACTAAACATCAGGTGAAGTTGCCATTTGAGGCTTTATCTGTGATCTTTTAAGCTACCAATCAGAAAAATATTGTTTTCAAGCCAGTCTGGAAGGCTTGCTCTCTAAGAGATATCACATGTACACCGCAATTGGCTGGAGAACATGAGTAAATAAAACTGTACTTCTAGCAATAAATGTAAGTTAAAAATCATCTTCTGTATTGTTTTAATTAGATTTTCTAAAAACTGAACAAGAGTTAATTATCTGTCTGTGTCTTCTCAAAACTTTTGAAGCAATTTTCCAGTTAAAAATAGGGTGTAAAATCTGAGTGTCTTTCTCTTCCAAATTTTTCTATCAAATTGTTATGTATATATACCTGTATTACATATATAAGTTATGGTATCCTATGTAAAGAGTTTGAAATATTTTTTTTATTTCTTTGTCCCTTTTCACCAAGTGACATAATTGGTCAGATGGTTTAACATCCTTCCATCTTTTCCTCTGGAGTGTTTTTTGTTTGGTTTTTTTCTTCCCCAGAACTTTGTATGTATAATGCTTTCCTTCTGTTCTGGCAGTTTTCCCCTTTCCTGTACTCTGAATGTCAAAATGATAAGTATGATGAATGTGAAAACTTGAACCATCTCTATGGTCTATTATGTCCTCCATCTGCAAGCCAGTGAGGAAAACATATTTAAAGTGTATTTTTGTGACAAATGTAATCCCTTTTATTTGTGTTGTCTCAGGGAAATAATCTTTGTTAAGATGTCATCCAAATGCTTTGCTCAAGACTTCCTCCTCCACTGGCTTTGAGAATGAGTGCAAATGTTTTCATTCCAGCAGAATCTGTGTGATACGGATGTACAAAAGTACAACAACTCTTGCATTTTGTAACAGGATGTAGCATAACCTTTCCTCCAGGCAGGACTGGCTTTGTTGGTCTGTATGGAAGGACCTTTGGCTCTCTATTGGAAAAGCAGGAGCTGCTGAAGGTGGCTGGAGCATTTCTTTTGCCCACAGAGAATGCAGTTACTGCAAGTTATAGCATTAGTAGTTTAGGATGACAGAAGAGTCTATATCCCTTTTTCATTTGTTGAAATGTAGTATGTATTTGTTCAAGCTTTTTGCCCAAGCATGCACAGGAGCTGATGGTTTTACACGTTACAGGTCTTCCTAGTACTTTTATGCTGGCTGGACAGAGGACAAAAAAGGAAGACATGCTGATGAAGAAAAGAGTCACCTATGAGTAATTTATATGCACAGAGTATCACCACTCAACACAGAATAGATTGAATACCACCACAGTACTCTGTGAAATGGAAAGATTTGAATTTTGAATTACTATAGATGATGTTCAGTGGGGTGATTAAAAATAGCAGTACTGTCATACACATTTTTAGAACATGCTTGGGATTCTCAGCTATGTTTTTCAGAATATGTTTCTGACAAACCTTAGCAGCCTTTTAACCTGATCTTTGGGAGCTAGAGAAACTCGTGGTGTAAGTTGATGCTGAGGAGCTTGGATATTACAGCATCTTCTAGTGGCCATCTAGTAGACTATGGAGTCATCCAGTGCTGTCCATATGTGCACTGTGTTGATACCACCTCTGATACCATCTTTATCTCCAGTCCTGCCAGAGAAGCAAGTGGCCCTGCTCCTGAAGTTTCCCCACCAGTTATAGATGATAACCTTAATGGCCACCTTTTATAAAGCATTTCATTATTCACTAATGAAGAATGCTACAGACAAGCTTAGAAACATTATTGTTAAAGAAATAAATGGTTACAGTATGTTGGATGTGGAGCTTTTAGGATCTTTTCATGCTATGACATTCTGTTTCTCCTGCCTGATGTAGTCAGAGCAAAAGAGAAATGTTCGCAATCATGATTGAGAAAGTAAAACAGCACCATCCATCAGAGGAGGCTATTGTGGTCCATTTTCACAAACTTCTGTTAAAGATTGAGTTAGATATAGATGATATTGCGTTTGACCAAGATGGTGGGCAGCTTGCCTTGAGAAGTTCCTTAAGATTTTTTTAATTGTGTCTTTTGCGATAATAATTACAAGTGCACATTTTATTAACAAAATAAAACTTATATTCATTTTATTAACAAACTTACATTCAGACACTGGTAGCATTGTGTTAGGCTTTTTTTAATAATGAAAACTGCAGTAGCATCTTGGCTTTGTATATCTTTCCTTAGATATAGCAAGAATTCCTGTCCCACAGAACCTCAGTGGATATTCTCTTATACCACTACTACGTGAAAAGGCTGAGAGTGAAATGTCACCCGCAGGACCTCGGCCCTCATGGGTGCTGAGTGAGTTCCACGGGTGCAATGTGAATTCCTCTGTGTATATGCTGAGAACTGGCAACTGGAAATACATCGTGTACTCGGATGGCTCTTCGGTACTGCCCCAACTCTTTGGTATGTTATTTTTATGTCCTGACTGACTCATTAATTTACTTTATTGCAAATTGAATCCTGACTGACTTTTTGTTTGTTCCAGACCTTGCTGCTGATCCAGATGAGCTTACAAATGTTGCCATAAAATTCCCAGTAATTGTACATTCCCTTGACAAAATACTACGCTCTATAGTCAACTATCCAAAAGTTTCTTCTTCTGTTCAGGAATATAACAAACAACAGTTTATCAGTTGGAAACAAAGTTTGGGTCACAATTACTCAAGTGTTATTGCAAACCTTAGGTGGCATCAAGACTGGTTAAAGGACCGAAAAAAGTACGAGAATGCAATTGACAAGTGGCTTGGTGAGTAGATACAGACAACCTGGATTTAATATGACTGAAGATATAAAAACATTATGCATTTGTAATATTATGCTGTATTTCCAGTGTTTGAATTACTGTCTTATATAACCTATTGAAAGTAAAGATTCCTGAACAATTACTGCATTGTATTAGAAAGCCAAGAGCATTTTATATAACTAGCCAGCAAATAAAAACTGGAGTTTTACATGTTGTTGTTCTGTAACACTTATGTGTACACAGAAAGGGTAGTATGTATGTACAAATTTTGTGTATGGAATATTTAGCTGATTGCGAAAGTACGGAGTATTAAGCATTAGAACTCAATAGGAATTTCCATTTATAAGGATAGACTAAAACAAGGATTATAACATTTAGTGAAGTAAGCTACCAGTTACAGTGAAATTTGCTGAGTTTATTATAAGTCCAGATCGGATACACATTCATCCATTTCAGAGACGCTGTAGCCGTTAAAATATAATCAAAAAGTTGGTAACAAGTACTGGTCTGAACACAGATGTTTATTCAAGTACTTAAAACTATGTCAGCATTCCTGTGTTATATGTGATTGACTCCCATGTTTTCAAGATCTGTCTCCTAACCTCTTGCTCTAGAATCTGGTACTTACCATTCCCTGCTGTTTAAAATTTCATAATATGCAAAGGCTCCTAATTGAACATGTGTACAAGTGAAGAGAAATCTGATTTCTTGTCATTGTCAGAAATTTAAAAAAACCAAACCAACAAAACAAAAACCTGTTGCCAAACCTATGAGTAGAGCAGTTCTATGAAAAGTGATAATGTGATTTGCATAACATAAAATAAAAACTGCTTGAATAAATATGTTATGCAGTTAGATTGTGCAAGTAAATGCTTTAATGCACAATTATAATCACCAATGAATGGAGAACTGAAACCTTGAATGTACACAGAGGAGACACAATTGAAGCTTGCAGGAAGAGTTAATATACAATACTACTTTCCATTTTTCCAGTGATCTGACAAAAAAAGATAGTTTTGGAAGAAGGTGAGATTTAGGTAGTAACTCTTCCTCTTAAGGGAGTGTGTAATTATAGCAGCACTTAGGTTTGCTTGTATTTGGTCACCATCGTTGCTGCTATAGTTCAAATTCAGAATGACATTATACTTCATACATAAATGCTTTCTGGAATCTGTTATTAAATGCTCAGTAGCAGCAGTAAGCCAGTAAAAATAAACATAAAAAGGAGATGTGTTTTATGATGACTGTGCACTCATTTCATAAGCAACTTACCACAATGGAATTAAAAAATCTTCAAACACTATAGGACATGCCATTATAATTCTTAATATAATGAATTCATGTATAGTTAAAATTACTTAAACAGAATAAGCAGGCTGCATAATTAGAGAAAGTATTTGTACCCATGCAAAAATTTGTTCAAGAGAAAAAAGAATGAAGAAATTTTATCACTTTCCAGAAGTCTGGACAGAATGCAGTATGTTGTACAAAATATAGTAAAATAAAACTATGCTGAGCTGGATGCATTTTGTGTGTGCTTTTTTTAATGACTGAATGTTTAAAATGTAGGGAAAATTGTATTTTGTCAGTTCTGTGAACAGTGCTTTCTTTGAAAAGCTGAGCTTTTAAGACACACTAATGTTAGGTTTACAAAAGTGCCATTTGTGATACTCTCTGAAATGGAAGAAATTGGAAAAAAAGCCCTGCAACCACATCTTGTGTCACAGACTGTCCAGGAAAGCCCAGTGAGTGTGAGCAGGCTTCTTGACAATCCAGGAAATCCCAGGTGTGGGGGTTCAAAGTGTCGCCACAGAAGCAGATAGCTGTAGTGAGCTTTTAGCCTTAGTTACTGTAAAACCTTGGGAAAAATAAGTGGTGTCTAGGCTGGAGCCAAGACAAAAGGACAAGATAAGGCTGTCTTTACCTTATGCATAGCTTTTAGCAGGGGATTAGGCTAGGAGATTCTAATCTGTAGCCTTTAGAAATGAAAAACATGTAACCCTAAAAGCCACCAGTTTTGTAACTGCTGAGCTACTGGTTTGTAAGAGTATATAAGGATGTGCCTTGTACAATAAAGTCGGCTTTGCTTGCACCCAGTGAAGTCCACAAATCAATCACCAACACCCAGGAATGTGCCAGCTCACAGAGCAGAGCTTGTTCAGGACACCACATAAAATCATTCTTCTTCTGGATCACATGGCTTGCAGTCTGTCTGTAATACGGAATATGTATCCTCCAAAAACACAAAATAGAAAGATGAAAGAGAAGTTATTAAAACAGAAGGCTGCACTTGCTAGTATGGTATTTCGAACAGTTTTTAATATCTGTTTAGTATCTCTCTCTCTACAGGAATTATTAGAAAGATTTGTTTTTTCCGGGAGACTAGAACTTTATAAATGTTGGTGGCAATGGGAGTTAATATAAAAGCCATTACATAACTGAAGATGCTGACTTCATATAATGATCATCTTCTATAATGCCTGAGAATTTAATTGCACTTTCTTTTTCATGCCTGAGAGTTACAAGGTATAGTACCATCTTCTTTTCTTTTTTAGTTTGCTCTGATGTTATGAATAATTTGTTTTTCCATAGTACATAGATTTGTCAGTGAAAGAAGTAAGAATTCAGTGCAATGAAATAGAATATATATTTGGACTTTTTTTTTGTTACTCCTGAAGAGATACTTAGATGACAAAATTAGTATTTTGCACCAGGAAACAAAGAACTGGGAAGTGGTGATGATGATAGCTAACAAGAACAAGAAAATATTTAAAAAAATAATTGGATGCCTTTATTTCAGGAAAGAGTGTAAGGAACTTAGATTAATAGAAGGTATTATATAATTCAGAAAAGCAGTGTTTCCTTTTTGTGTTATTGTGTTCTCTGTAGTTTTTTTTTTACTGCCTTCTTGAATACTGTAGGTATTCAACTGGCTGGATTGGGATGGGTAGGCACCCTTCCCTGACAAATCCAGTTAAAAGCCCTCTTCAAGAGTCTGGCAAATCTCCGACCAAAGATGCTTTTTCCCTGCTTTGTTGGATAGACCCCCATCACCCCCAGGAAAACAGGCATGGCAAAAGGGCTGAGTAACCAAAGACCTGACTATGGCACCATTGTTCTAATCATTTGTTGACCTGCCAGGTTCATCTGGACATTTCATAATCATATAATTTCATAACCCAAGAGCCCATAATGAAAATTACATTACATCTATCATTCTGGTTTCAGATTGCTCACGCATAGCTATGAATAAGCCTTTTGAATGTGAGGAGGTATGTCAAAGCACATTCTTACCGTTGTGTTATGAGCCATTAGCAACAATAATAAAGCATATTGTTAATTTAAACAAGTTTAGGAAACCAGGATAGCAGTATCACCTTTCAAACTGATTTTTCACTCTTCTTTCCCTCTTCCATTTTTTTAGATTTTAAAGTGAAGGAAAACATATATCTTTCTGAAGTACCTTACTGTCAAATATTGCTTCACAACTTTTGATAAATATAGATACTTGTTTCAGCTTTTGTGAAGTCACATTATATTTACTTCCTCTCTCTTACTGAAGGCACAATGACTAGAAGGTTAAAATTAAAATTGGAAGCAATAAAGCTCTCTATAAAACCTCTTTAATCTTACAGATGGAACTATCCTGAGGTCTTTAGGCATACTCAGTACTGAAAATTCCACTGAGGTATTGAGCCATGAAAATCTGGTATTTTTACACAATTCCTTTGTAAACACTAAATATATATATATATATATAACCTTTTGTTTTTAGAGGAGCTCCTCACTGGAAACCTAGAGAAACTCTGAGAATGAAAGAAATTTAACAAATAACAGCATTTTAAAGATGTTTAAAGAATTTATTCTTTCATAACAAAGGGCTGTACTGCTCTTTAGCATTATAAATTTTTATTTGCATAATAATAATAAAAATTACCAGGTAAGTGCTAAATATCCCCTTTTCCATTGTCTGAACATCCTGAGCCATTTACAATAGAAACACCACCTGCTCATGGTGCAGGGGGTATGTGTGTGTACCGTGTTTATAGACAATATTGCCCTTTGTTGTAAACCAAGAAATTAGTCTGTAAAATGCAACATTTTTTGACAAACACTGCAGTAAATATTAATCAGAGGCTGATACATAAAATATTTTTGTTACATTTCATACAAACTGTGAATAAAATACAGTTAAGAGGAGTAGTCACAATCAAAAATCTAAAAGTATGTCATAAATACACAAACTGGCAGGAAAGTATGCTATAAAGATTATAAAGAGGAACGTGTTTGCTTCAGGAAATACCAGGTGATATGAACAAAATCTAGGTAAATTCATCCAAGTTGCATATTCTGTTATGAATTGATGAGTAGCTCTAATCACAAAGTAGAAAACTACTGGCACCCTCTCCCAGTGGCATTCATCAAGCAGATACACCCATCTTGCTTATCACATTTCTAGTAGTGATTGGCAAGGTTCTCCATAAAGGTTTGAAGCAAAGTTTTTGTTAGTTTCACAAATACGTATTGGGAAAGGATTTATTCTCCACACAAATGCATAGAAACATAATCTCTTAACCAGACTATATCTGGAGTGCTGCTTAAAAGCCTAGAGAAGATTTATTTAGAAAAAAAGTTTTTAGAAGTTATGCTGCTCTCACAATAACTATTAGCAAAATTTCGGAGCTTAGCGTGCTATCAAGTAACTAAAACTATTAACTAAATAGCTATAACTTCATAGGAAAAACATAGAGTAGGACTAATTTACTGTTAGTAAATTAGTAAAAAGTTATCTAAATGAGTAACTTTCATCATCATATTCTAGCTCATCTTCGTCATCATCCTCCAAAAGTCCATATTTAAATTTGTGATAAATTGTGCCATCCTTGCCCATGTATACAATGTCATCTTCATCATCATCTTCATAATCTCTGTCTCTGTATTCAATCACTTGATCCTCCTGGTAACTGGGATTCTTGTGGTAGTTGCTCACAGAGGTTTTGGGGTTATTTGTCAGCTTCTCATACCGTCCGTTTTTGACTGGCTGGGTCTTGGTTCGTGCCTTTCTCCAGATAAATACAATGGCTCCGATGACAAGCAGAAGCAAAATGCAAGTGATAACAAAGAAAGTAGTTTTGCTTTTTTGCCCAGAGGGTAGAGTTGTCTTTAATATACAGTCATCTACAACAGCAATTAAAAACAAAATAACAAAAAAAACAAAAATTAAATGAGCTTGTATTTCTGTGTGTCTTAAATAGTCCAGTACAGTGTTTAGGATTATTTACATTTTTTATAGCAGTCACAAGATACCTAACTTTTCTGGTACCACAATGGTGTTTTTGTCATTCTTACACTGTAAGGATGTTAATAAGGTTGTAGGGATATCCAGTCTTCATTATTTGCTTTGAAATAATGAGAAGGAAGCAGAAAAGCTAGCAAGCGCACTAATAGAATGATTCAGATGTCTGTTCATTGAAGTAAGTTAATTCACAAACCAGTCAGTTTATGAAATGCTGGGCCATTTAACACAATAGCTGTGAGTGCAAGAAATTGCCATCTCCAGCACCAAACATAATGGCTGTTATTTGTAATAATATATTACATAATATTACATATTATAATGTAATTATATTATAATTATAATTGTAATTATATTATAATTATAATTATAATATAATAATATATTACATAATGGCTTTCCTATTTTTGATGTAGCAGTAGTAACACACTGTTTACCAATAGCATGTTTTCATTCTAATCCACTTTTAAGTGTCAGCATAATCAGCCATAAAACACTTCAGCACTATTCCTGCCCTTCAGCATGGTCCTACCTTGTGTTGCACTGCAGTCACAGCACTCTGGGGTTCCTGCTGGGTCAGTGTTGCTGCAGCAGGGCAGGCAGCGACTTTCCTCCAGGAAGAGTTGCATGCTGGCTGGGCAGACTGTGCAGTTGAGAGGACCCGGTCCCTTGCACTCAGTGCATGAACTGTCACATCTCTCACACTTGGGTTTGTCCTCCTTCAAACACAGAACACACGCAATGCAACTCTAATTTTGGGTGATTTAGCCTGACCTGGCAGTTCTGTCCGGTCATTCACCATCTGGGTTGTCATCTCTGGGCACCATGAGTGTAAATGTCAAAATACAGTAGCAAATTCAAAATTTCCTATTTTCTGATTTCTCAGTGATCTGCTTGTAGGAAGAGGGTGTAAAGGGATATAAAGCTTAGAGATCTCACCTAGCTAGACAGGAAGCTTAAATTCATTTGTACTGTTAAGCTTTTTGGGCTAGAAAAGTAACTGACATGGAAGAAGCAGTATGAAATATTCTGGGAAAAAGCTCAGAGTATGAATTTTCTCTCTACACAGGGAAGAAGCAGAAGTATGGAATAAAGGTGGTTGAAAATTTTTTTAGTAAAACAGATTTCTCTTAGGTTGTGTTGCTTCTTTTTCTACAGAAACAGCTTAGATTGAAATACTCTTCTGAAAGTCCAGACTTCTGGGAACCTCTGTGTGCAAGGAGTACTGTGATCACACCTGCCTTGCAGAATGCTCTGAAGTCAGGTGTTTCCATGTTTCCAACGTTCACAGTTCCTGGCCATGGGACATAGTGACTGTGAAGATCTGGAGACTCCAATAAACTTGAACCAAACCTGCTGTCAGGACTGCAANTTAAATTTCTTTCATTCTCAGAGTTTCTCTAGGTTTCCAGTGAGGAGCTCCTCTAAAAACAAAAGGTTATATATATATATATATATTTAGTGTTTACAAAGGAATTGTGTAAAAATACCAGATTTTCATGGCTCAATACCTCAGTGGAATTTTCAGTACTGAGTATGCCTAAAGACCTCAGGATAGTNAATCACAAAGTAGAAAACTACTGGCACCCTCTCCCAGTGGCATTCATCAAGCAGATACACCCATCTTGCTTATCACATTTCTAGTAGTGATTGGCAAGGTTCTCCATAAAGGTTTGAAGCAAAGTTTTTGTTAGTTTCACAAATACGTATTGGGAAAGGATTTATTCTCCACACAAATGCATAGAAACATAATCTCTTAACCAGACTATATCTGGAGTGCTGCTTAAAAGCCTAGAGAAGATTTATTTAGAAAAAAAGTTTTTAGAAGTTATGCTGCTCTCACAATAACTATTAGCAAAATTTCGGAGCTTAGCGTGCTATCAAGTAACTAAAACTATTAACTAAATAGCTATAACTTCATAGGAAAAACATAGAGTAGGACTAATTTACTGTTAGTAAATTAGTAAAAAGTTATCTAAATGAGTAACTTTCATCATCATATTCTAGCTCATCTTCGTCATCATCCTCCAAAAGTCCATATTTAAATTTGTGATAAATTGTGCCATCCTTGCCCATGTATACAATGTCATCTTCATCATCATCTTCATAATCTCTGTCTCTGTATTCAATCACTTGATCCTCCTGGTAACTGGGATTCTTGTGGTAGTTGCTCACAGAGGTTTTGGGGTTATTTGTCAGCTTCTCATACCGTCCGTTTTTGACTGGCTGGGTCTTGGTTCGTGCCTTTCTCCAGATAAATACAATGGCTCCGATGACAAGCAGAAGCAAAATGCAAGTGATAACAAAGAAAGTAGTTTTGCTTTTTTGCCCAGAGGGTAGAGTTGTCTTTAATATACAGTCATCTACAACAGCAATTAAAAACAAAATAACAAAAAAAACAAAAATTAAATGAGCTTGTATTTCTGTGTGTCTTAAATAGTCCAGTACAGTGTTTAGGATTATTTACATTTTTTATAGCAGTCACAAGATACCTAACTTTTCTGGTACCACAATGGTGTTTTTGTCATTCTTACACTGTAAGGATGTTAATAAGGTTGTAGGGATATCCAGTCTTCATTATTTGCTTTGAAATAATGAGAAGGAAGCAGAAAAGCTAGCAAGCGCACTAATAGAATGATTCAGATGTCTGTTCATTGAAGTAAGTTAATTCACAAACCAGTCAGTTTATGAAATGCTGGGCCATTTAACACAATAGCTGTGAGTGCAAGAAATTGCCATCTCCAGCACCAAACATAATGGCTGTTATTTGTAATAATATATTACATAATATTACATATTATAATGTAATTATATTATAATTATAATTATAATATAATAATATATTACATAATGGCTTTCCTATTTTTGATGTAGCAGTAGTAACACACTGTTTACCAATAGCATGTTTTCATTCTAATCCACTTTTAAGTGTCAGCATAATCAGCCATAAAACACTTCAGCACTATTCCTGCCCTTCAGCATGGTCCTACCTTGTGTTGCACTGCAGTCACAGCACTCTGGGGTTCCTGCTGGGTCAGTGTTGCTGCAGCAGGGCAGGCAGCGACTTTCCTCCAGGAAGAGTTGCATGCTGGCTGGGCAGACTGTGCAGTTGAGAGGACCCGGTCCCTTGCACTCAGTGCATGAACTGTCACATCTCTCACACTTGGGTTTGTCCTCCTTCAAACACAGAACACACGCAATGCAACTCTAATTTTGGGTGATTTAGCCTGACCTGGCAGTTCTGTCCGGTCATTCACCATCTGGGTTGTCATCTCTGGGCACCATGAGTGTAAATGTCAAAATACAGTAGCAAATTCAAAATTTCCTATTTTCTGATTTCTCAGTGATCTGCTTGTAGGAAGAGGGTGTAAAGGGATATAAAGCTTAGAGATCTCACCTAGCTAGACAGGAAGCTTAAATTCATTTGTACTGTTAAGCTTTTTGGGCTAGAAAAGTAACTGACATGGAAGAAGCAGTATGAAATATTCTGGGAAAAAGCTCAGAGTATGAATTTTCTCTCTACACAGGGAAGAAGCAGAAGTATGGAATAAAGGTGGTTGAAAATTTTTTTAGTAAAACAGATTTCTCTTAGGTTGTGTTGCTTCTTTTTCTACAGAAACAGCTTAGATTGAAATACTCTTCTGAAAGTCCAGACTTCTGGGAACCTCTGTGTGCAAGGAGTACTGTGATCACACCTGCCTTGCAGAATGCTCTGAAGTCAGGTGTTTCCATGTTTCCAACGTTCACAGTTCCTGGCCATGGGACATAGTGACTGTGAAGATCTGGAGACTCCAATAAACTTGAACCAAACCTGCTGTCAGGACTGCAAGGCTGTTTATCCTGGATGGAAGAACCATCCAGGTTAAAGATGAGAGGACCATAGCTGTTCATAATTTTTAGAGTCAAAGGTTTTGCAAAGACCTGCAGACTTCTGTGGTCCTCAGCCTCAAAAAAGGCTATTTTCTCAGACTCAGTCAAGGAGATATTCCTGGACAGAGACTCCAGGGTTTGTAGCACCTCAGGCCAGCTGGAATGCCTTCCTAGCATATTCTTGAATAAACACCTTTAGAAGGCAACTGATGTGGAAATCTGAAAGATGGAGTGCCCAGATCTATGGTACAGGCCCAAATCTAATTGTAATCCTGCTCTACTAGAAATACAACTCTGTTAACTTCAGCCTGTCCTTCTACTAGAAGTTTCTGCCAGAAAAACTGTCAATCAAAAATGCAAAAGGATTTCTTACAGAAAAGACATCAGAAATCTATGCAGAAATTTCAGTTATACTGGAAGGAAAATATCACTATCATTAATAGAACTGATTTGTTTACATGGTTTTGATATCTTTGTTGACTGTAGAGTAACCCCATAAAGAGAAACAAAGTTTCCACTGCCAAGAGAATAAAAAAGTAAGCATACTTAAAGATAGGCACCATTAAAAACTCAGAGAAGAGCAATGTGTGGTTTGTATTGTGTACAAAGAGCCTACAAATAGGTACCTTTTGTCCTGGTGTCTCCTGGACTTTGTATTCACCTACAAAACAGTCTGAGTTGCACATTCCATCTAATAGACTGTAGCTCCATACACAAGATGTGCAGCTGAATGCTCCCTTCCCTAGAAGGGCAAATAAAACAACAATATTACAACAGGAAATATTGTCAGCTAACGTCCTTTAAAAATTATGACCACTGCCACGAAGCAAAAGGGTGTTTGTTGGTGGCAACAATCATTAGTGAGGAGCTCAACATGAAGAGTTTGGTATTAGAAAAAGCTTGCACCTAGTCTTAGGGCTTTATGTGCAAAGAAAATTTATTTCTTATGTGTTTTGATACTCACAAAAAGATGATTTAGGAATCAGTTGTATGGGGAACCTCTGACATATTCAGGAAAATAAATCAGGTCAAAGCACTGAAGTAAAATTGTGGAGAACTTTAACCAAATGCTGTCCTTTACAAAATCCATGCTTATTTACCCTGTTAACTAACTGTTTTTGAACAACAATGAATTAAGAGATGTTTATGCTTGAATAGAAAAATTTATTATTTAGCTGCATTTAAAGAAGACCATTATTCACTAGGTGCAACCAGAGCACCATATGCACCTTGTCAGCCAGAGGCTCTTTGGAAAGACAGATGCTGCATGCGGTATTTCTGTGAAACACTGAAGTAATGGGTTTGCCTTAAGCATCAAGATGCATGTGTCCATTTCCCTGCACCTAGACATTTTCTGCCATTGTCTGAAAGGAAGAAAATGAAAATGCAAGTATCTGACATTAGCAGAAGTTAAACTGCTGAAGTTAGCAACCTTCTATAACACAGAGCACTCACTGTATTATTGTACAGGGTTTTCCTTACTGCTCTTGACAAAGAGACACCATGCTCTTTGCTCATATATCAGTAATGCAGATGCATTTCAGACTGGCTTGTGTTCCATAATTCCGTCTCTGTAATTATGATAAAAAATCTGTCCCATAGTATTTATGCCAAATAATGTGAAAAACAGAGGATGTGGTTTGTAAATTAAAATGTCTATCTTTTTTTTCCCCAAATCCAAGCAAAAATATTTCTGCTACTTTTTATAATCTTGTTATAAAATTATATTGTAAAAGTTCTTGAATGTGGCTTCATTTTAAGTGTTATTTCTACATATATTGTTATGTTGCAATTAGCCATCTGTGCCATCCGGTATACCCACTATCAAAAACAAAGTTTGTGTGTTACAATATAATGTGGTCTAAGCTGCAGTGTGGAGCCCATTAGCTATAATCTCATGTTGTTTAGGTAAAAAAGGACACCAAATGGCTCCAAGAAGATTAATGCTTTTTGTTTCAGAATTGGTTATATTATGAAAATGAAGAAATTGAAAACATGAGTGTGTCACAGAGCAAAATAGATGATCTCTGAAAGTTAACTTTAAAAAATACATAACTATGCATTTTGATTTCTGTTGCTTTTCAACCTAAAGATGTGCTTTATGGGTCTTTACTTTTCCAATTGTAAACTGCAAAGATGTGTGGTTGGAATAAATTTCCTTGGCTTTCACAGAGTAGCAGAGAGTATGACAGCTCAAAGAGTGAGGTATTTTTCAGTCATTATTAATATTTGTGTGAAAAATGAGGTCCAGCTCTGTAAGCAAGTGAGCCTGTTTTTTATTAAGATGATGAGCATTTTTGTGAGAGGCCTGGCTGATAGAAAATTCATTACTGTTGTCCATTTTTTTCCATTCACTGACTTGGCAAAGTGTGACTCAGTCCCAGCCCTCCCTGTTAAGTGGCTTTCTGTTTGTGCTCTGAGCTGGTAGCAGCTCTAGACAAGTTTGACAGGAATTCATATACTCGTTTTCACCTCAGTTATCAATGCAGTAGAAATAAAGTGGCAGCATGGAGCAGTGAGTGCAACAAGTCACCAAAAGTCACAGAAAGCCCAGCAGCCCCTGGAGAGGTCTGCATCACCCACTGTGACTAAAGTCACGGACACTGATGGCACTGGTGACACTTTATGTGGTTCGTATCTTTGTGAAGTGTTTCCAAATCTTGGGACCAAGATTACAGGTGTTTTGATGACCCCTTTATTGCTCAAAGCAGAACATAGGCTTTTACCTTCACAAGTTAGACAGGAAGAGTGGCATCTTTCACAGATATTGTTGTCCTTGTTTTCGTAGTAGTACTGAGGACAAGAGCTAACACATTCATTCGTGGAGTGCAACAGGTAGAAGTAGGTATTACAGGAAAGACAGTCTGTGGGTTGAGACCCCACACACTCCTTACAACTCTTGTGGCATCTCTCACATAATCCAGTGGAATTTTGTGCAAAATACCTGAAATAGATCAGAAAGGCATAGCTTTACATAAAGGCCAGCAGTGACAGGACAACTAACACTTGTTTAATCCTCAGTTTTTTACCATGATTACATCAATTTACAAAAATTATACTAGAATGATATTTGTAATCTCAGTGAAAATATAATAAATTTCCTTTAATTCCTCTTGGCCATTGGAATTCAACTATAGAGTGCGACTCTGTATGGTGTTTAAAGCAAGAGTTTCTAAAATCTAAATTGAATTGAGACACAAAGTATAGAAGTAGGAAGGATTCAAGAAAATTCAGCTCTGTTTTAACTTTGTTCTCCTATTTTGTGTGGTTTTTCTGAGATATGGCAATTAGAGTTTTCCATTTTAATGGGATGAACAGCCAGTGTGATTGATTGAACTCTAGCTTTAAATTAAATGAACCTGAAACAGAAATCATAGCTTCACTTTCTAAATTTGAATTTCACAAAAGAACACTGAATTTATATTTTGAACTAAAGTGGGTTAATTGATGAAGTTTCTCTCTAGAATTATGAGTGCTCTGTTGAAAGTTGTTTTAATTGTTTTTATTATCACCCACTATAAGCATTAACTCAGCACAAAAAAAACCTTATCCAAACTCCATTTTAAATGGAGGCCACAGAGGTGCTTGAAGACTCTTCTGCCTGTGCTCAGGCTGACAGACATATAACTTAGTATACTTGTTTGGGTTCACACTTCTCTTTTATAGAGATAGCTAAGAGCATCCTCTCAGTGTAAGCATGTCCATACCACATCCAAGTAGTTCCCATTTGGGCACCAGCTTTGGAGTTTTCTACTGTGAAGGGAGGTTTTCCACCACTTGTGGACTGTGAAAATACAAAAAATTTTCTCCTGAAAAGAAAACTCAGTTCTATTTCACACTGATGTAGAGTGCTGCAGAATGATCTAATTTCTCAAAGCCCTCTCTGTGGTGCAGCTTTTAGCAAAAGGTCTTGGACCTTACCCTTCTGGACATTGGGTTACACATCCTTTTCCTTGTCTGTACCAACCCGGTTTGCAGGAAAGGCACTGTGACCTGTGTTTTCCAGTGCAAGTGTCACAGGTCCTGTGGCATGCAGAACACTGCCCCTCCTTGCTGTCAGCATAGTATCCATCTGGGCATGTTTCAACACAGGTTCTGTCTGCACAGGCAATAATGCAGAATAACACATCATATTCAGTATTTGCTACTGTAAAACATCACGTACAGTTGTGCTAGAGCAAACTGTCTATCAGCGGGAGATGCTGACAGATAATGTATCAGAACAAGAAAACCGAATGTTGGGGTATAGAAATTATTTTTTTGATCCTTGTCAATTCATTAGTCCTCATTTCTGCGCAAGCTCTTTAGGTCAGGCAAGTTTTCATCATTGTGAAATATAAAGGAGCATAATAATGAACAGCAGATGTAATTTCCTTCAGAATAATCTAGAGTAGTAAGGCAACCTTCTACTTGCGTTGCTGTTTTCCTTAGATTTCACTCTAAGCATTAATTGCATTTCATTCTGTGTAGATGATGGTAAATCTGAGATTTAATTACATTTGTTTACTGGTCTTTACCCTTGTCTGTGGCTTCTACTTTATGTTATGGAATTAACTGTCTTTAAGGCAAAGCCAGGTAAGTCCCATTTTTTCAGTGAAATTTCAGTCGTTGTAGTAGGAATCCTGAATGAGAAGTTAGTACTATTGTAATTAGCTACAAGTGCATAAAGCTAATAAAGTAGTAATTATTCGTTAGTTGCTTGTACTTATTACATAGTTTGTCTTGATAGTTTTGCTGCTTGGGTTGCAACAAGGTAAAGGAAAAAAACAGGTTTGGGATCTTTTTTGCATTTCTATCTCAATTCCAGTATGTTTATGTACACGAGTCCATCAAATTTACCACTTGTAATGGTGCAAAACAGCTGAGTGTGTTGATAGAAACGGGAAGTCTGATGCAAGGCCTCAGAAATATAGAAATGCAAAATCTGCATTAGAATTAGACTCAAAAAGCTTAGGTTCACTTTTCATCCACACTCTTTTTAGATTTTTCCTGCATTTAATTATTCAATTAAAGAAAACTTAATATTTTTTCTCCCAATGATTTTCTAAAAATTTTGTTTGCTTTTAGAAAAACATGCAGAGAAGAACTGTTCTGGTTTTGGAATTTTATTATTTTTTCCTATGAGTTCCTGAGATGGTATAGTCTCAAACCTACTCTTTGCTCCAAAGTCAGAAAAGTAATTTTGCACCTCAGCCACCCACTAGATGCTGACCTATTGATCCCTTTTTAACAGATGTTTAAGTATTCATTTGATCACCACATTGCTGCAGGGATTAAACAAACCAAGAAAATGTGCACCTTTTATGGATACACTAACACAACAACAAGAACAACAAATCTAATGATCGCCCTCTTTTAAAGTCCTTGTAGGAAACTATAGGAAGAGTACGTACCAAATGAATGAAACATGTAAGTTTCGTTTAGTCATGGTGTTGGTTGCCATTTAGGAGTTCTGCACTGGCACCAGTGACTGGCAAGCCCTGCCTCATGAAGAGTATCCGTGTAGCCCTGCTGAAGAAATTATCTCTGCACAATATATCTACTTGTCATGCCCTCTTTAAAGTACTTAGATTGGTTGATGCAGCCCTAGATGCTTCACAAATGTGACAAAAACTTGTCTATTTCATGCTTTCAGTGTAGAATGAAATCTAGAGGCATGCGAGAGGCACTTACTGAGAAGATAGCGGTTATTTACACAGCTAAGACACTCGTGTTCAGTGGGTCCTGAGCAGTGGAAGCATTTTCTGTGGCAAAGTTTGCAAGTCTGAGTTTCCTCAATGTAGTACTCAGTGGGAGAGCAATATCCAGATGACACACAGTGCCCATCACGGTTCAGTATCTGTCCATTTCTGCAAGTCAGGCAGGCAGTGGAGGAAGAACAAGTCTGGCATGTCCTGCTGCATGCTGAAAAAGACAAACAGTAGGAATTTCACTATTTCTTGCTTTCTTTCAGAGTATTATTTCAGCTTTAATTTTTGAAGGAGCAGCCATAATCTCAGGATGAAAGCCTGAGGGAAATAATTTTCAACTTGTACAAGCAGTTCCTTAGGTTTTCTTTTGTATCGACACTGCTTTTGCAACAGTGAATATAGTCTCCAGCAATTGTTATCTACTCTGCAGCCATTCTCAGCATATTGCCAGAGTGGTTGCCCGTAATAATAAACATATGTGTCCTCGCTACCTCCCTCTCCACTTTCTTCAATTTTTGCTGTTCTACCATAAGCTTGATTATTTTTCTACAATACCTATCCTCTTCACCTGCCAGTCACTGGTGTTGACATGTGCTGTCACATGCAGGCCCTAAGGGTGTGACCTTTAAACAGACCCACTTGTATCCCAATACTCTTTTGGGGAAAATAATAGCTGCTAACCTTGGCAGTCTTGGGTGGCTTCTTCATAGTAACTCCCTTCAGGGCACTCATCAAAACACATGCCATTGTAGGGGACAGACAAGCTGAAAGTGCATGCTGTGCAGTCATCAGGATCTGGCCCGTTGCAATCCTGGCAGTTGTCATGGCAGGGAAAGCAGTGCTTGTCTTCAGCATAGAAGTGTGAAGGGCATTCCTGCACACACTTCCCCTCGTGCAGGAAAAACTCATCCGTACATTCTGCAGGGGACAGCAGAACACAGGTAAGCAAATAGGCAGCAAATTCTGACCTAAGTGCGACAGCAGGTAAATCCTAGAAAACATTAAATTCTGCATTGTCCATCATTACAGAAGTTATCAGAACACCTTGAAAAGGTAGGACTTCCTTTCTCAAATCTTTCCTCTCCAAAACACCTATATTGGCCCAACCCTTAAATGGTATCTTCTGTGTTCCATCAAGAAACTGTGAAAAAAAGTCACTTGCTTGGCTTTGGTGATACTAACCAAGCCATTTGACACTGAAATACAGATGGCCTTTTTCTGACATTTTTCTGCATTATGAACTTCCTGCTTCCTTCCTGAAACTCCTAAAATACGAGTTTAGCTAAAATATATTGACTTAAGTGTCTGCTTTTCCCTAGAGCTGTGAATAATTCACTCTTTTATTATGAGTATTAGATTTAATATGTTTGCTTATGGTTTGGTTGGTTGGTTTATTTTTTATTTCATCCATGTTTATGTTTCCAGAATGGCTCACTCAATATTAACTATCTTAGAAATTTGGGGGAACATTCAGCCTCATCAGGATACCAAAGACATTCCTAATATGTGTTTTTACAGAGATTTCTTTCTCTAACAGGAGTGGCCATTTGCAAAAATGGCAAAGAGGTGTGAAGTTCAACCAAGGTAGGAAAGAAACATTCTTTATTTCACATTGGTGCACATATGCAAGTTTTTAGGGTTGGATACACTAGATCAGGAATAAAATCAAACCAGTAGGAATCTCTGAAGAGCCACAGGACCAGCAAAGCAATGTGAAATCTTTACAGGTTAACCATTTAGTGTCATCATAATCTATTTTAGAGATTAACAATGACATGCACATCACTTCTCTTATTTTTGCACATTACTGATTTCAGATGTTTTCCTATCAGTCTCTCTCCAGGTGGATTTTAGTCTATGTAAAATGAATTCTTTGTAATACCTTTGCATATTTCATTGTGAATACACTCCTGACACATTTCAGGGCAGTGTTTGCAGATTCCTTCAGAGGCGAAATGTTTCTCTGAACAAGTAGATTTACATTCCCAGTGCTCCAGAAGCAAAGGACTTTTACAGGACAGGCATTGGGTTGCACTTGCCATGCATGTCTTACAGGATCCACTGCATTCCTTGCAAGTCTCAGAATCATTAAAATATCCCCTATGGAATGAAGAAAACACAAAGCAAACTGCTGGTCATTCCAGACTATGAGAATTATAACTCTAAACGAGACTCTCCCAGCACACACACTTGTGTTGGTTTGGCTTGGCCAGGTTTTTGGTAACAGAGGGGCCACAGAGGTGGCTTCTGTGAGAAGCTGCTGGAAGCCTCCACCATGTCCAGGAGAGCAAAACCNAAGGAGAAAATCAAAGCAAAGAAAGACACAATTTTTTCTAGCCAGCGAAGAGGAGGAGGTGAGA
>VZTX01005512.1:346-67477 GCA_013400915.1 Pardalotus punctatus
CGCCGTGCCCCCCTTCGACAGCAAATTCAAGAAAGAGCCGGGCATGGCGGGCGGCAGGCTGCTGGGCTACGAGACCAACGGCTCCGTGGCCAAGCCAGGTGAGGAACCGGGGGCCGGCGGGCAGCGCAGGGGAGGGGAGGGGACGACAGGGCGGGGTGGGGGGGCTCTCCCGGGATACGGGGCGGGGGATGCCCGGGTGGGTTTGGGCGTTGCGGGGCGGTGGCCCGGCGGTTTGGGTGGTCGAGTGCCCGGGGATTGGCCGCGGCCACCCGTTTCCGCGGTTGCTCGGCGATGCATTGTGACTGCGCTGCCTTCTTACCCTTCTCCTTCCCCCACCTCTGCCTCTGCAGGCGCCCGGGCCGCCCGGAAGAGGAAGCCTTCCCCCGAGCCGGAGGGCGAGGCTGGACCCCCGAAGATCAACGGGGAGGTGCAGCCCTGGCTGCCCACCTCGTCGGAAGGGATGAAGCTGCCGCTGACTGCCACCCCGTTCATGTCGCCCCCGCCGCCCACCGCCTCGCCCCACTCCAACCGGACCACGCCGCCCGAGGCGGCACAGAATGGCCAGTCCCCCATGGCCGCCCTCATTCTGGTGGCGGACAATGCCGGGGGCAACCACGCCTCCAAAGACGCCAACCAGGTCCACTCCACCACGCGGAGGAACAGCAGCAGCCCCCCCTCGCCCTCCGCCATGAACCAAAGAAGGCTGGGCCCCGGCAGGGAGGTGCCGGGCCAGGGGGCCAACGCGGCGGCGGCGGGCGGGCTGGAGCCCGTCCACCCCGCCAGCCTGCCGGACTCATCCCTCGCCGCCAGCGTCCCGTTGTGTTGTACCCTCTGCCACGAGCGCCTGGAAGACACCCACTTCGTGCAGTGCCCCTCCGTCCCCTCCCACAAGTTCTGCTTCCCCTGCTCCCGGCAGAGCATCAAGCAGCAGGGAGCCAGCGGGGAGGTGTATTGCCCCAGCGGGGAGAAGTGTCCCCTGGTCGGCTCGAACGTCCCCTGGGCCTTCATGCAAGGGGAGATCGCCACCATCCTGGCCGGAGATGTGAAAGTGAAAAAGGAGAGGGACTCGTGACTCGCCTGTGCTCACCGCCCGACATCACCTTGAACTCGAACTGCTCGAATTCTGTATATATCTATAAATATATATATATAAATATATATATATATCTCCAAGACAAGGGAAATGTAGACTTCATAAACATGGCTGTATAATTTTGATTTTTTTGAATACATTGTGTTTCTATATTTTTTGAAGACAAAAGGTATGTACTTATTATAAAGGCATTTCTTCTAATTCTTCTCTTTTTTTCTGTTTTGTTTTTTCTTTTTTTTTTCCTTTTGTTATAGCAACTATTTGTTGTGCTTCCCTGGTGACAGTTACTGTTCAATGTAGGCTGTGACTTGCGCTGCTTTTTTTAGAGAGCACTTGGCAAACCAGAAATGCTTCTAGCTGTATTTGTATGCACTTGTTTCTTCTGTTTTTTCTTTTCTTTTCTTTTTTTTTTTTTTTTTTAAATGCCAAATACACTTTCTGACATTGTAAAGATTGCCTTACTGTCTGTGATTCCTTATTCCTGGCCCCTGTCCTGTAGAGCTGGTCGCATGCAGGCTTGGTCTGAGGAGGTTGGGGACGAGTGGCTAGCCAAGGCAGGCATGTCCTTTGCCATCCTGCTGGCCAGGCAAGCTTAGGGAGCAGGAGGGATTTCTCCCAGAAGCGCGTGGCTCGGGTTGCGATGGAAGATCCTGCAGATCCAGTCCCAAATTGCTCCCTGTTTCTCAAGGGAAGTTGCCACCAGAGTAAGATGTGGAGAGGTGTCGAAGAGGCGCTGTTGAGTTAGGGATTTCTGGGTTTGTTTGTTTTTGGTTTGGTGTTCTGTTTTTTTTTTTTTGTAAGGCAAAGTTGACCGCAGTTCTTGTAATCAGTTGTAAGATTACAAAACTGTATTTATTCACCAATTGCATACCATAACGTGGAATATTGAAAAAGAACTTACTTACATGATTGGCAAAGGTGCCAATGTAGCACTGCAATTTCTGAAGGTCTTCAGTGTCACTTCTGGGGCTTTTGTGTCTTTGGACAAAGCTGGGGATGTGGGGAAGAGACTTTTTTTTAAATTTAATTTTAATTTTCAGATAGTGCATATGGATTTTGATTTTGCTTATCAGTCACCTCTAGTGCTGTTGCTATTGTTACTATCGCTGACCCGGTATTTCCAAGTAGTGGCAGGTATGGTGTGGTACAGTGACAGCCGTGACTGAGGCTCTGCCAAATTGCCCGCGGGCATATCAGTGACAGCCCAAATGTGGGTGGAGGAAACCTGTAATTTCCTTATTACGTATGCTTGAAACAAACCTACTGCTATTCTTTGAAAATGAAAATATAAATTGGTTGAAATGAAAGCAATTAGGGCTGCACATAATGGCCCTGGCCCTGCCTTTTAAGCTACTTTGGAGAACTCTTTTGTAAAGCCACTTCTTTTGATCATGCTTCTGCATCACCAAGCAGACTTCTAAAATCAATAAATCATTGGTTACTAGAAATAGTTCAAGTCTTATAGTGATGTTTTTGTGCTGTTTATAGTTCATTGGCAACACTGCAGCTGTACGAGCCCTTCTGTCGAGGTGTTTATAACTCGGTTATATGCGGTTGTTTCTGAGCAAAAGGGTGGCGAGGTCGTCCCTTCCCAGGGACCAGCTAATAAACACTTTCATTATCAGAAGAGGAGGAGGAGGGAAAATCTGTTCAGCCAACTATAAAATTGAAGAATTTTGGGTGCTTTTTAGTCAACTGTTCTTATTGTGATAATGGTCAAACTGCAATTTAATGCAGAGTAGATTTTTTTTTTGAAGACTACTTTTTTTTTTTTTAAAAGAAAGAAATGGTCATTATTAGTATTTGAAGATCAGAACTGCACATGCACAGTAATTTTCTATGAAGTGTTTAATGAGCACACCCACTACATTGTGTTCCATATTACAGGTCAATGTAATATTAGATAAGACTTGCATGATAAACAAATTCATTGAGTCAATATTTCGCTTTAAAACTTATAGTCAAGATTGGTGTCTTATGTAAACACATTTAGCCAATTTGAAGAAAACGCACATTATATATATATATACCTATATATATACCTATATATAAAAAAATGCCAACTGTAAAGGATTCTTTGGAACCACTATGATCTGTGTAAATGTGTATTTAGGCACTTTATTAAAAAAAATGGAATTTGAGCTGATAGATGGTAACAAGTTCTTCAAAGTTGCTTGGCACAATACCTTACATGGGATGAAGTTCATGTTTTCAATTAAGGTGGTATCCCTCTGCTTAAAAAAGAAGCAAAACTGAATTCTAAAGCCTGCCTAAAAAGAGCCCCCCTTTTGTGTCATCAGGTGTCCCAGCTCTGAGCGTGCTGAGGGTGAGACCTGCTGCTGACAAAGCGCACCCTTGTTTTGGGGCTGAGGGACGCTGGTGTGACAGGCGGAGAAGCCTGTAAGGAAGCACACCTTCCTCCTCCTCCTGCCAGCCACCCGCTCCTGCAGCTCTGGGACTCCTGGAGAGGATGGAAGCTCCCCAGCCGCTGATGCCAGGCAGTGGCCCAGAAACAACATAGATGGAAAAGAAATGGCACATGGTGGCTATGCTCACTCAGCTGACTTTCAGCCCCCAGCCAAGTCTAATCTCCACCATAAAACGCCAGAACTGCAAAAGAAAAAAAAAAAAGAAAAAAAAGATGTGAGGGTGTTCATACATAGCTCATTTTTCTCACATTGAATGTTGCTTTTTCATTTTTGTTGCTTTGCTCAGTTACAATAATGCTCCAGTGGATTCTCCCTTTATTACTACTTCCTGGGCTACAAGCTTTTTTATTTTTTTTTCCTATTATTTTGAAGTGCTTTAGCTGCAACAGTGCTGCTGTAATATATTCTTTTTAAACTTTTTAAAAGGTGATACTGTAACTTGTGTAGTATTAAAAGTGTTTCAATGAAGAATGTGTGATTATTATATTTTTTTACAACTCCCTTCTATTACTTTTTTTTTTTTTAAAGATACTTTTTCCTGGCAGTTCAACTGCACAATGCTTTTGTTGATAGCTGTTCAGCTAACCTGCTGCCAGTTTGGAATTTTGTATCTTTTTTTTACTTCTGACACTAAGCGTAAGGAAACTAGGAACTTTAAATACTTCTTGCATTTTTTTGTATATATTAAAAAAACTTGAAAAAGCTATAGGTGCCCAAGTACAATATTATTTTTAAATTTTTTTTTAAATTGTAAGCAGACAGCACTGTGGGACAACAAAGAATGCATGGAGCTGGTGGGTGCTGCCCTGTGCCTGGGTCCCAGGGGGTGGGAAAGGTGCCACACAAGGGAGGCTTTGACCGCCTTTGCAGTGGCCTCAGAAAACCTGCTATGTTTGGGAGCTCTCTTTTTAGATGTGCTGTAAACCAGGCCATGGCAACCGTGTGTTTTTATGAACTAGCACTTAGGCAAAGGGTATAAATACATTTGAGAGTGCTCTCTAGTGGCTTGTTATGTCAACAGAGCCCCTGGATCCTTTTCCTTCTGCGCCTGGGCCAAGCCCTGCTCGCCTGTCTGTCCTGCTGGCAGGGCAGTGGCTCTCGGTGGGATGGGATGGGACGCTGCTTCCAGGACACCCAGCCACCCTCTCCCTTGCGGTGGGGCACTGCCCTGCTGGTTGCACCCACTCCAGGTGTTTGACTTGCACCCAAAGTAGTGTGGGACACCCTGTGTGCTGTGCAGGGTGTTTTGGTGGTGCTGCAGTACCCACACCAACACAGCCTCTCCTCAGGAGGGAGGAGAAAACTGGACCATGTGGAAATTAATGGCACCAGGGTTGGCTGAGCTACTTGTAGCCCTGACTCTACTGCTTCACCACAACAGGGCTACAGACAGGACGTGTCCAGTCATAAAGCTTGAAGAGGCTCAGCCTTCAACATTCCAAGTTTTTCCTCCTTGAGCATTTGCATTTAGGTAGCTCCAGCTATATCTTTTGAAAAATAATTGAAAAAACCCAAACCCAACCACTCAGGTGGGCTCTTGTCTCTACAGATGCCATAGTCCAGCCCAGTATAAGCTCTACCTTTGATACATGCTCCCATAATGAAGCAAATAAAAAAATAAAAAAGAGAAAATAAAAAAGAAAAAGAAAAAAGAGAAAGAAAATAAGAAAGGAAAAGAGAAAGAAAAAAGAAAAGGATAAAAAGAAAAAGAAAGAAAAGAGCGACAAAACATCTCGCCCCCCCCCCCCCCCCCCCCCCCCCAATTAAAACAGAAGATGGGCTTGGGCAGTGTATGGATTCACTTCCTGCAGTAGGTGCATTGCAGCTAGTGACCCTTGCCACTGGACAGGCATGGCCATGGAACAGCCCATCTGCCCTGCCCTGATCCCATCTAGGCCACCAGTATTCCTGAGTCATCCTCCTTCCCTTGCCCTTTGTTCCCAGGAGCAGACGCCTTTCCTCTGCCAGGGCCCAAGGTCAGGCAGTGCTTGAAGCAGATGAATGGAGTGCCTGCTTATCCACTTCATCACCCGGAGCTGCTGCTCTGCTCCAGAGGTAACTCTTTCACTGCCTCCGGACAGCCTCTGGAGTGTGCCATGGGCTTTGGGCACTAAGTGTAGGGTTCAAATTTTAATCATGGAACTCCCTGAGAGGCTGAACTCTCCCTCCTGGGAAAGAAGACACACTGACATCCCCCATAGAAAGCTCCCAAGTGCATGTTAGTGCCCATATGGCTGTCTTGCTGGCTGGCAAAGGTACACTGAAAATGGGGTGACAGCTCTGCAGGTATTTTTAGACATACTTCACCTAACTTTGCTTTTCTTTCTGTTACTCCAGAGCTGGTTTTGTAGGATTGGAAAAGAAGGGTACCTGCTAAACCCCAAAATGTTGCATCAAGTTGAAACCCCCTGTAAAACAAACTCAGAGAAACCAGCAACTGCTCATAGAAGCTTCTCACTGTACTAGGTGTTTATTCCTCTCAGCATCTCTGACTCAGCAAACACCACAAGAAACACCACATCCCTGCCCATTCACTCCCATCTCCAGCACACTGGGGCAGGTGTGAGAACCTGCTCTGCCTGGCACAGCACCCAGCCATGCCCTCATCTCAGGGTCTCTTTGTCTGTCCCCCAGCCTGCCGCCTCTTGCCCTGGTGGTCTGCAGCTGTGGGGTTCCCCCATGCCATCCTGGGGTGCCCTGTTCAGGGCTGTGGGGTGCCCTCCCTGAGAAATAAATCCTGGGGAGCCTCCAGTTTTGGAAGCACCTTGAAGGTGTTCAAGGCCAGGTTGGATGGGGCTCTGAGCGACCTTGTCTAGTGGAAGGTGTCCCTGCCCATGGCAGGGGGATTGGAACTAGATGATCTTCAAGGTTCCCTTTCAACCCAAACCATTTTATGATGCTGTGATTTTCAGCTGCTGCCTCTGGGAAGGAGGGAATTCACTCTTAACTGCAAAAAATGCCAAGTCTGCATTGTCTTTTACCCTCTTTCACTATAAAACACTTATTTCCCCTGCCCACTGCCATCCCGGAGAAGCCTCATGCTGTTTTGTTCTTTTCTTTTTGGCAACCCTTTAAAAGCAAACAAGATAAGTACACAGAGATGAAATGGATTGTTGGTTCACCAGGTTGCTTCCTCGCAGCGGCAGCAAGTCCACCCGTTCCCACGCTGCTGGGAGGGAGCGGCAGGCTGGTGCTGGGGAAGCGTGCAGGTGGTGGGCTTTGGGAGCCCCCCAGTTGCAATGGGACCTCACCCCGCCCCCCACTCAGCCAGGGGCACAAGGAAGCAACTGGACCTCCCCCTTCTTCCTCACATGGTTTTATTTTGTTTTTTTTCTTCTTTTTGCATCTTTGTGAGCTGAAGGAGGCCTGATTGGGGGGGGGGGGGGCAGTTTGAGTAGATTCCCCTGATTTTTTTCAACCAGAAATTCATGTTTTCTCCCACCATTTTCTAACCCTTTTTTATAGGTGTGTCATATTCTCCAACTCTTTGTAGAAAGGGACTTAGAGATATTAGACAACAACTGCATAACAGAATGAGGCATTTAATTTTGTCCAGACTACTTACAAGTTGGTTTTTTTCCCGTTGTACCTCATTCAGGTGATGCTAAACACTAAGAACAAATTATTTTCTCTTCTAAGATGTATCACCCCTCAGCTGATAGTTATAAAACTCTAAAATCAGGGTACTGATGAAAGACTTCAATTCAAGCACAGGAAGGTGATGCTGAACATCATGTTTCTTTCACTTCACAAAAATTGGGAAATAAATCAGCTCCTGCACACTGACTCATGCCTTTGCAGATCCTACTTCAGGAATTGCAGTGAAGACAAACCAGCATAAGGACCACTTTTCCCATCACACTTTCAGAACTATTCATGCTGTAATAATTTAAAAATCCAAATACTAAGTTCCCTGTGATTTTGTGGTGGTGATTAAATAGGGTTCCATCCATCTTCCCTGTGAGTATACAATTAGGGCAACTTCCCCTACAGAAATTACAGAAGGAAGGTGTTATTTTCATTGCAGAAAGTACCGTGCAGTCTTTATAATTCTGGGCAACACAACATGTCATGTAGTAATGGTGCTGGATGTGGGCTTCCCTGCACCTGGAAAGAAGGGAGCCGGATGGACCCAGCTGGGGCTTTAAATTGCTCTAATTAGTTCAAAACTTCTGCTTAGATATCCATTCTGGTTTTCTTGGAGGAAACAAACCATAATAAACATCGTGAGGCAACACATTTTAGATGTGCTTTTTAATTAATATTTTGATGTTTACTTTCATACTGAGAGCTCTTCCATTTGTGCACACCTTCTGCTTTGCTTTGGAGAGACAAATAACGTGTACCCTTAACTGAACCAGCTCCTTTATGCCCCCAATTAATATTTTTAAAATCCAATTTTAAAATCCAATGTTATCTTACCAGTTCTGCTTGTTTGGGTTACTGTGGCTCTTTGTCCAGACCCCTTTGTCCAACCATGTTAGAGTTAACTTGTGCAGGTGGATGACTAATTCCAGCTTCTCTCCTTTCAGGCATAGTTTGGGTATTTCCTGAAATATGCCTCTTAATGGGGAGGCTCTCCAGGTAGTAAGACTTTCTGGGAATGGTGGTGCACTCTGGGCAGTTAGTCATTTGGCCTCTGGCCGCCCCTCAGGGAGGGCTTGCAGCAAGGGCTCTGGGGGTTTTGCCTGGTCCTGGCACTGGTGGAAGGTGTGAACCAGCCATGCTGCTTCCTGGTTGTCTTCCGAGCAGGAACATTTTGAACTGCAGCGGTAGCATGTGTTTCTTCATCCTGTGTCACAAAAGTTTCCTGACATTTAGTGTTTTGGGGTGGATCCCTTCCTTTTCTACGAAGAGGGCCAATTTCAGTGCTGCTTTTGATGGATAACAGTCCATGAAGCACTGGAGCAACACCAAGAAATGTGGCTTGCTTAGGAAAGCATCCGAGTTCCCTTTTTTAGCTGTTCCCTGGCTGCAGAGAGATGGGACTACCAGCCCTGACAGCCTCCCCTTTTCCCTTCCCCTGTTGCTGGCAGCACCTTCCTTGGGGCAGAGCCTTGAGAGGTACCTGCAGGGGAAGGGCTGTTCGAGAGGGCTGGGTTTCAGCCGTATTGACCCCTCTCTCTGTGTGCACCTCATGGCTCATTTCAGCTTTCTCCAAGCAGCTCCAAAGAGGTGTTGTGGCATGGCCCATTTCATCCTGAATGTGATGGTGCATTTGCCCCTGTTCCTCTGGACCACTTTGTGATCTAAGGAATTCATATCAGGCTCTGTATAAAGAGTTGTGCAATGAAGCATCCTTTGACTGTACCAGGAACTCTTGCATAGCCAAGGTGGTGAAAAAAGCAGGAATAATCAGTCAACCCCTGACAGCCTTGGAACATTTCTTACCTGAATTGTAACCTGAGTGGGACACTATCATTATTACTGGACTTTGGAAAATTCCAGTAATTACTGACCCAGATTACATCCAGGATGGAAATCTGTGGATTACTAAAGCCAGTCATCTCACGACCCTATAAACAGCGATCCCAGGTAAGGCCCTTTGGGCTCTCCTGGACTACAGCAAGCTGCCACCAGTACCTCTCTGAGCGTGACACCTTTTGGAGCTCACAGACTCTCAAGTTTGCAGAGTTTTGAGGACCATCAAGGAAAGCTGACAACAGAGACTGGACTGATACCTTCCACTCCTTGAGGCTCAACCCTTGCCTGCTGAGAAATGCCAAGATACTTGAAGTGAGTATTTCACTGAATTTGCAGTAAATAGAAAGGATGGTTCATTACTGTCACCTTCTTGAAAAGGGACAAAATGAAAGAGGAACATCTTGCAATCCTCAAGTTTGGTGAAATACTCCCCAGGGAGAGGCTGATGATGGCAGTTTGAATTTGATTCCTCTTGCTTAGCTGATACATGGCATACTCCTTCAGGTGCCCTTCCTCCCATCACTGCTCAGTAACCAAACTTTGGGCTTTGTCATGGTACCCACAAGTGTATCAGTGAGGGCCCAAATTGCCGGGAGCTCTTGTACAGAGTCAGGCAAGAGTGGTTCAAGGAAATGGTAAGCAATACTTGTGAAACAGTTGGTGTCATCTGGGCTTCATTTACTTTTAAAATAGGGTTTTCAAGGCAAAATAAGGTGAATTTCCTCAGCAAGTAAAAAGCAAAGCTCATCTTTTAGGGACTGAATTGCTGACCCTTAGTTTTTTAAAAAAAACAGAAAAAGCGACGTTTTTCTTTTGGAATATGTTCTTCTAATTCTAAACTGGATTCTGTCCTGCCAGCAGCTCTGTCATTGATTTCATCAGCTCCATGGGAGCATTCCTATGAGTAAATTTTCATGAGAAATGTAAGAAAAATCAGGCCTTAAATGTAAATTATGAGTTATAACACAGACAGTTTTGCTTTAATTATTTATAAGAAATAATTTTATTATAAATAGGCTTTTCAGTTAAATGTATTGCTAGCATTACCTTGTTACTTATTCATAATTAATTAAATCATTGCAGATTTCTATGTTATTACCATTTCCATAAACTATAAATAATTCAAAAGAAATGTTGGTTCTTTAAGGGTACTTTGTATGTTCAGATAAGGCAAAGGAGCAATCTGAACCCAAGAAGAGTAAAGTTGCTCCATCCTCAACTTTTTCACAACCATGTCTTCAGAAAAACTAGGAAGGAAAGGGGCAGGGGGTGGCCAAGGAGTGAAATAAAATGCTGTGTCCTGTCCCCAGCATTGCAGGGCTTTTGGCTCCATGCTGGCCATGTCCTGGCTGCTTTTCAGAATAATCAGAAGGAAGTGCAGAATTGAAGGAGTGAAGGACTTGATCCAGTGGTCTGCCTTTGCTCCACAGCATTTGTTTCCCTTCAAGTAAAGGGAAAAGTGTTTTTGTTGTCACTGCAAGTTTAATTTGTCTTTTGAAAAACAAGCAAGAAATGTTGTTGAAAAGTTCACACTTAAACTAACTTTAGAAATGCTTTTCAAGTTAATTTACCTGGGAAATACGATCCTTGTTCATGAAAAACAAGAGAAAAACATCATGTTTCCAAGAAGAATCTCACAAGTATTTTAAGACTGCTCATTGGTACTGGCATCTCACTGTTTTACAATACTTTTGAAGGGCGGGGAGAATTTCTTGAAGCCATTTCTTACTGTTGCTGTCTCCTTAGCAGTGTCCTAATGGGAAAGAGTTTTGTGAGTCCTGGGACGCAAACCATGTCAGGATCAGGGGTGGGGGTGGCTGGACTCCAGCACTAGGGTGTGCTCCGTTATTCTCAAGCCTGCTGGAGAGATGGTGAAGGCAGGAATTGGGGCAAGCATAACTAGGTCAGGCACATGGAAGTTACGATAGTCAGGAATTGCTTCAAAGTTAAGGAACGGAATAAGGTGGAGAACTGAGCTGAAGTAGTGAACTTCACTTGAATAACTGGATATACTCTCCAAGACATTTTCTGTCTGCTGGCATGCCTGTGCTGCACATGCGCATTGGCATCTCAGGAAACCGTGGGGAAATCACCTGCAGGTAAGGCTGACCACAGTGCCATAGCTGGCTGGAGTGGATCTGTGCTGGAAGAAGGAGTCCTGTGGCTAGTCTTAATCTCATTTCCCTGCTGGAGGGAGGTGGGGAGGCACCAAATGGCTGTGCAGGGCCAAGGCAGTGTGTTTTGGCATGTACTGGGCAGGGCAGAATTGCAAGGGCAGGCAACTCGTCCTTCCATCAGGAGGCACCATGAGGTGCCTGGAAAAGGCCTTTTTGGAGAGAGGAGGGTTGAGTAAAGTCCTTCATGCAGAGAGCTGAGCAGCATCCCTGCACTCCAGGCAGCACAGGCTTCTGCCAGCATTCCCATTCTCCCTTCCTCAAAGTTAATGGAGGAAAAGATGGAGCTGATGACTTGAGAGGAAAGAGCACATGGATTGGAGCCTGTCATGCAACTTGTGTTGTCGGAGGTGGTTATGGTGCCCCTGCATTGGCTCAGCCACAGGATACATGCCGCACATCTGGCACACAGCTGTCTGCCTTTCCTTTGGCTGTAGTCACCCAGGTCACCCCAGCACGCAGGTTTCTTACAGATACATATTTGATGGAGCTACCCTTGGCTATTGCCAGGAGAGGGAGGTTTGTTGGATGTGATCCTCTGCAGGAGGCAGCTGGATGCTGGTGACAGCTCCTCTTCTTTCCCTTTCCTGGTGCTCAGCCAGGGTAAGGTTCACTCTTCATCCCAAGAGCACTATGAAGTGTAGCCACCCCATGGGAGAGCTGGTCCCTCTTCAACACCTGTGGGATAAGCAGCAGCTTGCCAGGCCCCACACTGGCCTTCATTCCCCCAAGCTGAAGTTGCTGTACATGTATGGCAGCACAGCAGACAGGCACCTGGCCTTGGTGAGTTAGGAGGAGCTCTGTTCAGTAGTGCAGAAGGAAGCAGGGGGCCCCCTGACGAAAGAGCATGGTTCGGTTTCTCTGTCTGGCAGACGGCAACAAAACTATGTTGTTCATGTTCTGGAGAGTTCCCCAACCATGTAGAGAGTGGCACAGGGGAAGGGAGCTGCAACATGATGCCTCTCCAACTGAGTGCAGCCAGGAGAGTAAAGCTTATAGTAGCAGCTGGGGCCATTAACTCTCTAATCTCCCCCTTTTCATTACAACAGAGTCTCTGAGCTTTGTGTTACACCACTTGCCTGAGGCACTATCCTGAAGAGATGAGACTCCACTGAGATTAATAAAAAAGAAATTATTTGTTTGAAAATCAGAGGTTTGGACATATGGAATTTTGTGCAGAAGTACATCAGTATGCACTGCAATGGGCACAGGAGACCTGCTGTGAAACCCAGCTGCTGCAAAATCCAGCACTCCTATGGACACTGCATGCTGGGGCTGCCTGCTTTCTCCCTGCTCCAGCTTACCCTGTGGCAGGCAAACTCTGACTTTCTGGTATAGCCATGACCTGTCCTGGATCAGGCTTTTTTGGCTGCTGGGTGCTATTAAGTTGTCCAGAAAGCTGCTTGCTGTGAGGGGGCTGCCATGTAGTGGGGCAGAGACTGCAGACACAAGAGCAGGGGGTTTCCCCTGCTACAGTGCCCCAGCTCTGATCCCTCACTCTTTTTTTTTGCTATAAAAAGGATGATCTTCATCTTGCAGGCAAGGTGTCTGCTGGTGTGTGGGCCCCATTTCCCAGATGTCCCCTTTTCAGCTCAAAAAGGTTTAGTTTCTGCCTTGTGATGTCTCAGCCTTGCCAGACCCCCACGCATGGCCCATGAGCTGGGAGCAATTGTCCCAGGTTGAGCAAACCTCCACAGGTGGGACTTGCCCACCCTCCTCGTTGTGCTTCTGCTGCTGCTTGTGCCACTGGCAGATCAGAGGTAACCTGGCCCAGAGGAGAACTCTGTGTGTATGTGTGCATGAGCAGTGGCACAAGAGAAACGGTGCCAAAGTGAGGCCAAGCAGGGAAAGACTGCCTGGCTAAGCAGCAGTGTGAGGCACGGCTGGTTTCAGCCCCCTGCAAAACCTCCTTGTGTTCCTTCTTCCATCACCATCCCATCATCACAGACAGTCTGCTGCAGAGGTGTGGACTCAGCATGTCCCTTACCTGCTGGAGTTCAGAAGGGGTCACCAGCAGAGCCAACTTGCTTTTTCTTCGCCCTCTTTTTGTGTGATCTTCCATCTCATTTTTTTTGCCTTTTAAAGCAGATGGGAAAAACTGGGTTTAGAGGTCAATAATCCAGCTATGTCCGTGCAGAGGCTGGTCAGTGGGGGGGGGGGGGGGGGGGNGGGGGGGGGGGGGGGGGGGGGGGGGGTGTGGAAACAAACAGTCTCTCCCCCAGCCCTAGGGAGCCCTGGTTGCCCTCCGGGAACGGCATCGCAGGCAGGAGTAAGCAAACGAGAAGAAATTGCCCTGACTTAGCAAGAGGTCATGCAGAAAGATCCGTGCTGGCAGACGAGACAGTGTGCTAAAGATAACTGTTTGACAAACTATATTTACTCTCCCTTTCTGGGAGGACTTACAGGGGATTTGGAGCATTGTGCTAATATAAGCCATCCAGCGCCTGCGGTGGAGGAAGCGCCTACTCTGGGCTTCTTTGCGCTTGTGTCTTTACAAGCCTTGAGAGGGGACACTGCTGAAAATAGCCTTGTCTCCTAATTGTATTCGTGGGAATGCTAATCAGCAGGCTTGTTCTTCCAACCAGCGGCAACTGGGCAGCAACACAGTGTGATCAAACGCAGCTGCTTCCCTCACCACCACCACCACCACCATTTCTCTTGCCAGCAGCACTAGTTGTCCCTGCCCATGTTCCTTCCTAACCGGCACGGGAGGTGACCCATTTTAGAGGCTCTCAGAGCCAGGGAAAAGCCCATTGTCTCTGTTTTCTGGGTGTTCTGGGAAACCTCTGGACTGTAGCTGGCTCTCTGCCTCCCAGAACTCCCCACCTAAACAAAGGCAACGGGGGGTAATATTGGACAAAGGGACAAAAGACAGAATCTTTCTAAACAGTCATGACTTTTCAGCTGATACTCGGTAAGCTTTCCATCATGCAGGAAAAGAGGCACTTGAGATTTTGAGTATGCAGTAACCATGACAAACACAGAAGTACAAAAACAGCTCTAGGCAGCTAGAAAGAACAATACCGAACAAACAAATTAGCCATCTGTACCATCTCTAGCTCCTGAAAGTAAACATAAACACAGACCTACACTGCAAAGGACTGTACTCATAATAAATCAGTTAGCTCCACCAGCCCTTGGAGGCAGCAGGGGGTGAGGGGCAGGGACGAGAGGAGCAGATTTCTCCCTGCCTCCCTTTGGGTTGGGTCTCTCTGCTCACAAAAAACTCTCCTAAGGGTTGGGAAGTGAGGATCAGATCACCGGGATGCTCCCACCATGAGTGACTGCGGGAATGACACCATGGAAAATCTTCACCCTGGGGGGAGGGGAAGAGAATGTCCAGCATTCATATTTCAGAGACTTCCTTTCCCAAGCCCCAGCCAGTGAGGGTCTTGTGATCCTTCCTCTCTCCTCTTCTTCGGGCACAGCAGGGTGTTGGGAAGTTTATAAATACAAGCAACTGTTTGCTCTAATCCAGCTCTGACCATAAGGATAAGTAGTGCGCCAGGCTCCTCTTTCCTTACTCCCAATTTATCCCTGATTGACTTGTCCAACCCATGGCCACCATTCATAATACTCAGCTTTCTTCTTTTCTTACTGATGTCTCCTTACATGCCAAATACCCCCAGAGAGTTGCCTTAAAAAAAATCATCCTCTTGAGATGCAGAGGCACCAGAGCGGTGCAGGGTGGGTGGTGGCAGAGGTACAGCCCTCTTGGGAGCTTTATTCCTCTCTGCTCTGCACAGTGCGTGTTTTATTCCAGACAAAAGTGAGGAGGAACGGCCAGATTTGGTAATAAACTACCTTTGTGTTGTGGGAGCCTGAACTCCTCCAGAGAGTGTGGAAACCAAGATATTTGCCCTGTAAAAGATATCTGTCATGCTCTCAAGAAAGGGAGCCAGAGCCTTAGTGCTGCAAACAAGAGCTATGCTCCCCACAGCCACCTCAGAGGTCAGTGTGCAGTGCTGGTTTCCACCAGCTGGGAAAGGACAGCGATAGGACATATCTCCATGGACACTTCTCATGGCTCTGCTGACCAGCTTCCACTTTTGTGTCCCTTAGGCTGTCCCCAGCTCCTGTGACAGGTGCAAGGGCTGTGTGTGAACTGCTTTGCTCACCTCAGGGGATATGAAGACAAGAAGCTATGCAAGGCATGCTTGCAAAGTCACATTGCCATCTCGTTGCTGGTGAAGTCTGCAGGCAGGAAGGAATTTGCTGTTACTGTAAAGTTCTGCACTAGCTGTGCTTAATCACATCCCTTTGGGGAGGGCATAAGAGAGTGAAACTTGAGTTGGGGGCAAGGATTAGGAGAGCAATGCAGACTGGAGGAGAAAACAAACACACCCATGAAAGGGTGGCCTAAAATCTGTCACTGTCAGAGAAGGAGCAACAGCCGCATCTGTCTAATAGCACATACCGTTGGGGTAGGAACTCTTTACTGGTGCGTGACCTTCAAGCCATTGCCAGGAATAGATTTTGGCTCAAATTTCAACCCTAAGTAAAGCATAATCTCCTGTCATGATTTGGAAGCTGAGGCATTTCTGTTTCCAGAAACAAACAAAGCTCACAGGAGGCAGCCCAATGGCTCTGGCTGCTGCAAAGCCCAGCATGGCAGCACCTCCGGAAACAGCTGGGCTCTGCACTTTGGGAACGATACAGGGCAGAGGTACTTGATGGGCTTAATTCCCCCTGCCCTTCCCTTTGTACATTGTGCCTGTGTACTGTCTGGCCCTTACTGAAGCTGATAATGCAGCTGCATCTTTTCTCCTAGTATGTAAGCAAAAATCTTTTCACTTCGTTCAAAGGACTGAGTATTTTTAACAGTGTAATTCAGTTGCTGTCCCAGGCTCTTGCTGCTGATTTCCACACCGGAGCTGGGTTCTTTTCCAAAGATCTTGAAACCCAACAGCTAAAGGGAAGCAGAGTTTTTGAAGGGAGAAAGGCTGCCTTTCCTTCACTTTAGCAGAGGTGCACAATGGGACCCAGAAGCCAAACAGCCTTCTATTTTCCATGACAGCTGTTACCTACAAACCAAATTAATCAAGCCTCCCACTTTGACACCCTCTAACCTGTTTTATGACGGTGCTGAGAAACACAGAGTGCTTTGCACTAAGTGGAAAGCAGCAGCACAGTGAGCAGAGAGCAGTGTCAGGGGTGAGGGGACACAAACCCACTTCCAGGTGCCCTGCTAGCCAGGTTGCAGCCACCAGCCCTGCCCCAGGCACTGCTGGGCACTGCTCCCCTCCTGCTTTCTGAGATGCCATCCTCGGAAGAAAACAAAGCACATCCTGTTCTCGCAGTAGAGACTGCCCCTGCTCCCAGCAGGGGTTTCAACAGCACTTAGAAATGGGGTCCTGGCTCCCCTGCCTCTGCAAACTAAGGCCTGGATTCACTGCTTCAGACCTAGCAGCCCTGGGTTAGTCAGGTGTAGCAAGGAAACGCATATAGGAAACCATCAGGACAGACAGGAGAGGTTCTTCATTCACTTTGCACCACTATAAATGCATATGAGGCATGGGGCAGAAGTCCACCACACCTCATAAAAGCCCAGCACAGCTGGATATAAGCGTGCTTCCCCCGAGTTGCTAAGAGCAAGCTGGGCAAGGAAAGCCTAGTTGTGCACTGTCATCCTGCCATTTCCCAGTGCTGGAAGTGGTGGTGGGCATGGATGGTGTTATCTGCAGCCCCATGTTTCCTGCTGGTATTAAGACATTTAGCAAATCCTGGGATCTGACTTTCTTCCTGCAGGTAATGCATGAGCATGTAGGGGGGGTTCAGCATAAATGGAGCTGGGAAGAAGATGCTCTCTGTGAGGAGCCTGTGGCTGGCAAGAGATACAGTGACACTTTAAGTCTGTAAGGATGTTATCAAAGCTGACAGAGCACCAGCCTGGTGTAGCTAAAGGAAATTAAGGCCTTTGTAGGTTTAGGTCTAGCATCGTAAACAGACGCACTAATGACTGTGGTACTTTTCATCCTTCTGAAAATATTGCATTAGATGGCTTGATTTGCAGTGGATTGGCAGAGAGGAGGGGGAGATCTGGGGAGGATTTTTTTTTGGTCTTTTTTTTTGGGGGGGTTGTTTTTTTAGAAGCCAACAGCACTTCTCTGTACTACTGTGAAATTTTTAAAAAAAGCTGACACACTTGAAATTGCCTGAGCTACTGGAGCAGAAAACCTAATGCTGCTCCTGATGCTTAAAGGAAGCCTGCTCCTGGGCATTTTTGGAGCTTGAAATCCACAGAGGCCACCTGCTGTAAGTGGCTGCAAGGAGCTTTTTTGTGCAGGGTAACTGTCAAACATACAGAGTTCAATTTATTACCATATCCAACAGGTATGGCAGATGCCTTGCAAACCCAAGAGATAACTCCTGATGGTTAATGCTCTCCCCCAATTCCTGCCCAGTCATAGTCCATATCTGTACATTTGGATGAAAAGGAGATGCGTGTTCCAGATTTTCGAACCTTATATCTCCTGCACTCAAGTCTCTTACAGCCATACATATGTATAGGGTAGATTTGTCCCTTCCTCAAGTCTGCCTTCTTCAGGACAAAAGAGGTGCAATCAGAAGTACTGAGAGGGTTTCTGTGGCATGGCAAGGAAAATGCTTCAGTTTACAGATCATTACAAAGCTCCTGAAAATTAAACTATTTTTCATACATAATGAACCGTGCATGTCCTGTACAGCAATAAAAATATCAAAAGTAGTACTAAGAGCTAATGTGGGCCATAAATACTAACTTGTATTTGTAATATTTTCATAGGGCTATTATAACTAAAACATAAATGGAGTTTTTATTTTAAACATTTAATATTAATCAAATGGTTATGAAAGTACATAACAAACAACTGTGACATACTCATGGCCTAAATAATAAAAATTAAATGGGTGATGAATTCTTGTGAAAATTTAATTTGCGAAAGAAAGAACATTGCATTAATAAGACATAATTATATCATCAAATATTTACCATTATTTGCTGGAATCCATTTTATTTTTATTTTACACAATAAAGCAGTGGCTACATAAAGAAGTAGGCTGGGCTGCATCCAAACTCTTTTTGTCCCCCCAGGCTGAGCAGGCAATAAGCTTTTAACTCAGGTTTTGCTGCTTTGTTTCATTGCTTTCCTCCAACACCTCCAAACGACGTATTTAGAATCCTGACACCTCTTTTATATTACTCAATCCACACCAGTAAATTATGTCAACTCACATCCCTATAGAGAATAAAGTGGTTCCAAATTCTTTTTGAGACCTGGGTCAGTGGATGAACAAAACTGGCTGTCTGCTGGGTGCTGTCACACAGCAGCCACTTTCACTTCTTCAAGGAACACTGGTGTTTCCCAGCACAGAAGCAGTGAGAAGACAAAACCAAGCTGAAGCTGTAAAGCTGATGTCCCCTTCCAGCCAACACCCAGACTGAGGCTGCTGTCAGGGGTGTGTTTAGCAGAGGGTGCCACCAACTGATGGCCATATCCCTGCACTCTGCTTTATTCCTAGTCATGCACTGTGGTGTATTTCCTGCCTACAGGTCCGCTGGCTGAAAGGATTAGGACATTTCCTGAGATGCTCCTGTGGAGCTGTAGGATTCTGATGAGATTTCCAGGCAGACAAGTCATGCCCCGAGCATCTGGGCAGGGTCAGTGAGGAAAGGACAGCTTGGGTTGGAGCATCATCCTTTTGAAGAGAAGATCTCCATTCCACGATGGTTGTTTTTCTATCAGCTTTTGCAGGACACAGTTGCTGCCACCCAGTTTTGTGTTGCACTTCTTTTAGACAGCCTTTGCTCAGTTCAGCCAGTGCTGAGAGACTCGGAGGGTTCTTCGGGTTTTTTTAGGTTAATTTGGAAACTTCACTGATTATACATCTGTCGGTATAATTTGCACCTCTGAGGATTGGGTTGATTAGAGAATCAGTGTGAATGATTTATTTTATTCATTGAAGGCAGGGCTATGAGTGTGCTGCAACCTGCGACTGAACTGATATTTCCTTTAATTGTTCAGCTGGGTCCTTGGCAAGCATGAGCTGAAGCTGCACAAGCCCGCACAGTAAAGATTTCTAGTAGTCCAACCTTCAGCATTCCTGCTGAGCCAAACCAATCTTTGTCTTCTGGCTGAAGGCTGGTTGTTCAACACCCCTATTCATGCACACTACACATGGGAGCAGCTTTTTGACTTTGGATGGAGGCAAGTTTAAGTCAGTTTTGAGGCTCTAATGCCTGATGCTGGCATCAAAAAGAGGCTGAGCATTACCCCCTCTTTTCAGGGCACTGCTGTTACCCAGGTACCACCCAGGTGGCAAGCCCATGTCTTTTCTATCTCATGGGCAAGAGTGTTCATTGCCCTGGTACCCAGAGAGGTTGAAGGGAAGGGAGAGCAGCAAGCAAGCAGACAGTGCTGGATGGTGCTGCTATTATTTGTATCGTTAATGAGGAGGGTAATGGAATAGAAAGCACACTTTCAAATCTGTGAGTTCCTCTAGGTGGGGAAGCACAATTTGCAAGCGCTTTGGAGGGCTAGAAGTCAAAGTGGTCTTGGAAAATGGGAGAAATGGTCTGAGATCAATAAACTGAAATTCAATACAGGGGAGTGCACAGCACAGACTTAGAAGGAGGACTCAAACTTGTAACGATGCTATGGAGAAGTGCTGGCAGCAGTAGAACAGAACATTTCTGGGCAAGTGGCAAGGCTGAAGACAGTGGTCTAGAATGGGGAAGGGGCCAAGCAGGAGGTGCCAGAGGTCATGCTAGATGTGGATCCGGGGAAATCACCATTTTTCCCTCATCAGGGCTGAGTCAGGCAGGGAACAGCATCCCACTGATCCAGGGATGATGCAGGTGAGCATGGAACAGAGAGGGTCATGGTGGTACCCTGGAAGACCCGGCTTACAGGGAGAGGTTTAAAGAACTAGTTTTTTCAGGATGGAGGACTGGAGGATGAGGGCAGATGTGGTAGCATGTCAAATATCTAAGGACTGTCATTAGACCAGCTAGTCTTCAGGTAGGCAGAGGAGTTGAGCTCTATCTCAGTCAGAGTGAGCTGGGTTACAGCTAGAGAAAAACATGCTGTAACCAGCAAGTGAGGTGGGCTCTGGCTGAGGGTTGTTCCTGTCACCAAAGATATTTTAAAAAGGTTAAACACATATCAGTCAGGGATATCAGCTAGAAAAAGAGGGAAGGGGAGGGGAAGAGGGGCTACATGGTCTCTCGAGCCGTACATGTCCACAACTGCAGTGATTCAGGTTGGGGCAGTGCCCAAAATGTGTCTGGTGAATTCCACACGTGCCCAGAGTGACTCCTTATGTTGTCCTAAAATGGTCCTTGATTTTTGCAGAGAGGTCATACCTCTTATAAAATGTGATATTTAGGGCATCAACAACACTTGGATCCCCAAAAGCACAGGCCAGATTTTTCGTATTTGAAATTATTTTCTGCACCCCTACCTCTAGCCTGGCTGAGTTTTATATTCATTCAGATCAAAGTTTCTCTACTGGCATGACTACAATGCTGACAGTGCCAAAGCTAACATACAATACAAATTAAATGATAAGTCACATGAAATATTGTTTCATCTATATCCAACACTAATACTGTAAGATGTAGAACTGTAACGTCCTTCCTCAAAAATAAAATGAGAAGTGAGGAAAAAGAGGTGCCAGGAAGAAAGCAGAAGCAGTTCAGCATTGTGCTGGGCATCAGCTTAGCTAGGAAATGGGGGTGAGGTTAAGCTGAGTGAAGCTGTTGTGCAGAATAGTTCAAGTTAGACAGTGATATAATAAAAAAAGGCTGCCATTTCAGTCATGGTCTGGTTAATCATCATGAGGATTAGGTACAATAGACTCAGGGATGTTGGAGAAAGAAGGGTGCATTTAGACTAGGAAAGGAAATGTTTTCAGTTGTTGTTATTTCAGGTTCAGCTAAATTCACTTACCTTTTCTACCCTTCTTTGTAGATGTGCCCTGTGGAACCTCCAGCAGCCCGAGCTGTGCTGTGTTGGGTAACCTTCGTCTTCTCCCCCCAAAGATGGATTAGGAGTAGCACACATACATCAGTACATTTCACTATTTATTATATATTTAAAGAGTCAGATCTTCCATTAGGAAAGATAGCTCAAACAGAGGGAAGAGTGTACATTGTGATCATACGGTGACAAAAAATCAAACCAAAAAGAAAATCAGGTTTTGCTACCAGTCGTCCTTGCTGTAAGCCCCCTCTGCCTACCACTAGGTGGTAACTCCCTGTCTTGCTCGTGTTTCTTGTCATCCACCATGGTCCCTGTGCTATTTCTTGCTCTGTTTCCCCAGTTGGCTGGGTTGTGTGCCAGTGCCTTTTATGGCAGGGCAGGCAAGGCCAGGGTTTCAGCTGTGCCCCCAGCCTCTCGCTGCTGCCCCCAGCCCACCCATGCTCTGGGGACAGGCGGTGGGGTACAGGGAGGGTATATTTAGCTCACCGAGGAGAAGAGCTACAGCATGACATCAGCCTGGCTCGCTCTTTGCAGCCAGGCCACACTCCACTGCCTGCCCTACACCCTTGGCATGAGTGCCTGGCAGTGCCCTGGTCACCCGCTCCTGCTCTCGCCTGCTGACGCAGGGTCCGGCCAAACTGCGAAAACAAACGTCTGAGTGCCCACGTGCTCCTCTGTGCACAGGGCAAAAGCTAGGACAAGCCCTGTCACTCACCCGCCACTGTTTTGGCAGAACCAGTGGGTATCAGCATGGGTCGGGAATTTCAGTCCCTGTCTATCTCCAGTGACGGGCCCCTGGTGCCCCCAACACACTCTGGCTGAGCGCAGCATTTATCAATAGTTATTCCAGGGCTGGGAGCAGGCTCAGAGTTCTGCAGTCACAAGAAACACACATTCCTCTGGGTTTATCCTTCTGACTTCACTGTGAGCAGCATGACAGAAATAGTGATTCCAGCCTCTCTGGTGTGGTGAGCTCTGGGCACCCACCTCTTGGCGCAAAGCAGATGAGCCCCAGCTTGTTTCAACTCCCTGGGCTGGAGGTTTTCCCCTCTGTTTGGCAGCCAGGAGCGATGTCTGACAGCCAGATTTTTTTCTCTGCCTGGAATCAGGGCTTCAGCAGATGTTAGGGGTATCTACTGGTCCTTAACTGCAAAAAGGGTCTGGCCCTACTAAAGGAGATGAACACAGGCAATGAAAGGTACACTTTGTATTTTTGAGATTAATGAGGTCTCGTTCACGTGTGACACAGATGGCTGGATTTTTGGCAGTGCTGAGCACGTATGACTACTACCACATTCACTCAGAACATGTTGGCATACAGCGCTCTGGAAAATTAGGCCATGTTTCTCCAGTGCAAAAGGCTTGTTGATGTGTGGGATATCAAATGTGTAAAATTATTTTCACTCTGCTTCTTAATAACAATAAAAGGATGAGTCATAATTACTTTCTGAGAATATTAAAATCCTAGACATGATGCTTCTTACGCTGTACAGTGAATCTGTACCACACAATGTATTAAATACTCTCCTTTATTACAGAATAGTGATGTCTAATAGCTCCCAAGCTCAAGTTTCACTGCAGTATTTATAATTCACATCCATAATAACATTTTCCCATTTAACAGTCTGGGGCAGATGCCACAATGCGTTGTACAGCACGGGTGCAAATAACGAGATGGGGTGATGTCATTGTATAGTGTTCCTCCTAAGGGATCTAAAAATACTCTCTCCCTCTTTCTCACCTTTCATCATTGCCTGCTTCTTCCCGCCTGATGCTTTTGCACCTGTTTCCATGGTAACAGCTCCTATTGTAGCCCAGACCCTCATGCAGATGTTGTCATTGATCCAACACCTTGCGGCAGCTTTGATGGTGCATTGTCTTCTTGTTTCCTGCTCTCCTGTCTCTGTTCTCCCCCAGAAAGGGTGGGTTGGGATGCTTCCTCCTGCTTAGGGCCTTTGATCTGAAGGAGGAAAAGGGAGAAAGTTATTGATTCAGCTTTATTACCAATTGTAATCCTTCCTGGAGGGCTTTCTGAGAGCTAAAATAATATGCTATGGAACGAGTTACAGGTTTGCTTGTGTGGTTGTTAAAATGGATGCTTTAAAAAAACCCAACAAACCACTAGAGGAGTCAAGAATGATTAGCATTGGGAGACCATAATTAAAACCTCTCTCTGACAGGGCATGGAAAACTGCTTTGCAGGGGGATGCTGCTGCTTACTGCTTGCACAGTCTGATCAGAGGCTTTTAAATTTTTTTTTTCTCTTTTTTTCTGATCTCCTTCTGCTTTTTTCCCCTGCTAAGTGCCTGGGGAAGTTTCCACATTTTGGCCATGTTCATTGTTCAGGCTCTCCCCACCCAGGCTTGTCACTCCAGCTTGGCTTGAAGGGAAAGGGAGGGAGGCAGCAGAGCTGTGCTAGAAAAGCTGCACCATGGATTACTGCTGAAATGAAATATAGCTGTAAGAAAAAAAGCAGAGTACAAGGAAATTCTGCTTAATCACCTATTGTCTGCAGTTGTTTTGCATTCTTCACCTGTCACTCCTTGCTGGAGTCGGACGTTTTTCTCCTGATGATGAGAACCTGACAGACGGATGGTAATGAATGTGTAACTGAAAACCTGGGCTTTTGCATCTGCATTATTTATTCACCTAAAGCAAGAGCTGCTCTATATTTAGTGTATGATGTCAGCGGCTTGTTTGCATCCTTAGAAATTGGCAGGGAGCCACATCTCACATGACATATGAAATCACTGATAAATGCTTCTTTTTACTGAAAGAAAAACAGCTTAATAAATGCGGCTCTTTTCTGCTTTCATCTCTTCCCTCCCCACCACGCTCCCTTCCCCTTCTGGGATTTGTCTCTCCGTGGCAGAGCTCAGCAGCATCTGTGAAGTGGAAATGAGCAGGCAGTGCTGCAGATTAAAATGAGGCCGTGGGTAAGCTCGGGAAGTTGCTGCCCTCCCAAGCCCCCCTCTGCTCCCCCCTCCCAAGTCCTGGATCTCTGCCAAAGAACTAGCCAAGCTGGGAGGAAAGGAAAAAAAGGGAGAGAGGGAGAGCCTCCTCCTCCTCCTCCACCCAGCACAGGCTTTGCGGGGATGCTGGTATTCCTGGTATGTAATGAGTTTCAGTTGGGTTTTAGCCGGCAGGGAGCAGGGGGACAGGCCCGACTCCCACGTGCATTGCTCCGTGCAGAAATGGCGCTGTGACCAATATCAGCAGTTATCTGCCTTGAACGTGTCTTTGATGCTATAGTTCAGCAACAAGATCTTACATTTGTGCTTTCATAGGGAAAATGCAGTCAGGGCACTTTCCTGGCATTGCTGTGAGCCAAAGGCCGAGCAAAAATAGCAAGTTTTATGTATAAAAATGTAGGTTTGAGTGCCAGAACTTCATCTGCCATTACCTGGCAGAGCTCCACTGAATTTCCATATGCCAGTTCAGGCCATTTCAGGGTCTGAGACTTAATTCAAACATGGTGCAAGTCAGGAGGGTAAAGAAGATCAGTGCAGCTCCTAGCTTACAGGATCATGCCCATCCAAACACCTCAGGGCTAGTTTTCCAAAGCTGGCAGGTGCCATGATCTCATAGCCTATCTTAGCTTTCCATAGCAGCAGTGATAAGACCTTTAGGGAGCTGCAAATGTAGCATCAACAGATACCAAGGTTACAATTTGGGGCCTGAGTGGGGTGCTGCCTCAGATAAAGAACACAGCTTGCCATGGGGCCAGTGTCTTCAGCAGTACCAAGTGATGTGTGAGAAATAAATTTAAAATAGGTGATTGACCCACAGAAACAATCAGACTGTTTACTTTGGAAAGAATTTCTTGCAGTGAACAAAAGCAGTTAGTGTGAAGCCAAAGATTTACTCTCCCCAGCATTTCCCTACCAGGGTTTAACATCACTGCTGCCGATGCAGAGCCAGTAAGACGCAGAAGAGGGAAGAGCCTTGCTGCAGAGCTGCTATGCTGCAGATGAATGACTTTTCCTATTAAACAAGCCCATTCAAGCTTCCGCTCTACAGCCATTTACTTGATGGGTTCAAACAATAATGGACCAGGATTAAAAAAACCTGCCCCTGAGAAATTCAGGCTGCCTCAGCAAATGGGATCAAATAAAGTTGGTAGTATCATGTGGCCTGCTAATATCCAGAAATGACATCAATGTATCCTGAGCTTATTCAAACCAGCATTTTGCTTTGGTTTGTTGAAAAGTGAGACTTGCAGGTTAAGTATCAGAGAGACATTTGGGAGGAATTAAACAGAGAAAGGTGGGGACAGAGCACAAAAGGAAATTATTTCAAGAACCTTAGCATAAAATGTCCTCCATAAAGGAATATGTGGGACAAGTTTTTAGATGAGACCGTTGTCCTCCCAGGAAAAACATCATGAAGCTGTTACACAGAAACTCATTACAGACAAAAAGTCAGCCAATGCCGCAAGATGATATCTCAGTAGTCCCAGATGTTCTTTCTTCTGGGAAAAAGGAGGGAAGATTACTCTCAGAAATTCACCCTGTGTTGGCAGGGTACTCAAGGAAACTTGGAGTGAGTTTGTAAAATATAGAAAGATGCTTCTCCTTAGAGTAATGTAGGCAGCAGCTATAAATATCTGGCTGTCATTTCAAAAGGCTGAATGAAGCCTGATGGCCCATACTGGGCAGGAACTGGTATGATGGCTGCCATGGGACTGGGAATTAGGAAATCTGCATTCATTCCTGATCATGTAATGCATTTTCTGTGTGATATTGGGAGATCCCGCTAGCTGTCGGCCTCCATTCCTCTCAGTAATACTGGAAAATCACTTCTTCCTTTCCCCCAAGGTCATGATCCTCACATGTTAAACATTGAGGGCTTGGGTGGTCTCTCACTGTGCCTCCACCAGCTTGCTCAGTGTCTCATATTTTGCGCCTTGTTTGGGCTTCAGCCACAGCCATATGGCTACTGAGGACAACTGCCTATGCCTAGGCCAAATCTTGCAGAATTAGCACTCACCATTAATACTCTGGAAAGCTGTGAGGAGCTCATCTCAATGGTGCCTGGACAAAACTTTTTGTAGCAGCACTATAGCTGAGAGACCATGGCACAGATGTGGGAAAGGGAGGAGGAGCCCCAATGATGAGATGATGCTCCTGAGCATCCCAACAGGATGCTGAAGGGACATGGGTAGTTGACGACTTGTGTCTGCTGTCACCTCTGGCACTAGCAGCCATCTCCCAGGGAGTCACAGTCAGCACAGTCCTAACTGCGGGTAAGGCAGGTGGCAAGGGGAAGCCCCAGGTGAGATGGTGAAGCAGGTTTTTTAATAAATCACCCCCCAAATTCCCACTGTGATCAGCCCTCACTTCGTTTAAGTGTAGAGTGGCCAGTGTGGCTGAGACAAAGGCTGAGCAGGGTGACAACAGCAATGGCTGTGGCCTCTCACAACTTGTTCCTGGTCACCTTAAAGGTCATGTGTAAAATAGAAAAGACAAGAACCACCTGGCATGCAACAGGGATGAAGAGCTTTAACTAGCACCTGGAGGGATAGGAGGTGAATGGGGTGTCTGGACCTGATCTAGCATAGCTTGCACTGGCAAGTTTCCTACCACCGGCTGTAGGCCAACATCACAGTTACGAGACCTGCAGATGCAGCACTCAAACACCTAAGCCAGTTTTACATCACGCCTTTCATTATTTTGGGAGTCACTATTTTATTATGTTTCCATAGAGGCTCTCATTTCAGTGTGTTAGTCCCCTGTTTCACTGTGACTGAGGTTCTGACTGTGACTTCAGCATCATTTAGCAGCCAAGGAAATGAAGTGAGAGAAGGCTGAACAGACAGCAGGCTGGGCTAGCAGGGACACTGTCGTGTGGCCCTAAGCAGACAAAAGTCCACTGAGAGAGGGCTAAATCAGGAAAGCTGTGATTACTTTTTCCCTCCTCCGGTGAAAGCTGGGAGATAACTTGCAAAGGTCTGCTCACAAGCAGAGGTGACAGAGAGAGTGTCCAGCGGATACAGCCTTTGTATCTTCTCAGCCGTTCCCTGGAGCATGAAACTGCCCTCTCCAGGCTGAAGCCATCAGGAAGGGCATCGTATGCTTGCCATTTTTGATGCATGGATTTAAGGGCCATCCAGCAGAGGACCTAACTCTAAAGCCACAAGCAATCAATTTGCTTTGATGCTCTGAAATTGCTGTGCTAAAGCGAGAAAGATGGATAAAACGATAAGACACCAGTGATAGAGTTGGGTGGTTAAGGCAGATATACTCAGTCTCTGCCTGTGACATAACCCTGGTACATACCTTCCTCTTTGGCCTACAGCAGTTGCATTTCAAGGCCTCCTAATATGGATCAGTGACAGAGCTATTCTCTTACAGAGAGTCAAAAGCACTTTTCACATATTTTCACACATTTTTTTACCACAGAAATAAGCTGGTTCTTTACTTCTCAAGCAAAAGGCAAGTTACTTTGGTTATTTTTCTTCATCTAGTATTTTGCTTCATGTGAAGCTGTAAATGAGAAAAGTATCTGCATATCCTCTAAGTTCCTAAACCCAAAGCATTTAATAAGAAATAAGCCATTAGTGACCTGCCATTCCTTTGCATCCAGAACAATTTCCAGCTGAAACCCTGAGAACAATGGAGTGATTCAAGGCTCACAGATGTTTCATGAAGATTTTCTCAGAACATCTAGTCAGATGGATTTCACAAGTGCACTCTGTTTGCCATCAGACAAATATGATATATACTAGATGCACCTTTATGCATAAACCACTCAACTGTGGCTTCATCAAAGAAAGTATGCTTTTCATCATGCTTTTTACTGGCAATAGAGCTGTGCCCAGAAGCACTCTGTGCTAAGTCTTTTTCTTGTAAATACCCACAGGCTTACTGCTCATCCTCCCTCATTCAGAACCTGCTGCGCATGTAGGAAGGGGAACGACAATACCACACAGTTGTTCATTCTGGTAGTTGGGGAGTCTTTCTTATACTGAACTGGGGAAGAGAAACAGCTTACTTCCCCCATACTTTTGGAGCTCAGCCTTAATTGCAAATGTGATGTCCTTCAGTGTAATCAGTTATTCCCTTGTTCTGAGCTCTCCTAAGTGCCTGATTGACATTTACCGTCCCTCTAGCTCTTTGTCCCTCCTGGCAACAGATAAGATAAAACCTGTCAATGTGTTGGAGAGCTCTAACAGATCTTTCCTGTGTGCATTATGTTGTGGCTGTTCCCTGACATCGTGTTGCCTGCTTGTCCAACTTTGGTTCTGATTGATGGAAGCTAGGAAAGGTTGTTTCAACAGAGACAGCAGACCCGTGACATAGGAAAAGACAGGGTCAACTTAGGCTTACCAGTGTAAGAAATAAACGATGAAGCAGTCACCCTCTGCATCTTTACTGCACATGATGTTTCATATCCCTTTCCCTATATCTTGCCTGCTGCAGAGTAGAAGGTGTAATAGGACCTGTCAGAGTTGCCTTCCCTTTCTCCTCTGCCTTCCTCTCAGCTTCATATCAGCTGCCATCCCTGCTCTTTCCTGTTCTTGTCCTTCTTGTACCTCTCCCTTAGATCTTTCTTAATTAAGATCTTAAATCCCATCTCTTTTCACACTGATCGTGCCACTACTGTTGTAGTTGCAAATTCTTTTTATGATCTTTCTGCTTCCTTGTTCCTTTTATTGCCTTTATTGTCTCTCATGAGGTAGCTGTTCAGGTCAAGGACTGCCCCACAGTTCAGACCTGTGCAATGTCTTGCCAAGTGTTGCTCCAGTTCTGCTTGGCCACAGCAGAAAATAGAAACCCCACGTGCATCCCAAACCACCATAAAGCTTATGAGCTCCACTTTGCAGACTGAAGTCTCCTACTGGCAATGGACTTTGTTCCCTGGCGGAGCAGTGAAGCAAGCTGTTTGTGGCAAGCCTTGTGACTGCTTGGCAGGAGCCTCTCCTTCCTGCTGCCAGCTAGGAATGGGGTTAGGTGCTCATTTCCAGGATCATCTGAAGGCTATCCCTTCACAACACAACAACCAAACCAAACTCCAAAGAGCAGTGCAGTTTCTGAATTCCTGGAAGCAGCTGTAGGAAAACATGTTATTAGTTTGCCTACAAAATGAAGTGAGTGGCCTATGCAGTGCAGTGAGCAAGGGGACAGATCTGGTGGGGTGTGTCAAGATGTCTGGGCCCTTGCAGTCAAGGAGCCTTGCCTGAGTATTTCCTCAGCCTCCTGGGGAGGAGGCCAAGAGGGGAACAGCTGGCTGGAGGCATCTGGCACAGTGGGCAGCGGCTGGGAGACCCTGGCAGCAGTAAGGGGAAGGAAGGAGTGGCTTTATGTAGCTGATTAGCTGTTTCTCTCTGCTGTTTCCTGACTTTTAGAAGATCCTTAAACCTTGAAGTGGAAACAGTGATACAGCATTGGGCAGCAGCTACCTAGTTTTCTCCTGCACACCACCCACAACTGGCAGGGTGAGGCTTCCCTGAACCAGCAGCTGCACTGATAGAAGTCTTCTGTCAGACAAGGAGTGGGCAGACCAAGGGAGTAAGCTGCTGGCTACATCACTGCTGTCCCAGGGTTTTTGTTTGGGAAAGCTGATCACCCTGTGCCTGCACTGTGGGTGAGGGAGGCTTTTTGTTCCTGCTCTGGCTGACAAGCAACACACTGCTCCCTCCATGCTCCAGAAGTACCCAAGACAATATGGTGACAAAGACAAGGAAAGATGCCAGCAACAAGACTGGAATATTGAGGGATGTTTTGGGGCTTCTCAGCAGCACAGGTGAAACCAAGTCTTTCCATCTGGAGGCTGAGCAGCCATGGGACAAGGGGAAGGGTGGAGCTGGAAGGGGGAGATGTGTGGCAGGATGCAAGTGTCCTGGAGTTTCACCCCCTCAACAGGCTAACCACATCCACCTCAGCCTGGCCTCTGAGCAGTGGCAGCAGCAAGCCCAGCTCCCCAGGGCTGCGGTGCAGACAGAATCGCTGGTGGGCACACAGCTGTTTTGGTGCCCTGAGTCATCTGCTGCCCTGAGCCTCTGGCTAAGGGCCAGCCAAGCAATACCTACATCAGGCAAAGGCCTGGCCTGAGCAAGGCCAGCTGCTCCGTCACTACCACTGTGCAGCTGGCTCCCGGGCCAGGAAGCAGGATTGTGCCATCTGTTTGGCCCGGGGGCAGCACAGGCGGCCGTGCCACTCGGACACGCTGCACGGCCTTTGGGAGCAGGGCTGCCGAATTCATGGGGAAACATGGAGTGTGGGCACAGCCTTGCACAGTGGGTGCAGTGAATGGGGCCAAGCAGGGATGGCACAAGCTGTGGGCTTGCAGCATCAAGACCATTCTGCTTCCCTGGCCTGCTGGCTTTTCTCTCCTTGCATCCAGGTGTTGGAAAACATTGGGGTTCAGTCACACTGGGAGCCATGTGAGCACTGGGCTGTGGCTGCCCTCCCGCTCCGGGGCTGTGGCAGGCTGACACCTACTGTGACCTCCTCACCCCGTGCCCTTGGCACAGCTCCTGGCATCAGATATCCCAGCTTTGCATAGCTGCAACTCCCACTGACTTGGGTCAGAGTTTACCTTGAGGGCCTAGAGCAATGGCACAGCTCCGGGCTCTTGTGTGACGAGTGACTCACTGCTCCCACTCCCTGCCTTCGCCTTCGCATACAAAACAAGCGAGGTCTGGACTTGTCCCTGTTCCCATTGCCTTACCTTGCTTTCCACACAGCCAGGGCAAGCGGGCCTGTGAAGGATGGCCTTGCAAGGACCTGGTCAGCATGCACTTGCCAGGCTTCTCTTCCATTTAGTGGACAGTAAAATAAAAAAAAAAAAAAAGCTCTTTTTCTGGTCATTTAGTCTATTGTCCCCTGTAAATTGCAGAGAAAGCTGTGGGAGAAGACAGAGTTTTCACCCATGCCTCATTTTGGGGAGGGCTTTTCCCTCTCACACCTGGGTGACTCCCTGCTCTCTGAACCTCCACTGCCCAGGGCACACAGGGGCTGCAGATATCACAGTGCATCTGTCTCCCTCCTTCTCTTAACAGCCTGTCACTTGCCGTCGCTGAGACTTAGCTATTTCCCTCAAGGGTCTGGTCAGCATCAGATATGCACATGTGCAACATCCATTTAAATCCATAATAAATGTGTGCACACATTCTGTGTGGTGACTGGCCCCCCGACTCACACAAAAATGTATTTTAAATGGGCTTGGAGGATTTGGGCTGTCATTAAATTTCAGGGAACAAGGCCCACTCCTGTATTCCTGTGCACTAGGGACTTGGGGATGTGCATATCATGAAAGACCAAACTCACACTGCCCTTGCTGCAGCCCCCCTCCCCAGCCACCTCCCCGGAATGAAGAAACACGAGACTCCAGCACTTTCTTGGTGGCGTAGACTTCCTGTTGCAATCCTCCCCTCCCTCTCCAGCACAGGGAAATCTGCTTAGCCTTTACTTTCTCACACATGTTTCAGATGTGCAGGGGTGTGATTGTAAACAATGTCATCGGCTGTGCCAGAGCTGTCTGCTCCTGCCGTGCTCCCTTCCCAGCACCCCAGGGGTTCCCGTAACAGGGTGTAAAGCAAACAAAGCAAAACAGTAATCTGCTGTTCCAATGGCATTTTTTTGTTTTTAGAAAATGTTAATGATAGGTTATGTGATTACCCTAGGTTTGGCTCCACTTACTCTTTATTAAGCACATCTGGTATTTAGTAACAGTGTAAGTAGCAGGAGTTTTTCTGGCGAGCAAATGAGATTATCCAATGTTGCCATGCAGTATGGAAACTCCTCAGGGAAGCCAGTGAACTGCGTGGAGATACAAGACTTTCTTGTCGGCTGGGCATGCAGCCAGAATAGCTAAAAAATGTGGATTGGCAGAGAGCTGTTGCCACGCAAACACTTCTGGAAATTTCTGTGTTCAGGCCTGCCAAATTCTTCCAATGTAACATGAGTTTCTGTCTTCCTCAGCAGCCTGTCTGAAGCCCGAGCTCTCCTGTGCACTTTAAAAAGGAAAAATTAAAAAAAAACTTCAAGGCAATCTTTCAGTCCTGTTTCCAGCATGCCCCTGCCAAGCTAACAATTTCACTGAATTAGGGGGAACTTCCTAAAACATTTCTTTGAGCTACATTGAGTGCAACATGTGGGAGACAACTGTGTTTCCTGGAGAAGAAAGGAGGGCTGTCTCACTCGTGGAGACTGCCTAATGTCTAGCAGGAGAAAAACAACCAGCCATGACAAGAAAATGTTTTTTAAAACTTGGCGCGAGAAGCAGGTTTTATTTATTTTGAATGCCTTTTTCAGTCTGCTCAATGTAGAGTATGAAGAGAGGGTTGGTGGAGGGAAGCTGGTGTTTTTGTTAGGGCCCAGGGCTTGGAGTCAGGAGGTCTGGGCTCTATTTCTGGCTCTGCTGTAGCCTTCCTGTGGGACTTGGGTGAAGCTCTTGGAGGTGAGTTGTTCCAGTCTCTGAGCTTCTCAATGCGTTTAATGGGGGTATTGTTTGCTGGTTTCATATGTGTTTATGTGAACTCAGGCTCTGCAGCGAAAATTATTAATCCTCCATATTTCTTAAGGAAAGAGCTGGGAAGGATATGAAGCAGAAAAGCAAATGTTCGTTTGTTTCTTGAGTGTGCTTGGCTGCTGCTGTTGCAAGACACTGGCCTTTGGATCTTTAAACTTGGTTGCTCTGTGTCTAGGGATCTTTGTGGGTGTTCCTGACAAACCCCTGTCAGTTTCGCCTCTCCCACCCCTAACAATGAGACACATGCATTTATATTGCAACTTTGTTGATTTGGTGATGGTACCCTTGGGAAGGAGTTAGCCCGGGTAGTTTCTAGACTTTTTCCCTGTGAAGAGAGAATTCAGTGTGAAGGCTGGCCGTGAGCAGAGGGGATTCATCACAGCAACTTAAAAACACATTGTGTGCTACTTCTACCTGGCCAGTGACCAGCTAGCACCTGGCTTGTGCATGGCTGTCCTTCCTGTGGAACAGCTGGCAGTGCATCAGGGAACTACCTGGGTAAAACTCAGGAAGGGGTGCAAAAGCACTCTACCAGGCACTGTTGGTTGCTGCCTGGTGCCTCAGCTGTCCTCTGCGATGAACTTCTGATGCAATTTCCAGCCACAGAAAGAACATCTTACCCAAAGAGCTGGTGCGACTCCAAGCTGCATACCAACATAAGTGGAAGAGGGGATCTGGCTCTGCTGCTGCATACTTTTGGCCACAGCAAGCCTCCCCACTTCCAAGAGGGACAAAGGAAGGGGCAACCAGCAGCCCTTCATCTGTGCAGCACCCACAACATTCTTTGGGAAAGTGGGAAAGGATTAGTAACTGTGACAAAACAGGCATAGCTGTCAAAAGGACAAACAGATAAGCTTGGGATTTTCCTGTCTGCTGACCCGCCCTGTGATAAGCCAAACTAATAACTCTCCATGAGTAACTTGTGCACAAGCAGAGCTTCTTTTCAGCCCAGTCTTACTTCTGTAAACATCGCTCCCATGGCTGTGGCTCCCCTGGCTGTAGTGATATCCATAGCTTGTGAACGACATTTTGCCTAGTAGCTGATGGGTAAGGATACAGAAAGTTTGCAGACCAGTGTGGTGCGAGAGAATGCAAATAATACACAGGGTAAGAAAGGGAAGGACTGAAAGAATGGGGAGTATGAAGGTGTAAGATTCAAGGTGAGAGAACTTAATTTCCTCAGGGATGCAAATATGAAAGAAGAGAAAACATCAGACAGGGAGAATTCAGGTGGAGAGAAGAGCAATGGACAGCTAAAGAGCCTGACCAAAGAAACTGAGGATGACAATGGCCAGGAATGAATGGAAAAGACCAGGGAAAAAATGAGATAAGTAGATAAAACCACTGTGTAGAGAAAAGGAGTGGCATAATGAACAAGAGAAGAAAAGTGTTTTTAGAAGGGAGAATGCAAACCAAGACAGGACAGAGTGACCAGGAGAAAACAGAAAATATCAGAGGTGGAAGAAGGAAAAATATGACAGAGTCACAGGAGAAAGCAGGTGAAAAAAAGAGACTCACAGTGTCCTTATGTTTATGAAGTTCCTTTTTACTAGTTCAGTACTGTGTTGCAATGTCCCAAGAGGCATTTTGTTTCTATGGCTCTTTTGACCGCTTATGGCTAATTATTCTAGGTTTCCATGACTAAGTAATTAGAAGAAAAGGAAAAGAGCCTGAAAGTCACCCGGATGTGTCATAAGGCTTTGTCTGAAGGACTGCTCCCTTCAGAGGGAATTGTTTCTAGAAAATAGCTGGGATGCTGACATCCCCAGTGTACATGTGGCTGGCCTCTGTGTCGCCTGGGTAAGCTGTAGGGGCTCAAAGATTTCTGAACCCTCCCCACCCACTTTGCTGCAAATTACTCTGTTCTGCTTGGGAGGGATGATGAGGAAGGGCGGACCCTAGCAGAATCCTCTGGCCAGCACGTCTCAAAGCTGGCTCTGATCCTGCAGGATTTGACCAATATTTGTTGAAAGTGGAGCAACTCAGAGTGCAGGGTGGCTTGGTCCTACTTCCCAGTCAATGGGAAGTGAGAAAAGCAGAAGCAGTTAGTAGATTTCTCCTCTGTTCTAATACTCCTTTTCTTTACATGCTTTGCTCATATTAACTTGGTGCCTTTCGTTTACTTATTGAAGAGAGACATAAGTGTTTTACATTCAGGAGGCACCTGACAATTCCTGCATCACTAAGAAACCTGAAGCTTGGGAGTAAGCATCAAAGGAGAGCTTTTTCTCTGGAATTATATAATCTCTGTTATGAATATGGTAATTAAACAGCACTTTACAGTAAAGGGGCAGAATATCTAAGTTAATATAAGCAAGGCATGTAACTGCACTGTATGTCTTAAATCACAGTTTCATGGGATAGAAAATGTGGCCTAAAAAGCATTCTGTGCTGGAGCAGGACATCATAGCCATGTGCTGCCAAGCACTGAACAAGCACAAACTTACTATGCTGGTTCAGATATGTTTGACACATTCTGGCAGACACTGTACCGAATCAGGTAACGTCTGTCCTCCAGTCAGCATAAAACTGGCATAAACACCACATCGTGTGCTCTGACTAATTCAACAGAAACATATTGGTGTGCTTATGCCAGATTCAGATCCAGTATACACAGGAGGTGCTCCTGCAGTGCCAAAATCTCATATTAATGAAGCTGGAAGCAGAGCCATGTGCATTAGCTGCATGCTTTGAATTCTTAGGAGTGGCAGCAGTTCATGGCAGGGGGCTTTTTCAGAACAATCATAAAAGGACTTTTTTTTTCTGGGGTGACAAAATTGTTTCCTTTGTTTCCAATAATCCTAGCATTTGAAAATACTGAATTGGTCCTTTTGTTTGTTGCATCCATTTATTGCAGATTGTAGTCTCAGTGCAGCTTGTGTTAGGATGACCAGTCCCCCTGCCCTCCATCACACAATTATGCCAGTCTGTTTAAAGATGCTGACCAAGCATAATGTTGAATGCCTTGACGTGAAAGCAGTTTGCCATACCAGAGCTGTTGCTTAAAATCAAACATTGAAATCGTTTGAGACTGAAGGAAATAATTTGGTCAATTGAAACACTCCTCTTGGTTTTTCTTAAAGTACATATCCCAGCAATGTGCTGGAACGACCCTAGGTATTTTCTTGTTAAAGTTTCATGAACAAATTGGAGAAAAGCTTAAAATAATTTCTTTATCTCTCAGGTCGCAGATTCTCAACATTATGCTTCACCATCCCTGCTAGAGATGATTTATTCCTGGGGCTCATAAAACATTCTTGAAAGAATAAAATTTTTGCCTTGCGACTGCAGCATATTGCACCAAGTGTTGGACACTTTCAAAACAATTTCCTGAGAGGATGTGAAAGGTAGATTGGGATCCAAGGGGACACATTTTTCTCCTTTCCTTTCATATTCCCGGGGCACCTTCCCACTTCTGTAGGAAATGCAGTGCAGAACACTAATCTTGGTCGACTAAAAGGAACACTTTTTCTCATTTCAAAGAGGAAAGCAAGTCTCAAAAATTGAAGCTAAACCTGGTAACTGTAATAACGCTTGGCACTTACATGCAGGTTTTCATCTTCTAGCCACTTTACATTAAGTAATGAATCCTCAGAACTTCCCTGTGGAGTAGGTAGCTGAGTATTATTAGCCCCCTTCTGCAAATGGGAAAACCGAGGCGGAGATGTTAAGTACCTTGCCTAAAGCCAGTGAGGAATTCTGCTGTAGAGTTGGGATCAGAGGTTAGGAGTTCTTGTGCTTTCAATTCCCGTACCTATTGTGTCACTTAAATACAGAGCCATAATTGAATATCATAATGACCCAGAGGTGAAGTGATTCCAGCTACTCAGATCCTAGCACGGCTCCTCTGATGGTCAGAGACTCAGTGGTGTAGTTGCACGCAGCTGGACAGAGCGCGAGTGCCTAATGGGTAGGATAAAGAGGTGTCATTCTCTTTGGCCTCCTCAAACTTGCCCCTGGGCAATGTTCCCCAGGCCAGGGCTCAGCTCAGCTCTTCAGCAAGCTATGCCTTCACTTTAAGGCATAAGGCCAGATGTTCACCTTGGTGGGCATCTTGCCACTAAGAAATGCATCTTCAGAGGCAGATGCTGCTGTTAAGACCAAGGTTATTGTTCCTCTACTTTTGTGTGAGAACAGAACAGGTGAGTCCCTCTCTAGCTAATTCATGCTTGTGCAGGAGCATGAAAAGAAACCCAGACCCCTGTGCTCTGGGCTAAAACAGATTCTTCACTATCTTTAGGAATAGAATTTTTTGTGTTCTATGGTCCTCACATCACCTGAATGAGAGCACAGGTCCTGCTTTTCACAGGGATCTGTGATCTCAGCCTTGCCCCTGACCAGTGTGTGCCTTAGAAAGGGAAAAACATTAAAAAAGGATATGAAAACAAAATATTAAAAAAACATATGAAATCCATGAGGAAAAATACCATCACCTTCCACACAGTCACTAATGTGAAAAAGGAAATGCATTCCCATGAATTCAGGAAAGAATGCTCCATTTCAGTGTTTCTCAGGCAAAAAAAATGTTTGCTTTTTCTTTTCCAAATGCCTATTTCTAATAGCAGTATTTCCTGCATGTTGTTCAACCATGTTTTCATCACATCAAGAAGTGGCTTGTATCTTTCACATGCTGCCAATGTATATGGATGGGGTGTAGTGCGTAAAATACACTTGCTCACTAATATTGTCCTGCTGACCCTTCTGTTAATACAGAATGAACACAAATCCATCCATGTACACACTGACTCCAGCTCTGCACATAGAGAACATATTATTCCAGTTGGGAACTGGAGTCAATTTTGCACCTGACATGGCTTTCGTTTTGGAAGGGAATCAGAGGGTTTGGAACTGGAGACTGATCCACACCCCAAGATTATTTTGCTTATACATAGGAAAAATGTGGAAATCCCCAGATGCTGCTGGCCTGGATAAGAATGATTCTTGCACTGAAAACACAGGACTATATTTGCTCTGAGAATGGAAAGATGACATTTTCTTATTCCTGTGATTTTTTTTCTCAAATGATTTTGTCCTGAAAACCACCTAGTTTTACTAATTGGTCACTAGAGATTATGAGCATCAGCCTTGCATTAACATTTTACAACAAAATACTAAAATGATCTTTTTGGAGCTCTCTGACTATTTGTAGAGGTACTGCAATGAAGTGGAGTAAGAAAGATTGTGTGATAGTGCCTGAGTCACATTAATTGGATTGTCAGAGACTACTGGCCCCTGCCACAAGTGTGAGAGAAGCTGTGAAGGCAATGAGTTTTGCAAGGCACTGATGCTGACTGATAAGTATCTTGTACTTTAAAATACAATAACACAAATGCCACCTAGGCCAGAGTATTAACTTGTCTGGAGTTTTCTCACTCGGGTTTGTGTCCTCTAGAGAGGTGAGTACCCCACTCAGCAGTGCTGGACCCTGAGGAGCCCTGCTGAGCTGCATGGAGATACAGAGCAGGTCCTTCATGCATGACCCTGGAGACCACCTCCCATGATCAGTGTGCACACCATTTGCTACAAAGGAGGTTCTTCACATTGCATTTTCTGGCACTGGGATTTTTGCTAAACGTTAGTGTTTCCAACTGTGCAAAATGTTTATAAAGCACACATCATGTCTGTCAGAGCAAAGTATGTTTTTAATATAATGTAGTATGAGCATGTGGAAAAAATAATGGAGACTGTTCTTCATTCAGAATTCAAGCTCAACAAACTGTAATTACATCAAAAATTTTAGAACATGTTTTTCTTAAGCGTTTCATTAAATATTAAGGAAATATAAACATATATGTTTAAAATTGTGCCAATGTCCTATAGATTGCATAGGAAGAACTTGGATTTTCCTTTCACATTGGTATTGCATTATAATTCCATGAGGTCATCTTTGTCCATGAGGAGGACTGGGCTTATAGTTGCCTCCCTGTTACATGTGTATGTGCTGCAAAGGGAGGGCATGTCTGGAGCACTGACATGAACAAAGTGTGCTGAAATGTATCTTTGCTTAAGCTATTTGCCTCTTCCTTACTTTTTTTCTGAAAGGGAAATACACTTTCTCTTCCCATACTTACATGTGAGCAACCTCTGCTAAATCCTTAGTTGGAGAACAGAGCTCTTTGGTGATCAAACACTTTACCTCTTCTCAAATCAGAGTGTAATATAATTATATTAATGCTCTCAACTGGTCTGTTTTATGAGGCTGTTGTAACAAGATCATCCATTCACTTAGAGTGTATTTTGAAAACTAAAGGCAGAGGAGCAAATGTTGGGCCAGAGAGCACTAACCAGTATGGGTTGGATGGAAGACAGCCATGGTTGCTGGTGACCAAAGGTGTAGAAATGAAGGAAGAGTTATGAAGCCAAATGCTGTCCTCTTCTTGCTTTCATCTCACCACACCTGCCCTGCTTTATTTTGTAACTACTGCCCCACTCTTCCTCCCTGTTTTGCCCCTCAAGCCTTCTGCCTGCTGGAGGGATCCAGAAAACCCTCTTGCAGACCATCACTGCTACATCACTCCCACAGTCAGCCCTTCCTGAAGGTACTGTTGCTGTGTCCAGGACATTGTTGGTGGGGAATGAAGAGCAGAGGAAGGAGGGAGCGATGGCCACAAACAGCACTCTGCCCTGGCAGATCCTGGCAAAAGGAAGGCAGAAATGTGAGGAAAAAACTGATGGATGTGTGAGGTTGCAGCTGGGTGCTCATGAATGTCTCAGGGGAGCTTTATGCCATGTGGCTGCTTGAGTAGTCCGTTCATGGCCTAACATGAATGGACACTGATTTCCTTCAGTTTTGCTTCAGTGAAAGGTAGGGTCAGTTACTCCATCCAGTCAACATCAGCTGCTGTAGAAAGATTGCCCTGAGCGTGGCTTGGGGAAAGATGTGGTTGAGAGTATTGTTTTTTTGATCTCTACAGGCCATGTAACTGGATTTTCCCAAAATACCGACCCAGCTCTTGGCCGTTCTGTAAAGCTGACCCCCTTTGGAAACCCTGAATGATGTGATTAATATTCTTCTGACATCTGCCAGGAGTTAACCTGCCAGGGACTAATATTACTGGAATATCAGCTTCTATTTTAAAGTAGTGTTTTCCTAATTTTTCCCTTAAATATTACCTCATAAAGGGGGAATAGAAGGAAACAACGTATTGTCCTGCATAATTCCTCATCACACTAGATAAGGCTGGAATTCATCTATTTTGTTACACACAGAGTTTATCTTAAAATTTTATCTGGGACAAGAACACCCTTAGGTACTATCACAGTTATGACACCAGTATTCTGTGAAATAAACTGACAAGGGCTTATGCCTTACAGGAAATAGAGTGATGGTGCAGGACGCTGCACTATCAGCTCACAGCAACCCAGTGCTCTAGAATGGTTTTAGGCACAGTCAAGTAGTGGAAAGGTTTTCCATGGTAGATGGGATAAAGCCAGAACCATATTAACTGGAAATTACTCAGGATTTCAAAATTCTTCTTTTATGAGGAAGCCAAATTGCTACTCAGATAATTGCATGGTAATTCAGGATCCTTGGACCCCTTTCCAGCTCGTTTCTTGTCTTAAGGTGCTGGTGTTGATGGTGCTATGAAGGAATTTACACACCCACTGTGGGGCTGGTGGCTTTTGACTGCTAGTGACCAGCTGTGAGTCCTTCACTTTGACTACCCTGCAGAGGTGTGCTATAAGGTTTACTTAATCCCCACAGAGCCCTCTGGGTACTCACAGAACTACAAAATGTTGTCATTAAAACAGGAACACCCATTTTATTCCATACTATGACTGATAGCCCATTTTATTTTCCACTTCCCTTTTGCTTGTTTTCTTCTGCCAATACATCACTTAATAAAGGAATTGGAAGGCTCTTCTTGTACGTGATAAACAGCCAGCCCTTTCTCAATGTGTGGCCCTCGCCTGGACTTGCCATTATTTGAGGTGTAGATGGGTTTGTGTACAAGCCTGCATGCACACGTGCACTCTTGCAAAAAGCACACGCTGGGTGAGCTCCTGGCTAGCCATTAGATTTCCCCTGCTATTACTCTACTGTACATATTCCTAGTAGATTAGAGCAGAATTTTTTTTATACGCTCTTCTATAAAAAGTGTGCTATATTGATTGCAGCACTGTGAGCTGCTGTGGTTGATATCCGAGCACTAACCCACATAGGGATTAGCATTACATCAGCCATCAGGCGAGGGAACCTGGCGAGCTGCCAGCCTGTAAAAATGGAAGACATTTGCGTCACTGTTCCCTTGGTAATGCTTCTTGGAGCCGTGTCAGCTGTCCCCCGAGGTTGTTTCCTTAATATGTCAACAGACATTCCTGAATCTTTAATGCTGAATAGCTCTTTTTCCTCTTCCAGAAACACTTAGGTGACAGTGTAGCTAGTGTCTCCTGCTGCCCTATGTATAAAAAAATTATATACCTATGGAGATGAGGCTTATTATCTTGTGGGGGAGGGTCACAGCCGTTACAGTCAGATCTGGGTGAAGCACAAAGCCCATCTGCAGTGGGATTGCCGTTCGTATGCACTGAGGAAGCAGCAGCCCTGTTCAAAACCACTCCTTCTCTGCCTCCAGAGCATCCCACTGGAGGGAATGAAAGCATCTGTGTTAAATCAATTGTTGGAATTTGCTAACATTTGGGATAAACTATCTGACCTTGCTTTAGGAATTCCAGTTCCATACAATAACTTCAGGTTAATGCCTGAAAGCTGTAGGACTGTGTGCGCAGTGACCTCTAGCTTCCGGAAGACATTTGTAAGTGCCCAATTGTGAGAAATAGTCAGAGGTTTTGTCCAATGACATTTTCACCTTTCTGCTTCTCCATGCAGCCAAATGATATTTTCAACTTGAATAATTAAAATGTGAATAACATACACTGAACAAAATTTGGGAATGTGCCCTTTCAGCTGAAAGTAAACATCCGCTATCAAAAAGACCTTTTGTTCTTAGGTGACAGTTTAAACTTTGCTGTAGTAATTAATCCCAGAGTTGTAATTTAATAGTTTGGGAAGAGCAAGCAAAGAAGCAATTCTAAGAAATCACAAGTAACTTAGTTTTGGTCAAGGAGCACTACAAAGTGCTCATGATAATTTATCACTGTTGTGTGCATTTCATGCAACCCACTGACCAAACAAAAACCACTCTGCTGCTTGAAACTCAGTTCTGCCCAGGGGACTGGGAGCTCTGTTAGTTTGCAGTCTTTAGCCAGTACTGAAGGACTTCCAGATTCCTTGCTTGAGGAATTTGACCCCAGAGTTGGAATTTGTCTCCTGCGTAGCAGCCCACGGCGAGCTGTTTCCTTAAGCAGCCATGGGCAGGCAGCGTGCGGAGGGAGGTGCTCGCTGGGGTCCAAGCAGAGGCAGGCGGTCCCTGCGGCAGCAGGGCCAGTGCTGCAGGGCAGGAGAGAGATTCCTGAGAACCCTGAGCTGACAACCCGCATTAGCAGCGAGGAACCTGCTGAGCCCTTTAGGTGAGGCCTTTGCACACTCCCGTGTACAGACACTTGCAAGGGAGCTGATGCTCCTGCCTAAGCCCTGTCCTCTTCGTCCTTACACTTTGCCACCTACCTGGTCTCCAACCCTCATGGCCAGCTCTACCCTTGAAAGACAGGTGACGAGTGACTCAGTTCAGTGGGAGAACAGGGAACACCCACTACAGCAGCATCCCTAGGGAGGAGCAGCCATACCCTCCACTGTCTTGGGGTGCCGGCTGAACCGGTTTTCCCCTTAACCTCATGACATCCGAATCCCACATCGAGATAACCATTGCTCAGTTGGCTTGGTCTGCAGCCCCGCTTCCCTCACAGAGCCTGGTGCTCATTGAGGTTGGAGCCACACAATGTTGGGTTCTACTCTTGGCCCCATGCTGCCACTCTTCTGGGAGGGCTGGAAGAGGGAGGTAGGAAAAATGTGACTCACAATGTTAATCCAAAACTGGGACAGGGTCATATGCCAGAGGCAGGTGGAGATTACTGATGTCCAAACCCAAGGGTGTTTGGCTGCAGATTACCAGCCTGGCAAGAGGCAGGAGCAAGGCTCCAGCTGAGCAGCTGGGCTTGAACACAGCTGCCAGAAGCAGAACTGATCCCAGCTGTAGCTGCTTTTGCCTCTTGGCTGCTGCAGAGACCAGCACACTACTGTGGCTGCCTTCTTGAGGGAGGTTGCCTCTGTGCTGTAGGGACAAGAAGCTGAGGGTAGAGGAAGCCCTCACAGCAGCACCATTAGTGTGAGGAGGGCAAGGGGAAGTGAAAAACTTCCTTCTCTGAGACAGAGCTTGTAATTCACCCCTCCAAGGATTGCCTCCTTGCCTCCATTCACCTGCTATGGACGCCAGATTTCTTACCAAGTGAGATGAGCCCTGAATCTGACTTCAAAGCCCTGACCCTTCCTTGCGATCAGCCCTGTGGCTCCTCTCTGTCTATTGCTATCATGTATTTCTATATATAACACAAGGCTCCTGTCTGCTGCAAAGGGTGTTTTCTGAAGTAAAGTTAAATACATGACAAAACCTTTAGAAACAGAGCCTTGAAAACACAATTAGTCTATCCTGACTGCTAGTGTCATTCAAAAAGATTGTTGAATGAAGGCCAGCCCTTGAACAGGTTTGAATTTTTGTGGTTCTGTGAATGAACTGTCTCCTAGACCCAAAAAACTGCGAGTTGTACCACTGAGAGCTAGGCTTTGAAAATCCCAGTGATATCTGAATCCCTAAAACTTCTGTTGCTCAAGAGTACTGCTTACAGTCACCAAGTAGCTGCAGCTGAGGGAGGTGGGTGCCAGCTTGCCCTTGAGCTCTGCACTTCCTATCAGCTTTCCAAGAGTGCTTCCTCCCTGTTTCTGGGTGCAGTTCAACACTCCCTGCCGATGCACCCAAAGAAGGCAGCAGGAGCTTTGCCATTGACCTCAGTGAATGTAGAAGTACCCTCACAACACTGGTGGCAATCTACAAAGCCCCATGTAAGTTCCACTTTTTATGTCCTCTTCCCATGCAGGATGCCAGGAAGAAAGGCTTCAGAGGCTATGCTGACCAGCTTTTAAATCTGACTGTCTGAAGCAAGCCATCCTCTGAGGCTCGCACAGATTTGACACGTCATGTTCTTTTGCCTCATTTAAGCATGCCAACTTAATAGGAGTAGTTCTGATCCATGATATTCTGAAACAGATCACTGAAGCTGGTTGCTGGAGGACTAGGCAGTTTCTTGCTTCTGTTTGCACTGCAGCAATACCCCATTAAATTAGCCCTGGATGCAGTCTGGCAAGCTAATGTACATCCATATCAATTTGCTAGGCTGTCTGCAGGTATTCCCCTGGGGACTGGATTCCACGGTGATTTACTGTTAATCATTGTTTCCCCATGACTTTGTGCTTTTCAAGCCAAATGCTCAATATTCTGGGCAGGTGTCATATGGTGCAACTTCCTGCTGCGGTAAGCAGAGAAAGTCAGTAGTAGCCCACGATAAAACTGAGTTAGGAAAGTGTGGCTTTCTGATGGTAAGCACAGGTCCTCAGGTTGTAATACGAAGGACGTTGCTGCTTTGGCTTCATTTGTCTTCCTCTGTTATGGAAATATAGCCTTGGTAGCAGCTAGCATATCTAAAGACCCAGCACTGAATCTTTTGTTTTCAGAGTAGAGTGTGAAATGAGTCACCTACAGGTGACTCAAGTCATAAACTGCATGGAGAGGGTGACAGACGCTATGGCAGCATAAGAGAAGATCTGCCAGGCCCATGAAGAAGAGTATCACACATCTTTTTGTGATGCCAGACTTTAGAAACCCAGGCCTGTTTCTTGGGATGGATACTCAGCCAAATGTTCCCATTAAAAAATGGCTTGTCAGCTAAATGTGTTTGTCCACCCAAAGCAGGCGCTCTGTATCCAGCTGTTTCTCCTAACACAGGAAAGAAGCCTGGTTCACCTCAGCCAGTCAGTTCTGCTCAGAGTGCAGTACAGGGGAAATTCCATAAATATCAGGGAGTTTGGGCTAAAACAGTGTGTACAGAGACTTATTCGAGATTCCAGATGTTTTGAATTGTCTTTACAAAAATAAAACAATCTTTTAATACTTCATCCATGTTATAAAAATCTGCTTTGTTTGTTTTTTATCCAAAATTCATGTTTGTCCTGGACATTTCATAGGTCTGTGCTAGTGGCTATCAACAGTGCTATGACTCCACATGTCAGTTGCAGAAACCCAGCTTGTCCTCCCGTGCACCGACTTAGGAAATCTCTTGCTGGAGTCTTGGACCAGGACAAGGAGCAAATGAATGTTTCCTTGCGTAGCTGCAGAATGTGGGTAGTGAATGCTTGGGAGACCAAAGGGCAGATAGCCACGCTGAATGGAAACACTGGTTATTTCTGGCTAGTATGTACCTCATGTGAGAAGTGTATGCTGTATTTTTGGACACCTCTGACAGCAAGTGAGTGCTCTTGAGGGCATGGATGTGAACAGGACAAGAAGCAGGGAGATTTCTAAACCTTGAGGACATCCAGATAGGATGTCTGTGAACTTGCCCTGATGGGTCAAGGAAACAGTCCTGTGTGTAACGAATGTTCTCTCTCCCAAGCAAGGTAAAGTTTCTAACTGAATTCACTCAAAAACCATAGTATGTGCCAGGGATCATGTTCATGAGATGAGCTGTCTCTGAATGAAATCTTCCAACCAGCTTGCCTTCAATAAACATAAGCAGCACATGGCTGATGATAGGAATAAAAGGTAAATAAGAATACCACACAAATGTAGGATGGGTATAAGTGAACCAGGGCTAAACTTCAGAGGAATTCACAGGCATGGATGGCTATGGACTGAAATGGGTATCTGCTGTAGGGACACTAATCACTGGTTGGCATGGCCACTCTCACATAGATGGAAGGCTGTGCCAACAAGGAGATCTGCCACTTCTGTGATCTCTGTGCATATCAGGTCTTCAGGGTTGTGACTGCAGTAGGAATCAGCCTTGACTATACCTGCCTTCACAGGGCCCTGTGGGGATGAATTCAGGTGTTCTCCAAATGGATACTTCCTTTTCCTTTTTTCTTGGGTTTTGTGAAAAATTCAAAAGGTACTGATAGTTGATAACTTGTCTTGTTTTTTGATTCCTGTTGTTACAGTTGCCAAATGGAAACGATTATGCTTTCCAGACTCCACCCTGGACTGAGTGTCTTTAATGGGATCCCATCTATGCCAGTAATGATAATTCCTTCCATGCATGTTACTCCAATTCTACCCTTCCACTCTGGGGCTTCCTTCAACATAGTAATATATGTCCCACTTATTTTCCCTATTAATTTCTGTAGCAAAGACTGGTGTTCAGATCCCTGTGCTGGTTTTGGATATGTAGCAGATTTTGGAGTGGGACCTGGAGCGAACAGCTGTCTTGGTTGTAGGCTATGGCATGGGTGAGTGATAGACAGAGTCAGAGTAATGATTGCCTGTGTGGAGGATGTTACCCGAAGATGTGTCTCAGCAGGTGCAGGGTAAGAGTCATCTGACCAAATGTAGGTGTCTCTATCCGAGTATTCATCTTGATTCCCTTTATAGTCAATAGCGAAAAATTAGCACTTCTGGAGTGTGATTCATCTTAGTCTAAAGGAGATGTATAAAGTAAATCAGATGATTCACACCCCAGACATGCCTATTTCTCTGCATTGAATATGAAAGGTGACTCGCTCAAATGTAGATATCTAAAGCAGAGTGAGACAAATCCCACTGAAAGCATCATGTTTGAAATGGCAGCTCAGGAAAATATGCAGAAATAATGTCCTCCCAGCTAAGCAGTGTTCAAAGAATTTCATCCACCTTTTCTATGTCTTTTCTCTACACCTGCCATTATGAGAAGTGTGTTTACAGTAGAAGATATGCTGCAAGTTTTTTTATTTGTTGACTTCTTCAGCCAGGAACATTAGGACATGGTTGCAGGGCTGTAGTGTGGAGGGCAGCAGAGGTCTGTGGGTCTGACCCTCTCAGGAAATGTGGTGCAAAAATGGCAAGCACGGTCTGTAGTTTAAGACTCAGTACTGTGGGAAAGCAGCATGTTGAATCTTCATGTTGCCATGGTGCACCTCTCTTGCATCTCACACAGTGGGCCAGGGAGTATTCAACACCAGTCAGACTGAAACAGCCTCCCATCTTTGTCCAGAGGGAGAGAAAGGTTGTAGCTGGGGAAAAGAGTTTAAATTGGCCTGCTGCTCTATTGTATTTTGTAGAAGAGCTTCCCCCTGCAGCCATTTCGAGCTGAACCCTGGTGACTGTCCTCCATGCTGACTTATGTCCATCCATCCTCTGGGAATTCTTAAGCTCTGACTGTGCTGAGTCAGTCAGTGCCCAGCTGCCCTTGTATATCCTCCTGTTGACAGTGTAAGGTATTGCAGTGAGCACAACAGGAATATCAAGGCCTGGAGTCAGATTAGTGCGGACGCAGGCTTTAGAGACATAAACAGACTCCTCTTCTTGTTTTTGTCCAGTAATGTCCTATGGGTGTGTGCATTTTAGAGAGTTTTCTCCAAGTGGGAATTTCCATCTGGAAGCAGCATTCTAAAGAGGGCAATCAAGCCAGGGCCCTGCTGGCATTGGATGGGGAAACATGATGGCTCATCAGTTTCCTTCATTGGATTGGTGCCACCATGGCTGCTTACCAGCCGCTGGATGGAGAGCGACATCTGCTCAAGGTGATCCCTAGGCAGGAAAGGGCATGCAGAAAACAGGCACAGCCAGACCAGATGTGCAGTGACACTGTTTGTAACAGAAGTGGGACAGCAGTGTTGTAACCACATGAACCTTAAAGGGACCATGATCTCTGTGACACAGTTGCTCTAGTTCCAAGGGCAGGGGGGTGTTTCCTGCAGCTGAAAACATCAAATCATTAAAGAAGAAAAAAAATGGTGCATGGAAACAAGACACTCTGAGATGGATTTTAATAAGTTTTTGTAATATTACACTTCCAAAATTGCAAGGCATCAGTGGTGGGTCCTTCGTTTGCTTCCAAATATGCTGCCTGTCAGAGTGCGATGCCAGGCTCTATGTTGGCTCAGGCTGGAAAAGATGATTTTGGAGGTCTTGTACAACTTAACTGTGCAGTGAGAGGACTTAACTATCTGCAGGCCTTTGCTGGTGTATTTTGTTGAGCATTATATGAAGCCAGAGATGTTGTGAGGGGACTTCCATCAAAACCTAAAAATGAAACATTTTCATTTCAATGTGAGGTCTGATGCTTAACATCTGACGACTGTACTGCAGGGCTGCCAGGTGAGAGGCAGTGGGGCTCCAGAGGTTAACAGGGTGCCAGGGTTCGAGGCCAGCAGCCTGGTTACACAAAGCATCAGAGCAATGGCTCTTGCCTCAGTGTCAGGTCCCCAAGAGGCCGAGAGCTGGAATACTGGAAAAACCAGACAGATCCCTTCTCTTTCCCAATCAATCCTCTGTAGCAATCAAAGTTAAAGAATGGCATGTGACTCTGAGCTGCTGGCCTAAGCTCCTTGACTAGCGGTCTGGGAAGGGGCTTCCTGTGGTCTTGCAAGGCCCATACCTCTCCCCCAAAATCCAACAACCCTGTTGTTTCTAACTGCCTATGGGACATGGAAGAAAGAGACAAGGTTTTGCTGCACGTCTTCATTTCATGTGTGCCAGTTGTGGTACAAGACTTTGTGCTCCTTCTGTTCAACAACAACAATTCTTCAGGAAAACAGCCCCACAATCTTTCAGTGTTTAGATGCTGTAAATCTCCATAAAAGTTTTCTTTGGTTTTCTTGGGCAGGTTCATTTTTAATTTTTCCACCATCAATGAGGTGTGCCAGATTAGGCCAAGAATAATGTTGCAGTGACTGGACTTATGCATCTAGTGAAGTGCATGGGATTGGCATGATGTGATATGAGGGAGCCCTCAAGAGCCTTCATTAGGATCAGGAGGTTCCTCCTCCACCCCCCTCTCAGACCAAAAAAAGAAAAAAACTCCCAAATGCAACCCAAAGAGCAAATCAGGTTGACAAAGTTTAGTTCAATCCTTGCAAAAAAATCCAAATAAAAAAAGAACAGAAACAATATAGACTTATACTGATAAGCATATTTTTAATACAGTTGTTTTGACTTTCACCAAAAAAAAAAAAAAAAAGAAAAAAAAAGAGGATAGTACAATTGAGGTAATCTGGGATGTAGATCAATGCCAGAGGATTTCAATACTTTAATAATGAGTTTTTTAACCTTTCCTTCTGTCTCCAAAGTTTTCTTGGGACTTTTTTCTTTTCTACAGCAGAACCATTGTACTTCTTGCTGCACTCCCTGTGGTATGGGCAGATGGATCTGAAAGTCATCAGCGGGCAGTGAAAGTAATGCAGGTAAACGAAATTGCTCCCAAAGTCTGGGAGGAGCACATATGGGGAAGAGTATTTCATTGCACAAATTCCACACTTGTGGAATGTGGTTTTTTTCCCCTGAAATTATTTCTTCATGTGATCAAGTCTTGTGCAAATGGAGGTTGACTGTATATTTACTCAAGGTAATGAACACAGATTACATTTTGGAACATCTTTCTAACCATTGAGTAATGTTGACTTGTTCCCATTCCCTCCCCTTTGGCTATTATCTCCTGTTTAGTGTCTCGTTTAATCTAACAGGCTACTGGGTCATCTTCTAGTGTTGCCTGACTCAGTAACGTGGTTAAAAGCCTGCAGAATATGTCAATACAAGCAGGACAGAAATGAGTGGCCAACAGGATTGAACAGGATGGACTGGTTACAGAGACTGTCAGCTTCATCAGATAGCAATTGCGGTCCAATTGCCTTCTAGCTCTCCTATCAGGGGTGTTTTATTCTTTTTCACTTTGATTAATATTTAAGCTGCAGCCATAAAATCCCATTGTGTTGGTCATCATGTGTTTGGTTTAAACTGTTTCTGGATCAGATACATATTATTCATATGACTTCGGGTGTCTGACTGAGTGTTTTCAGAAGTACAGACCCATTTGGAGGTGCCATCATTTTTGACGTTTGTGCTTCAGCCTCTTGGAAGACATTTCAGAGAATTGTCCCCAGACTGGTTCCCATAGGATTCAGTCAGAAGAAGCAGTCACTTCATTCTGTGTGATTGCATTGTGACCTGGCAAAACTAGGTCCTTACTCTCACTGTCTTCCTGACTTTTTCCCTCTGTAAGGGCATGTTTGCCCCTTCTGATGGAACTCAAGAAGGTTTATTCAGTAATGCTTACAGTACTAGGGAACTCAAACAAAAAGTAGCACTAAACTGAAAAGCATTGGCTGTCTTCAAATACCACTATTTTTTTTTCTCAGTGAAGAGCTTTAGAAAAGCCTCTCTGATTTTCAGCTGGAATTAAATTCCATATGCAGTATATTAAGTGGCTAATTATGTCATTCATTTTACAGCCTTCCTCTGAATGACTTGATTGAAATGAATGGATTTTAATCTCGGGGGGCGGAGGGAAGGAAGGAATAAATGCTTAAAGGTTTGCTCTCTTTCAGCAGTTGTATTTTGAAATCTGAGTTAGATGTTTAAAACAAATATGGAATGTCTTTCCTGGAATTAAAAACTAGCCACTTTTGCCATTTGATAATACCTTTTGGGATGTGGTAATTGTATGTGTGATTGACATGTAGTTTAAAAGGGCAATTCTCTGGTTCAAGGAAGCAAAGGAAGGCAGCGGAGGAGAGGAAAGTGTGAAGGAAAGTGTTCTAACTTACGATCTTATTAGTTTGGCTGTTAAAATGTATTCAGTCATTCATTAAAGCTTATTCATAAAATTCATTATTCATTAAAGCACTTTGGGGAGTGGGGGGGAAGCACTGAACAGCAGTAGTCATTTATTTACACTAGCAATTTCATCACGGAATTAGATCATGAGGCCAGATTCGCCTCTGCATTTCGGCAGTTCAGTTTCACTGACATCATGGAATAACTACCAATTTAGATTAATCTGTGGCAGAACAGAACCCAGCCCATTCTGCTTCTTTAAGAGGATGCCTTGGGCAATTTCTTTGCTGTCTTATTGCTGTCTAGGTCTTGGGAAACTTTACAAATGGATAAAAAATTAAAGAAGTATGACAAATGGATCTTCTCACTGAGCAATGTTCAACTGAATCATTCCATTGCAATAGTTAGCAGGAGATGGATGTGAAAAGCACTCACATTAATAATTAGTATCTCATTTTCAAGAGTTTTTACCCCTGCTGTTCTGACAATTTTTAAAGCAAACAGTTTAGATTTTCAGTCCTCACATAAAAGTTTTGGGGTCACAGCAGGGGACAGGAAAGGATCACACCAAAGCTCTTATTTTGTTAATATGATATACAGAATATAAGATCACAGTAGTCAGTAATGGGAAAGAACCAGTAAAACACTGAATTCACAGCTTTGCAAGAAGAGGTGTGTTAGATAATGATTGTTCTTCTTCATAGCAGCACTGGCCTAACTGATTTTAGCTGAATCTCACTGATGGAGCAGCCCACATGAGGCTGAAGAAGTGACTTAGCACCACTTAATTGATACACAGAACTCTCCGCAGGCTCTCTGCCTAGGGGCTAATGCCATGCTTTGGAAATTTCAGGCAGAATTTTTAAAACTCGTTTTCATTGGCATTGCTCATCTTAGAAATCCTACATGGTGTTTTATGATTTGGGTTCTTACTGTAAGACAGATAAAAGATATTCCTTTCTGTATTAATGAACAGCAAGTTAGCAGACAGCAGTAAGGGAAACTAATGCTTTTAAGGCATTCTTTATCTGTACCCTGATGCCACAAGTATTATATCATAGATGGGATGGGACTGGCAAGAAGCAAAGACATAGCACAGCTGCTGTGTGGGTCCTTCACTTCCCCCATTGCTGGTGGGAGTTGAAGGACTCAGCACTGAGATGTGGCATCAATCGCATGGAACCTGAGGAAGATACAGATCCACAGATTTACTAAACCAGGTGGTATTGTGGAGGCACAACATGGAGTTGAGCTTTTGTTGGGTCTCTTGTTTTGCTTCTTTAAAAATCCTCCTACACTGTAATCTTGAACTCTCCTTGTTCTGCAGGTTGATGATGCAAGTCCCAAGGAAACAGCCATGTGGAAAATCTGGAGCTCATGGTTTTGGGACCAAGTTCTCTGATGACAGCAAGTGCAGTAGTTCCCCTGGAGTCAGTGGACTTATTCTAGCTGACAATCTGACCTATTGAATTTCCAGTTCCTTTTGTGGGAACAACTCAGTGAATGATTTGATCTGAATTTCTGGGGCAGGGCAAGCCAGGAAGATTTCAGACTTTTAATTGGCAGTATAATGTCTTTAGAAATTCCACCTTTGTCATTTTGTCTTCTGATCATTTTTCAGGCTGCACAGCTGTTTCTTGCTTTGACTCCTGTACAAAATCCACAGTCTCCATTATAGCAATCCTCCCCTGGTTGACTGCTCAGAGTCTGCCCTGGCACAACAAAGGAAGGCCTGGCAAATTCCTTTTGGAACAGGCTGTGTGAACTCCAGAAGAGAAGGTAGCTCTGCAGGAAAACAGGGGAGGTCCTTGCTACCGAAGTACTCCCACAATGGGAGGTAAAGGGGACAAGATAAGAACCATCAAGCAGCACTGGCTCCCTGGCTCTCCATCAGGTTCATATTCAGTACCAGAGTGGACACCGGATATGGTGACAAAAGAGATTAGATAGCCATGTGTCATACATAGACTATGACAACGCTGTACTTCCCCAAAACCCAGAAGCACAGAGAAGACATCACGGGTTCACAACATGTTCCTGTCCCAAAGCTGCAGAAAATGAAAGAGGAAGTTTTGACAGTAGCTCTGCTAGCCCTTCCTTAGAGTGACATGGGTATGTAACCCATTACTGTGAGGATGGGTAAACAGGAAGCCAAAATAAGATCATTCATGCTGTAAGCTGTACTGGGCGATAGCTCCCATGTGTTTCTGCAGTATCTGGATGTATACCAACTGCAGACTGGAAGAACTCCATGCAAAATCCTAGAAATGTCTAAGAAGCATTTCCAGTCCTCAGAAAAATGACACATAGGGAAGGTATCTTCCCCACAGTTGTGTAATCAAAAAGCTAGAGAAACAATAGATTGGTATGCTGCCAAACTGTGCAGAAAATGGCTGACTCATGCAAGTACGCAATCTTAAAACCTGAAATAATTAGTGTTAGATTCATAAGTGAGAAAAAAGTGCAATGAGACTGCTGAAAGAAAAGCTGTCCTCACTGATAGTATTCTATAGGAGTGTCTAAAGCTGCTGCAATGCAGAGTGTAGGTGGGGTAGACACAGTGAGTTCAGAAGGTAGAACTGAGAAGCATAAAATAATACCAAAAGCAAATGCATAAATATGAGGCAGAAGACATCAGGGAAGACCTTTAGTGCTGTGAGAAAAATGTGCACATGATAGAATGCTCAGCAATGACATTAATATGGTGCAAAAGGGCAAAAACAAAACTCTGAGCTATGTGCCAATAGAGAGCAGCGGCACTTAGTTAGAAAAATGAATGCTACGGAGACAGTAGGACATTACTAAATGTGTTAGGATGCAAAGGCTTCCTTACAGCTATGCCAAGGAAGGAAAGGAATTGTAACCATGCAAATCTGAATTAAAGCAATGCAATGACCCCATGCTATTAGGCAAAGGAAATTGCAGGTTGAATCAGTGATGCTGGCAACAACAAATCCTCTACTTCCAGCTGCATCCAGTGAATTGTCACCACACAGGGGCTTTAAGTTTGAAGCAAACAATTCATGCAGGCAATGGAAGCAGAACAAATTTTAAAATATAATTACATGTGCCGAGTTGGCAATATTCGCTAGCATCCTTGCAATGAAGCTGTTGGGAGGCATATCAAGAACTGTTTGAAGGAGAGGATGTCTTCCAGGCATACAATTGCCTTCATCTATTTCCATCTTTTCAATTGTGTCTCTAGAAGTGACTACAGAATAAAAAGAAAAAATAATTTGAGCAGCTGAGGGAACGGAAAAGGAAGACATTTTTAAGTAATGTTAAGTAACAAGTCACACAAACAGTATGGATGCTGAAACACTAGACAACCTACCTCTTTCTGGAAAATGAACTATTTTCAACGAACAGGAACAGTCTATTCAACTGAGTAGCTACAAGAGAGGGAATACCCAGCTTGCTGAGAACAAAGATATTAATGGTACATAGAGTATTGACAAGAACTGTTTGGTAAAGAAAGAAACTACCTCACCACATCCAGGAAAAGAGCATGTGCAAATGGTTGTGAGCACCACTGGGATCAGATGTGAGGTAGTAGAGCACCAGCACTGTCAGCAAGATGTATTAAAATGGCTCTGAGGGATCAGTGCAATGGCTGCTGTGTTCTGGGGATGGAGGCAGAAGTCGTGTGGCAGAAGCTGTGATACAACATGATCCTACCTTCATCTGTTAGTTGGAAATAGTCAGGGAGTAGACCTAGAGCTGAATAAAACCATCCTGGTGTGGGGACTGTTTGCAGTACCCTGTGTGAGACATCTGTTGATATCCCAAGAGCCAGGATCAACCTCAACAAATTAGAGCATACAGAAGCTTCCGACTCTCAGATGCACAGACTCCATCCAGAGTCTGTTGGGATTTGCTACCTATCTGACAACTTTTCTCCCACAGCTTTCACATATGTGCAAGTCATTGATACAGCTCCTGAAGAGAGATGCAATATGGACAACTGATATCAGCAGAGAATACACCAATCACCCATGTGAAAGAGCAGACACTTAATTATCCCACTTCTAATAAAGAGGCAGATACATAACATATTGCTAGTGAGGAGTTCTACACCTTAGAAAAAGACATGTGCCTCTTGCTAACCTACACCTTGATTTTAGTATCTCCAGCAGAACAGAAAGATACATCCAAACAGAAACTTTTTTTTTTTTTCCCTATTGGAAAGGCCAGAAAGCAGAGGGAAATATCTCCATTTTCAAGAGTACTCTATCCACTAGAAGAGATTTAAGGTACAGAAAATTGCAATACCCAGATGCAGGGAATGGACACTTGCTTTGGGAATTATCCATCTCTCCTCTGGATCTGCAGTCTCTACAGAGGAAGCCAGAAATACTCTGTCTTGGCCATATATAACAGAGGTGAGCCAACATCTGATGGTCTGTTGTGCCATGATTAGGGCAACCAGCAATGAAAAAGGGGAAGCACACTGCTCTTTCCACCATCCATAGGGAGAATATAAATTTACCTCCCAACCCCAAATTTTGCTGTTTGGGCTGCTACTCAGACATCTGGTCAAGTGGGTGAGTTTAAAGCAAGGAAGAACTTTAATTGGCAGACTATCCCCTGCAGTAGGAACACAGATCTGTCTGCTTGCAATCCATCCCCAAATTGACTCACTTCAGTTATCACCACAGCATTGCCTCCAAATGGTAAAGTCATATTAGCATTTGAAATGCCTGAAATTTTACTAATGCCAAAGAACATGAAGAAAATACATGGCATCTCTGATGTCGAATGGAGAAACAATCTCACAGAAAACCCTGCTCAATCTGCTTCCATCTTCTGATACCATGAGCAGTGGCATCACTAATGTGACTAACAGTGATGAAAGCAATCTCATATCAAAGAAACATGTGAAAGCCAAAGCCTCCTATGATTGATGAAATAAAGACCTCACAGAACTACCAGCAGGACAAGGTACTTGTATCAGATTATTTCTGCTGGACTTACCATGTTCTGGCATGCAAACTATTTTATTCATATTGATACTGTTTATTTTATAGGTAAGTTCTTGCTCATGTAATATAGCATTTTAAAATATGTATTTCTCTGAAATCTCCAGTACATTAGCTTGTTGTGCACAGAAGACAGAGAGATAAGAGTGAATTATGCACTCTGCAGACCTGATTGACAGTGCACATATCAAAGCAAAAAAGGAGTGACTGTGGGGCTGGATGTGATACCCCCAAAAGACATTGCTGAAGAACTCAAGCAGAATGCAGTCATCTGTGCTTACAAATGAACAATACACCAACTCCAACATCAAGGCTGCTTCCAGGTGTACACACAAGGCCGTACAGTACCCTGGCATGAAAGAACAGCCTCTTCAGACACAGAGGAAAATAGCCTTGCTTCCACAAGAAGTGAAGAGAAAGGAAAAAACAAACAAAAACCCAGCCCAGTGCATTACCTATAAAATGAGGCAGGTATTAAGAATGTACATTTAAAGTTTCTCACAGGTTATGCTGTTCATGTTTAATGCTCTGGTCTCAAATGTGACTAAAGCTACAAAACTGAATGCCCATTTGGGACTTGGATATTCAGGCAGAAGATAACGTCACCTTAGCAAGTGGTGGATTAGAAGCACAGGAGGCACAGAGGGAGGGATAAACCTGCAGCATGGAAAAGATGAGCTGCAGGTAGAAGGCAGCTGCAGCCTGGGTGGGAGGCAGAGGGGAGGCAGGGAGCAGCAGAGCCCCATTCCCGTGGGGAGCACAGCCCTGGCCAGTCAGGCTTCCCTGCCTGCTGCAAAGGGCAAAAGGAAGGACATTTCTGGTGTCAGAAATGCCTGGGAATGTACCTTATAGAGACATCATTTGAGGGAACTGTACTGAGGGCAGGAAAAAGCAACTGCTGTTCCTTCTGAAGGCTGTAAAAGACAGTGTGCCTACAGCAACCTTTCCAAGCTCGAGCAGTGGGTGCCCAACGGGCATGGCCACCAAGGCTGCAAAAGGTACCCACCAAAATAAGCCCACTTAGAGTCACTCAGCAGGAGATACCTGCCTTCTCCCCCATGCCCCATAAAAATGACAGGATGCCCACTAATCAAGAAAGGGTCTAAACTGTTTTGTTTTCCACCTGCTGTCATAAAATATGCCTAGTTGTTTGAAAGCTATTTGGGGAATGTGTTTTTATGGGTCTTCTGCTAAGGCCAAGGAGTTCTTGGGGTGCCTGTGGGATTTAGGTGCCAAAAAGATGAGTAGGAAGAGGTGTGTCATGCTGTCACTTCAGAGCTACTGCCTGTCATCCAGTGCTTCTGCACTAACACTCCAAAAAGGGGTTCCCTATTGCTAGCATTTCTGTCCTCACATTTCTGAAGCCTATTCTAATTACTGAAAGTGTCACCAAAATTGCAGTAACACTGATTGTTTTTATATAATAGTTGATCCTTTACAGAGAAAAATTGGGGTGCCTTTGATCTGGATCATCTCTCAGGTGTTTAATGTCTATCTTGATATGACATAAGCCAGACATAGAAGTTAGAGAGAGAGAGAGAGAGAATACTTAAAGAATGAACCAGATAAAACAAGATGTCAGCCTCCAATTGTACATTTCTTAGGATTAGAGCAGACATATTGCTGGATTCCAGGTCTTCGCTGGCACTTATGACAGAAGGCTGCTGCAGATAGGGAGCTCTGCAGGGTCTTGTCACTCAGAGTGCAAATATGGTCTGAAAATTGCAATATCTTTTTCTTCTTGTTATGGCTCTGGGTAATGTAGATATGATCTTCAGCAAGCACCTGAACAATAAATCAAAATGCTGGCAAAACAAAAACACCCCCTATCAAAAAAAAAAAAAAAAGACAAAACCCCGACAAATGCAATACAATTCATCCGCAACAACATTTAGACACAAAATAAAGGCAGCCACCAGCATTTTTACTGGTTAAGTGATTTTTTTTTACTGTCATTGGTATGAATTGGCTTTAAAACAAAACCTCAGCTCCAGAGTGAAAAAGAATACATTTGCCATGTTGGTCAAAATCATGAGATTTTTAGACATAAAATGCATAGTCAAAACAATTGTGGTCCTATTTTTGTTTTAAACACTTACATGGCATTATGAAAAATAAGTCAGTACCTTCCTTTAAGGGCCCCTGTCTATAACTGGACCACAAGGCCAAGAGCTCTCCTTTAGCCCTGTGGTCTCCTTCCACCATCTGCTGGGTTTCCTTTGCTACTGCAGGAGTTAAAAGTCGGATTCTTTCCTAAGAACAAGATTACTCATTTTAATCTTCCCCCTCTCCTTCATCTCTCGTGTTTACTTTGTCACTTATAAGGCCCTGAATGAAGCAGTATTGTTAATCTGTACTGAAATGTGTCTTATCAAATTTATTTGTGCCAGATGGGTTTTTTTAAAGATAAATGAAAGGTTTCATATGATTTTATGTATATTTTTTTTAAGTAATTTTGGGTTAATTTTCTTTCTAAAGTGAAAGAACATTTTATTGGAAAAAGTAGGTTTTTTCCCTACCTAAATGACTCTGTTTTAATTCTGTATTACAGAGTTGAACAGGATGAACATGGTTTTGGCTTGGACTTCATATCTTAAGCAATGACTAACCAAGTATGTCCTACAACAAGTTATTTATTAACAGTGATTCACAAATTAGAAGCTACACAAATTTTTCCTTTTTTTTTTTTAAGAGTCCAGGATGAATCTTCCTCAATGCCATTTAGGTGGAGAAAGTATTTATATTATATAAAGTGAGTATATTTACATAGAATTATCAAGATATGAGAAATGCTGTATTCCACTTCCACACACAAAATCAAACATACACACACACCTCTGTGGTATTTTTTGACTTGTTTTTCCTAGTAGCAGCACATTTTAGGATGCCTTACAGTTCAGAATATGGAACTAGCCAACATTTATATATTTAGTGTCAAAAAACTGCATACCTTTTTGGTATGCGAGAGGATCTCATGAAAAATAAAGAAGGAATATGCATTTTGGTTTAGTAATGATGCTAAATCTAGAACAGGTATTATGATAGCTTGTCTGAGAACTTCCTTGCAGAGATAACCAAAAGTTGGGAGTTTGTGTGAGGAAAACTTTGCACCATGATCTGCAAACACCATGTTTTTTAAAGCACAGATGGTCAAAGATCCCTAGAGTGGGCTTACAAATGTAACTCCAATATGAGCATGCATTATAAAACCAGTCTCCCATGAAAAAGATTGCAAAATCTCCAAAGAAATGGCTTTGTTCAGCATTCATATATACAGTCATTTCAATGAAAACCAGAAGGGGTCTAGGCTAAGGCCAAATGCTTCTGGAAAATGACTTTTTTTTTTTTTTTTTTTTTTTAAGAAAGCAGTTTTTACAATATAGTGTTACGCCTCTACAGTGGAAAGTTTCAAGAATTATGCAACATGATTAAAAAAAGAACTAATTAGATGCAGTGACAGGAGGCGGAGGTCAAAGAAAACATCTTAATGTCAAGACTCTTGAAGATGGCGATTTATTTTGGATGCCTCCATTTTTGGGCAGCTACTAGAGGAGAGCCACATTTTTAGAAAATATTTCAGCTTCTGGATATGGGGTTCCAGTAAAGTGTTTCTATTGCCTAAAGCTTGATGACTAGTTATTGTCATATTGAAGTTATTATTGTGGTACATTGTCCTAAGTGTAAAAATGTGGTAATGAATACCTAAGCACTGTGTTTTGAGGCTTCATACATTATTGTCTATAAAATGCTTCAAATGGACTTTAATGGAAGACCTCATAAATGTGTAAAACACTACTATTATCATTTTTTACAAGACTGAGATTTAAGGGGTGAAGGAAAAAAGAAATATTGTGGCAATATGACAAATGCCTCTTTTTACTGTTCCTTTGTGGGCATCAGGAAAAGAACCCGAAGTAAACCTGCAAGACCAATATAAATTAGTTAATTAATAATTGAAAAATATTTTAAGTAACACCCACTGTCTTTGTAATGAAATTGTAAAAGTGAGGTATTTCTGAAAATTAGCTGATCTGGAGGTTTTTCCTTTGATCCCAGGATCTTTAAAGTACACTACAGAAACTGAAGAGATTGTAACCTTTTGGCAAACCTTTTACCGCATCAAACAAGAGCCCTCCTGTGACTTTGAAGATATCATGCAATCAATTAGGAAGGCCCTAAATGATGTTGGAGTGAGTCAGGAGTTTTGCAGAATAACTGGCAAGCTTCCACTTAGAGAGAATCATTGGGAATATGAGAAAACAGGGAGGATTAGCCATCCCCGTTAAAGACAACAGCATTAGGATCCGTTTTGAAAACACTAGAGCTTCTTCTTGCCTAATGCTCACAAAACGGCTGTTCTCAGCTAAACTGAACTGATTTGTTCTGTGTCTTTATTTTTAGATTGGAAACTCAAAATAAACTTGGAAGAAGTTCCTTGAAGTCAGATACACAAGTCAAAATGTGAAAACTACATCTTAACACAACAGATTCCCACTTTTTTCCTTGTGAGTTTAGTTAAACTGGTGTAATCTAAAGTACTATGGAAGATTAAAGAGAATATTTTAAACCTGTTTTTCCTTGCTCCCCGTTGATGTGAAAGACTGTGAGAGATAGAAGGTAGCAGTGGTGTGGGCATTCACAACCTGAATTCCCACAGAGGAAATAACCTTGGTCTCAACCAGTGCCTGATTAATTTCTCCACTGATCTGAAAACCAAATGTAACTTCTCCATACCTAGCAGGCTATCTCTATGCTTCCAGAAGGGACAAATTAATTTTGGCTCATCTCTGAAAAGCTAATAATCAATGCTGTATTTTCAGAAGCCAAGGAGATACAAAATTCTTCATAGCATGCATACTGAAAAGACACTGACAGGCAAACCTTTGCATTTGCAAAAAAAAAAATTAGGATCTGGAAATAAAGTGAAAGCTTCCTCCCTTCCTCTGTCATCTCTTCCTTCCTCCTTTCCTCCCTCCCTCCCTGTTGGAAAAAAAAAAAATTAAAAAAATGGAATTTTGCTGTATTCCCAAGAAGTAAGTAAGAATCAGATTGGTCCTTGTGGTGTGCTTTGGTTATATTTGGGGGTTTTTTTAATCCACCTTCCTGTAGTATTATTCCCAGTAATAACACCAGGGCTTTAAAAAGACTAAAGGCTCCCAGGGCTGCAGCTGGTAAATTTTCATGCTGAAGCTACTGCGTATTTCCCCCACTATAGTAGATCCTCTTATCTGGTTCATTATCAGTAGAATCCCCTGTACAATAAAATCCAGAGGCAGCAAAATACTCTGGCGTGTGCTTAGGGATAAGCTCGTGTTTACATGATTTGCTAGATGAAGACCTATAGACAAAAACTGTTATGGAGAAACTGTGATACTATATGGACATTCTCTCGATTGTCACATTTCTTCCAGATCTACATATGCTTTGCAGGCTGAAAGCTGGAGAAGAATATATTATGTACATTTCAACAGCCCTTTTGCTTCCCTGTAAAATCATTGGTGAAATCTATTTAGCCTTTAACATCCAGCTCTGGGTCCTAGTGAAAGGGAGAAGTCAAAATTAATACTGCAGACTACAGCTGAAGCAAAAATCCTAAATGTTTGATTCTTTTTTAAAAAGGGAAGCAAACAGGGACAATAAGTGGGATGGCTGACTGTTATTGGGAAGCATTTTAATTCCAGTCTGTACAGCAAATGCTCTTCAGCTACATGAAGCAGATAAAAAATGTCTGCAGATTTCAGTAGTATCCTGTCAAGTAGGTTTGCAAAATAAAGGCAGATGGCAAAGGATTATATTGAATTCATTTTCCTAATTCATCTTTTCCTGACCATTCCACTGCACTCAGTCTAACTGGAGAGGTTTACCAGCTTAAGTTCCCTTCTGTAGCTTACAGTGTCAAACCACATAGTAGATTTGTAACTTCCTATCATTAGGAATGTTTAATTGGACACAACTGCTTTTCATCAGCTGCCTTTAAATGCTGCTTCTGAACACAGGATGTTTACAGCATTACAACAGTAGAACTCTAGCTTTATTTTTAAAGTAAACATCCTAAAATGCCCAGAAATATTGTAGTGTTTCTGGTGAACGTAGCTGTCCTGCTCAGTCAAAGAAGAATTTCACACTGGAATCTCTTACACAGATGTGCATAATCTCACAGCACAACACTAACAGCAGTGTTCTAAAGATACCATACTGTTTCTTTCCTGTGCTCTTTTTTTCCCATGCAGATAAAACAGGAAGCCGTGTAGCACAGCCCTGATAACACTGGAAGCGTGCAGTCCATGATTCAGTGCAACAAGGCCCGTGCTGCACTCACAGCTCCTCACTGCCTGCCTGATTCTGCTCTTCCTCCTTCTTCACTGCAGTATTTAAAGCTTTTTTTTTTTTTATTTTTTTAATTCCCACTGGTTTTTGATGTCTTTGTTTTCAAATGCATAGCTTGAGACACTGACCCTGATCTTCCCAGGTGCTGATGATCAATAACAGCTCCTTACAGAGTCACTGGGGAACTGGCAGTATTCAGCACTATCCTAAGCCTACTTTACAGGATCTTCAGGGAAATGAGGAAGAGTGTATCCAGCATATGGTCTATGCTGCCCTCTCCACACCTCCTAATTACTTTTTTAGATAGTCCTTTTGGTTTTCTGTGCATTTATCATTCTTCCCTTTGAGTTTCTAAATTTCTCCAGTGGGAAAAAACCCAGGAAATGGCAGTTATTTTTCTTCCTGTGCCTTTCCTTTTAGTTTCTCTCCTCTCCTTTTCTTTGCTATCACTTGCTTTCATTCAGCAGAAAAAAACCATGAAAGGCACATGGCAGTGACAACAGCACCATCTTCTGTTCCACAGAGATCATGAAGACTTCACTCTTGCGTCTATGTGTGGTTCAGAGATGGGTCTGATTGAAAAATCAGGACCTACAGGTCTACCTGAACTAACTCTTCATGAGTTTCAATGTCTGAACAACTCTGAATGCATGTGGAGAAGTATGTGTGTATGAAAGGCCACAAAGAGTTCTCATAGCACTTCTCTCTGTGAGACACCTTTATATTTGTCTTTTGCTCTTCTCCCAATAAAATTTCAGTTGCAAAGCTTAGGCTCCTTTTGCTTTTCTTCCCTGTGGCTTGACACATTGATGGTTTCTGGGTTTGCTTATTTATTTATTTATCAATCACAATTAATGTTATCCTTACTCTCTACCAATAGTATTGTATTAATTGTCACCAGGGAAAATATGCAGCCCCAACAGATCACAAGATACCCACAGACAGGGGATCAGCTTCTCAGTCCACATGGAAGGCCATAGATCACAAGAAGGTCATAGACCACATGCTGCCTAAAATTTGTGTCACTGTGACAACAAAGGGTTGTTTGGGGTATAACAGAGGAAAATGAGGTGGGAGTTAGCACAAGATAAACATTAAGTCTTACTTGAAAGACTAATGTACAGACAATTCAGACTGGAAGCATGGGTAGGTCAGTGTGAAGTCAATGTCTTGGTATTAGATAAGAGGATAAAGAAGGATAGACTAATGGGTCTGGAAATGGAAAGGGAAAAGAAACAGCATGTGTTTGATGTAGCACAGAAGAGGGAACCAGCAGAGGGACATAAAGGGAGAGGTGGCAAGGTCAAAACAGCAGGTTAAGAAACAGACCTTCACAACAGCAAGATCTAATTAGGATAAGATTGCTTTTGTTAAGCCAGGAAAGGGAATGTGGATGTGATACACCAACAGAACAGACAATAATTTTAAGTATGTACGTAGATAGGAATGTGTCTGTTTTGGAAAAATTCTGCAGATAGAATTTGCAATATTAAGGGTTTGTTCATCTTTCACAATGAAGTTTGGGGGTAGAAATGTGGAGCTAGTTACCCAACAGGTAGCTTGTGAGCAGTCATGGCTGATATACTATAATAACAGTAGATAGTATAGTCAAATCGGGATATACAAATTAGACTGGGATGCTGCAGGAGACAATCTCCAGGCTCACTGTATGTGGGTAGCAAGTACAGAACTGAAAGGGAGGAGTGAGAGAAGGTGATGGCTGAAGATACTAGCTGGAGGGACAAGCTGAATCTCATTTTTAAATTATGAAGATTAATATATACTTGCATTGTGACGTGAAAGAGCCAGAAGAATAGTTTGTGGGTGTGGGGAGGCAAATGGAGCAAGTACTAGAGGATCAGGAGATAACAGCAGAACCACCCTGTGGAAATTGTTGTGACCAGCTTTCCTGGCTGCATATCAATGATTTCCTCTTTCAGTTAGAATACTTCTGCCTCAATCTCTCTTAGCAAGAGGATTCAAGGACTTTAGGGCAAACTGACAAAAATGAGTTGATTTTCTTCCTTCCCTTTCTCTCCTCCTGTAAGTTTCTTTTTCCTTATCTTCTGACAGAGAGGGGAAGTGCTGTCTTGCAGTGAGAGTCATGTAAAAATTATGTGTCTTGCTGGGTTTTTGCACAACAGCACTGAGGAAATCTAGAAAAGAACATGGATATACATAACTGTAATAACTGGTAAAGTTTATTGCACGGAGCACATCCGTGCTTTTCATTTCATTACTGTGGAAGAAGGATGTGGCGGGAAATTTTCTGCATAATTCTTTCAGAAATCTCCCAGTTCCTTCTCCTGAATCCATTGGGAAAGGAAAGGCTGTGTTACATACCTGGTCCCCCTAGACACCTTACACGGTGCAGACACACTCCCACAGACTCCAGCAAAGAAAGAAAGCACACTGCAGGGTCAGCTGAGCCCTCCTCCTTATGAACTGTGCAGAATTACCTGTAAATGTGCATGTGGTATTATGTGACTTCCATGACAAGGAAGGTATTTTGTGTGATCTAAAACCATCATTGAAACCAAACTTTTTAAAGACATAGACTTGGCCTGGGTTCTAATAATCTGTGGTGCCTCAGCCCCTTAGCAGTGGCTTTATGGCAACAGCATAACTCATCCTTCCAAAACAATAAGACGGGATTTCCAAAACTTACAATTGTCTGTAGTTTATGCTGTAGTTTGGTCCATGATCCTTTTCTAAGCTAAACAACCACTAGAATGATCATCCACAAATTGCTCCTAGTACAGAATTGCCTGTTTGTGTGATCAGAGGGGAAAGCATTTACATAAGAACAAGTATACATTTGTCCAAAAGTATACGCAGCTAACTAAGGCACTGATTTTTTAACTACAAGTCTGAGGAAGGAACCTCAGACCTCTTATATTACTAAATTGGTGTAGAATTATGGGTCCTGATGAAAAACAATAAACTATTACTCTAAAGCATTTAAGTTGTAAAATCAGCCCAAATTTGGTCATCTTTTTATCATGTGCTGGAAACCCAAACCATCACCAAAGGTACTGTTACAAAGCTCAGATAAGAATCAACAATAATAGCATGTTTCTCATGTTTGTCCTGCCTCTCATAGGCTCAGTAACAGTATTAAATGACAGAGAGAGACCCTAGTTAAGGGAGTAGAGTGTGTAGTAAACTCTACATCTGGCGTTACAAGGAGTTGAGGAGTATTTTGTGGCACATAGATAGTAGTGGCCTGTGAAGGGAACATGTTCAGACTGGCCATTAATTTCAGGGCTTTCTGAAGTTGTGGTGGACTGCTCTTGACACTTCAGGCAATTCCTCTTAGTCTTACATTTTTAAGATAGACTAATCTGATTGAGGGGGAATATCTTGTATGACAGAAATAAAGAAAGCTGTTACAAGTTGTCCTCGCAAAAAAAACCACAAGCTATTTCAGCCTTTGAGCTAGACTGTATGCTGAGTTTGCAGGGAACCTGGAGATGTCAGGGAATACAGTATAGGAGCGTACAAATAGGAGTGCCGTACACATAAGAGATTGGCAGGTCTGGGATGTTCTGAGTGTTGAGGCTGGTGCAAGCAGGGCTGGTTTACGAAGAAGGTAGGAATTGGTTGGGATAAGCTTGGAAAGTGGAGAAAACAGAACAGGACATAGTCTTTGGTGAGGCAGGGGTATGTGTTGGAATTGTAGATCTGGAAAGCACAAATTTAGGGTCCTAGCACGAAGACCCCTAACAACTATGGTATGTGGTCATGAATAGTGTGGTTCTTGACATACGAAAACTACAAAATGCTGCTGAAAATTACAAAATGCTTGCTCATTTTCTCTCTCTTAACTCCATATCCACCGTTCTGGCTTGTTTTTTGCTTGCTTGTTTTGTTTTGTTGTTATAATGTTCCACTCAGAAGCCCCCCAAACCTGATCTCCCTTTTTGTCTGATAAGACAGTCTACAGTAGAACAGTTAAAATTTAAATGCTGTTGTTTAACTTGGTGTTATAAGATTTTAGATTTGGCATTCCACCGGGATAAAAATAAAGGCAAAGCAGAATTCAGACAATAATGGAGAAACAACACAACACCTAGTATATTTTATTCTGTTTTGATTACTAGCTGTTGTGCAGACCTTTAACTCTTCATTTAATTAAGTCTTACAGATGCTGGGGAGGGCAGAGTAAAACTATAATAAGAAGGGATATCTTGCTCAGCACTCTTTCAAGCCTGATAAAAGAAACCCCCTCAATTCATCAGACTGCATGCTATGAGTAGAAATGTAAAAAATACTGAAGAGCAAATAGAAAAACAAAATATATTATGGCATGGAAGCTATTTCAATTGTAAGCATCCTATTTAGTAATGTACAATGTAATAACTGCTTCTATGAAACATGTTTCTGTGTGTGTGAAACAAAGTACTATATTTTACTTTACATTTGAGAAAAATGTATAATTTGAACTGTTTTCTTGAGCTTTTACTAGATTCTGTACTTTATGTGTAACAGAACACACGCAGAGTGGTAAGGCACATGGAAACCATTTTAGCTAGTGGGTTTAAAATAGTTCATTTCCACCTTGTTTTTCAGAATATATTGCATATGTAGTCACACTATAGGTTCAATTCTAATATGAAAATTCAGTCATTTTGCAATCAGTAGACTCTCAAAGACAAAAAAAAATTCTAAAAACACTGGGGGAAAATGGATAGCCAGGAAAAGAAGAGACTACTCATATAATTTGGAGAGGAGTGATTAAGTGGAACCTCGCTTGGAAAACTTGCAATATGCCTTTCTTCTTCATTAGTCTCTAAGAAACAACAGCTTACCCACTGGAAACCATGCTGTATCCTTGCTGCTGCGCAGGGAATTTGCTATTCGTTGCTTTTACAGGAACAGAAGGTTCCAGATTCGCCTTTTCCTATGACCACATCTTCTAGGAGAGTAGTTTGCCACCACTTTTGATGTGCTGATCACTACATTTTTTCCATGGGAATTGTAATCTTGCATAGTGAGTTTACACTTACTAGAAATCAGCTTGATTTTCTGAGCTAGGCTTTGGCTACACCAGTACACTGAACAGCACAGGACTTGTTCTCTCACCTCAGCGCTGGTGGCCTGGGCCCTTCTAACAAGCCAACACTGTGGAGCCAGCATCCAGGAATGCCTCTGACCTTGAGGCAGACACAAGGCATTCAGGCAAACTTCGGGTGTGCTGAGAACAGTGACTGGTTTCAGCAACTGCTTTTAGCATAAACGCTTAAAACAAACATAACAGGTAGGAAAACTGGGCTGCCTGATCTTGCGTTGTAATCTGCATGAAGGGTACAGAGAGTTTCCATGGCACACAAGGATGGAACTTCACCGCCTTGAGAGGCTCGCAGCTGGGGTATCTCCATTAGGCCTCCCGTGCTGGGCCCATGAGAGCACACAGGGGTCCAGGTTATGCTTAGCAGCCACCACGACTGCGAACACTCACGCAGGAAAGTTATGACCTAAAGATGAAGACTATTTTAAACGTTAACACACAGCCAAACCAGTCAGTCACACTGTTTTTTCGCCTCCCGCCGCCCCTCGTGGGCCCCGCCCG
>VZTX01005512.1:71047-254367 GCA_013400915.1 Pardalotus punctatus
AAACCAGAAGATGCGGTGACAGAAGTCTCTGAGCTGCCAAGCGCTTTTCCCGTTCGGTGCAGTTCCGGTCCCAGCCGGCAGGGGCGCTGTCGGGCTCCCGGCCGGGCAGGGCGGGTGCGATGACTCCCGCGCAGCTGCAGGGGGCGCTGTGGCGCGGTCAGCTCTGTGGGTGCGGGCAGTGCTGAAGTGCCCAGAGGCAGCGGGCGGGGCGGGGCGGGCAGGGCAATGGCGGGCGTGCAGCAGACGTGGGGCAGGAGCTCAGAGCAGGGAGCAGGGGCGGCAGAGATGGGATCACACGGGCTCGCTGACAAAAGGTGACAGGGACTCCTCAATTCGCTCTGGCAGGGAAAAGCACGGGGTGGCGGCTGGTGGCCCCCTTCCGTAGAAGGTGCTAGCACAGCCGGGGAGATGTGCACCCCAGGAACGCACCCTTTTATTCCCTAGATAAAAGCTCACTCACCAAAGAAAGGGAAAACAGCACCAATTGGAGATCTTTGGGCAGCTGGCAGCTGAGGAGATGCGCAGATCCCCCCTGCTGCCTCCCCCCTCCCTGGTGGTCGAGTGTCTTATCTGATGACCATATCTCCCCTCCCCTCCCCACGCCCAGCTAGCTCTTTGTCTCTTACAAAAGCACTTAATAGTCCTTAAGTATCCAGCCATTAGTAACTTAGCACCAGGAATGGGGAAAAATTCCACGCCCCTCAACCTCCAACAAGTGGTTAAAGTTTTTTCTTTTTCCTTTAAGCACATTATTAGTAGGCATGCCCATTAAAAAAGGGAGGACTGTTCAGGAATGCATCAAATGTTGGTAGCTTGGTGTGCAGGCTGCAGGTAGTGCCCTGGTTGGAGATGGCTGGAGACCCAGGCAACGAGGAGGGAACTGGCACCGACACTTTGCTTGACAAGGGGCCCAGGCACGTGCAGGGCTGGCCAGTCACCCAGAGACTGCAAAACCCAACAGACAGGGAGAAGACCCCAGACCAAAAACCACCACTGGACACATGAAGAGCAGGTGCACAGACTGCAAGGGTACAAAAGTGTCGGTGTTGGGCAGTGTCAGTGCCAGTTCTTGGCTGCAGCCATTTCCTGCCACCCAGGACACAGCCTGCAGCTTGCACTGAGCTATTGAGTGTATTCCTCTATTGAGTGTATTCCTCTACTGAGTGTATTCCTCTATTCCTGAACCTCTCCAAAATTATTAATATTAATTGATTGAGCAGAGGCTTGGATAAACCTGGTCAACAGATTTCAAGTCTGTGCATATTGTCTGCTACTCAGGCATGGATTTGGAACATCCAATTCTAGGTACCCTGTGAGAAGGTGAATGTCTATGTGGTATAATCAGTGTATTACTGTATCCCATACAACTCCCACACTTTAAAATAATCTCTGTGTGGGAACAAATATTAAAGTTTAAAGGGTTTTTTTCTTATTACTATCACACGTGGATCAACAATCCAACAAGCCTACTCTTTAGTAAGGAATGATCTACATTATAGTATTTATTCTGTTTTCTCCTTCATAGGACTATTCCCCTCAGAGGTTAACATTCCTGATTTACAAAAATTAAGTCAGTCTCTTGATGAGTAACTTGAAATAAAGTCAACCTTAATACACCCCCTAAATCCGTTTTACCTGTGTTGGCTCTTCATAATTCTTTTATTTCATGTTTAAATCTATTTTCTTTGTTTCCTAAAAGGATTTCTTATTTGCCTGCATCTTTCACAATACTCTGTGAAATGTATCTAGTGGAGAAATGTCTTTGCTTGTTTACTCTCCTGGTACCCCTTATCTTTAGTTTCTTTCTCTTTTTACTTCTACTATTTACTACTAACAAGAGTATTCTCTAATTTCTGGCTGTCCTTTGAAGTCTTGTGAAATAAGTCTAGTTAGCGTCTATGTAACAATGCCTTGGAAGTGTACATTTAGCCATTGTTCTTGTTTCCTTTTTTCAGTTTGTTATTGGACCACTAATGGATGCCCTCTCAGAAAGTTCCCTCTACAGCAGGTAAACCACTGGTTTAATTAATCAATTATTTATTTAATTTCTTGATTGCTGCAAATGTGTTTTAATAATACTGTTTTAAGTATGTGGGTAAAATCTTAGCTAAGGAAAACACATTAATAAAAATATGGTGCTGCAAAACTTACTGACAGGTAGAGAGTTTTTCAGGGAAGGTGGGTGGCTATGAACAAACGAAGTATGTACAGTTTAATCTGAGTAACAGCAACAAAGGATGTCTCAAGCTCCTATATTGCATCTTGTTTTGAAATATTAATTTGGAAATGAGATATGATAAATTAATAACTTAGGGAAATTTTTTTTAATCTTCTCATTTTCTTGCCACGCATTTTGGTTATCATCCATAGAAATATAACAATATGAATGTATAAAATACCCATTAAAATATATATAAAGAAGAGAGAAGATTAGAGTAGATAGTGGAGAGGAAAGATATCATCCATGGATCCAGCGACAAGACTTGATTATTGAAATTTTCAATGCCCCTTGGTCAAAGTGATGGTCACAGTCTTGATCTGGTGGGGGAAGCCCATGAAACAAAGAATTCAATGGGTTAATATTTATTCAGTTTTGGGGAGATAAAACAGACTGTTACTGGTGATAGTTTGGATTAGGTGATTGTGGATCAAGTGTAGTCAAAACAGGTTGTTTCATCTAAACATGGCAGACAGATGTGACCTCTGCAGGCTCTTGCAGCAGTTAGACATTTCTTATCTCAGCTGGCTACAGTATCTTTCCATGGGCATACATGGATTGGAATTCAGGTGAAGCACGTGCCAGCTGTTTCAGTGTGTGTTAGAGCTGTGTTGAATCAATACTTCATAATTTCCTTAATCTTCTCTCTTGGTTTCTGTATTTCTGATGAAACATGTTGGCTTATGTAGAGGAGGGTGCATGTTTGAGTATACCAAGGACATACAAAGTTCTTAGAGTTAATGCCAAACTGAAAGAAAGCTGTATAATCTCATGACTGATGCCAATCCCTAATAGCCGGGATCCTGAGACTTCTCATGAGACAGCTCATAGGTTGTTTTTGTTGGTCTCATGGAGCATCACTGAATGACACTTTTTGTTTTGGGGCAATTCTAAACATTCTAAATCTGTTAGATTTTAGATTAAATCTGTTACGTCTAATTCTGTTAACATGCAAGTTGTGTATCTAATGTTTTAAAATCCAACAGGTTTTAAAACCTGTTGGTTTTAAAAACCCAACCCTGTCCCAACAGGACACCAGGTCAATTAATAGGATCCTGTCCTCCTTTGGGAATGAGGTTACAGAAATTTTTGGCTACTTATCTCACTCTTCTTCCAGAAGAAGAAAAAGGTATGTTTCAGTTTCACCTTTATATTTTTTTTTTTAAATAAGGAAACCAAATAAAAGCTATGGAACCGTTTTCTGTATCTCATGTAAACATTTACTTGAGAGAAAAAAGGAGTAGTTCTCCTGACAGTGGAGTTTCCAGAGAAGAGGTCTTCAGGCACTTTTAGGGATCCTGCAGTACTAAGCTACAAAATTGTTCTAGGGGCAAAGTGAAGCAGATTTACTTTTTATTAATGGAAAAATAAAAAGCCGAAGAAAGCTCCTAAGATCTGAAGGTGAACAGTATTTGCAGATTCTTTTTTCTTTATCTGCCAGACTTTTTCAGTCATGACTAGTGTGTAGTGGTTCAAAAGAGTCTGTCCAAGGGCTGAAACACAATAACGATTCTTTCACTGTGAGGCCAGATGGAGGAAAATTTCTGAGACTGTTCCAAATTTTGATGCTAGTGTAGGCTGAAAAGAAGGAGACCAGAATTTAATGTCTGCTCTAATGGATCAAATAAGGGTAGAATCAGCTCTGTTCCGCATCGTGTATGTACAGATATATTCAAGTAGGAAATACATTACATAGTTGTAATGTCATAGATTTCCTATTTATCTGCTGTGTCCCAAGGCGTATACTTTATCACTAAATGGAGGGTTTGTGTTTAGGAATCCTGAGATTAGGTAGCCTGCTTCTACAAATTGTTGACATGGTTGCTTGTTGAAGATTGCTCTGCCCATTCCAGCATCCATTAAACTGGTTGAATCACTACATACTATGGTCTGCCATCTCACAAACCAAATAGCACCTTAAAAAGGGCATTGTTTAGTACTCAAAATAATCAAGAGTTAAAATTCCATTCCTAAATATGGTGATTAGTGCAGATTACCAAAGTAAAAATTAGGTTTATTTCAGGTTATCTCCTAATCATATCACCTTACTGACAGACTTCTTTGGAATGTAATTTTTTTCGTTGAAATAATTAGGAAATCATTCTGTCGTCTTTCATTTAATTGCCAGAAATTATAATAACACTCTTCTGCTGCAGTTCATGTTATTTAAATGCATTGGTGAGTAACTCTGGGTTGTTTTGTTTACTTTTATTTTAAGGTAGCTTCCTGTTAAAATTTATTCAGAAGATGACAAGTAGGCATTGGTGTGCTGTTCCCGTTTTGTTTCTTTCTATGGCTTTGGCATCTATCCCTGCATGTAAAGTACTTGGTGCTGAAGGACTTCATGCTTTAAGGTAAAATATACCTGGCATTGTGTTCTTACAGCCATCTTCCAAAGAAATGTGCTGACAGTCTGGAAAGCGAGGATTTGCTTCATCTTTCTTACTTCTGAAGGGATGGTTGAGCATGGGAATGGAAGGTTCTGTCTTCTTTGTGTCTCATTTGCAGAGCGAAGCAATTCAAGAACCAATGTATTTATATCTCTGTGTGATTTAAAAAAAAAAAATTGAGTTTTTGCTTTTTAAAACTTCGTAATTTCTTTTTTAGAATAATTTTTCCCAGTCTTCCGCATTTCCTGGTTGATACATATCACACTTCTTCCTCTCCTTCTCTTTACATTACAGCCTGGTTTAATAGCAGTTGAGGCTATATTAGGGGACAGCCCACGATGCTGGAAACTGAAAGATTTCTAAATAAAAGGCTAGGTAAAAGTTCTTGACCTTCCCATTGACCTTAATCACACTAATATTTCCTACGTGTCTGATTTCACTTTCTAGAGCCACTAAAAATCAGTTGTCATTCCAGTTTAATCAAATTTGAGCTATTAAATAAAATCTTTCTGATGGTAGAAGGAATATTGGATAGAAGCAGTTTACAAAAAGAAAAAAGAATGTTGGACATGCCTTTGCTGATAAAAGATCACTGAAAGTTTCAGTTTTGTGTTTGAGTGAGAATTTGATAGCAAATATTTATATACTTATTACAGAGAAAAATGCTAATATTAAACTATCAGTCTGAACTAATGTGATCATGGGGGGATTGTTCCTTTAGTTTTGGTTTTGTTCTTTCTTCCTTTTATTTTGACAGGTTTATGCTTATCCAAGTATTATTATCAGTTTTTGAAAGTACATGTAAGAGTAGTCTTGAGTCTAGATTTTGTGGTCTGATGAGGCAGTGTTTGTGTCATACTTAATAGAATATGTCTGTTACACACAATCTAATGTATTTAAAATGGTTAATAATTAGAAAATATATGAAAATGTTTAAATTTTCTAAGTGTGTATTTTATACAGTGTGTGTTTTACCTCTTTCCAGAGACGTCCTCCAGTGTACTATGATTACGCATCAGATTTTGTTGCGTGGAGCTGCTCAGTGCTGTCTTCTTCAAACAACTATGCATTTGACAGATGTGGTCAGTTTGGGGTTTTATGTTTTGTTTTGTTTTAGTTTTTGTTTTTTCTTTTTCCCTGATGTAATAGAAATACACTAACACTTTTACAGGGTTAACAGTATTCAAAGAATTGCTAAATACAGTATATGTATTTTGCTGGATTTGCAGGTTTTTTTTAGTGACTATTTAAATTGTGCTGTGTAAGTATGGTATGCTTCTGTCACCTTCAGTTTTCTGTAAGTTTTTTTTTTTTCATTAGCTTTTATTAGTTGATGTTTTATTGTAGGGTTTTCATGTGGTAGTTATCATAGCAGGATGTTATTCCATATCTGCTGTATCAACTCAGGTTTTAACAGACAGGAACTAAATAAATTTTCCTGTAGTACCTAATAATAAAACTATTCATGATACCAGAATAATAAAACTACCATTAGGGTTGAAATAGCAGGAACTTAGTTATTCAGTAATCGAAGCATTCGTGTTTTGTTTGTTTTATAGTTTGCTTTCTAGGTAAGTAGTCTGCCCTGTTGTGTGTTATGGCTATAAACCTGTCTAAATTTCTTTTTAGAAATGAATAGTACTTGTGAGTGATTCTTAATCGTTTATCTACCTTAATTTAAGAGATGTCATCAGTGAATAGCACTGTTCTTAGTCATTCATTTATTTTCAGGTAGACTTTAATACTTGGGAAAATTAAACTTTTTTCCTTGGTACAGATAAGTTAGTCCCAAAGAGGCAGAAATGAGTCTGCATCACGAAAAGGAAAAAGTAAATTTCTTTTTCTGAAACTTGCTGGATAAAGGCAAACTTCTTGAGTTGTCATATAGGTATTATCTGTTGTATATTATGTTGGCAGCTGTTGCATCTCGATTAATTTCCTCAGGAGAAAGTGTCCTTCCCAGAAGTTTCAAGCTTTCTTCTGTCCCTTAGACCAGAGGAATCCCTAAGGAGAGATACTTTGTTATGGACAGAGGTGAGAACTGAAGCTGGTTTAATGTTCATCAAACCCAGCACTGGTAGAAATAACAGGATAATCTCAAAGGGAAAAATGTGCATACCATGTAGAGTGAGACTGTAAATCACAAATTTTCACACGATATGTATTTTATGTCTTTGCAAGATGTGAAATGCTGTGAATAAATATTCAAAGATGAAATAATTTTTATATCTAGTATATATTGGATCCAACTGATTATGTGATTGGTTAGTTGTACAGCAATATAATTATAAAGTGATTTTTTGCATAGTGTCTTCTTGTTATATATACTATACATTTCATCTTGCTTCATTCATTTTTGGCATAAAAGTAAAAAAAAAATTAAAAAGCGGGTCTCACTAGATAACACTTGACTGGAAGAAGCCCTTTTGAGATAAGGGAATTTTTACCAGTCATGCTTAATTTTAGGAGTTGTTTTTCTTATATTGGTACCACTGATTTTTTTGGGGTGCTCTGAGTTACCCTCTGGAAGAACATTTTCCTGTGTGTGGTTTGAAGGGAGCTCAGCATAGCTCTGGTGAACACCTCTCGAGGTGTGTGGATTTGCAGTCGTTTGCAGATATTTGTGTTTAACAGCACTCTGCTGTGCTGCTGCTCAGTCAGTGACATCAGTACACAGCTGCCAGGTGTGCTCAAGCAGTAACACACTGTTTTCTAATTCAGCTTTGCAGTTGGTTGCAAGTGAATGACAGGTGCTTCAGGAAGTCTGTAACTGCTGATTTTGAACGTGAAGAGACATCATCATTATGTCAGTATGTACGCAGTCTTGTGGGAGAGCACCTTAAGACACCAGCATCTGAAAGTAAGTTAAATGTGTATGAATAAAACCCCCTGTTTTTAAGATAGTTTAAAAAAATTACAACAATCCCTTGGATTTTAGAATAGCTGTTTGTTTTTTATATTGTACCTCTTCAAGTTCTCCCTTATTTTTTAATTCCAGCTTTCCTTCATAAATTAAAATCCTGCAGTATTAATTGGACATTAAGTCTTAATATTCAGTTTAATGCTGCCCTGATGCTTGTCCATTAGATTTATTTGTCACTCTTTTGATGGTGTCTGAAAATGCTGGAATGTGGGGGTGGAGGAAAGCGCAAGGCAGTATGAACACACAGAGGTTCTGTCACCTTTCTCAGGAGAGCTTTGTAAAATGACCGTGTTTTTATGGAAAGAGAGGCCATAGATTGAGGCAGCTGTCAGTTCGTTACACACCTTCCTGCATTGTTACATTCTTTTGATCTTGGACAGCTTGCAGCAGGTGAGCTGCCACGTGTTATAAGCAAGGAAGGGGCTTTGTAGGCTGTATGAATATGCAGATAAATTCTGAAGGGCCTTCTTTGTTCACCGATACATTTTAAATTATTACAACGCCAGGTTAGTGTCTTCTTTCAGACACATTGAAAGGAATGGCAAATTAATTTTTTAAAATATTTCAGTTTTTGTGTGGCATTCACTTGTTTGCTAGTCAAGTACTGCAGTCATAGTGATTTTTATATAGTTTTATGTTGTCAAAAGCCTAAACAGAACACTTTCTAAGTATTATACATATAGGAGATAAAAAAGCTAGGTCAGAATTTGCTAATGATAAATACTTGCAGAAGCTTGCTGCAGCCCAGGAAACTGTATTGTCTTACTGTTAGAGAAGGTGCAAGCACATTCTCTCTGCTGATACTCCAAGGTAAATTTGCTAAAAATTTTGGCAGATCTTCTCTCCTTCCTGAAATGTTTGTTTAGTCCTTGGTCTGCATTACCATGGTAAGCACCTGCATTTCACTTGTAAAAAGTGGTGTTTGTAATTCTGTGGTTTTATATGAAACTTAACTAATAAGCAGCTCTTTAGAGGAAAAAAAGAACCATGTCCAGCTGCTTAAATTGGATCTCCAAAGTGTTTTACTTTCTAAATTCCCAAAGCCAGAAACTTACCAGTTAAAAAAACCCTTACAACCAACTCACGTACTGATGTATTGTATATACAATTCTGTAAGTCTGATGATGTAGTCCTGCATAAAAGAGAAACTTCTCTTAGTTTTTTATAATTTCCTTTTTATAGAATAGTTTTAGTTCTTTATGTAACTTCTGGGTGGTTAAAACCACAGCTGATGTTTCTGATGAAGCGGAGTGGAATTATGTTCTTCAATAAATTCATTTGAATATGCCAATGTATTTTTAAAACAATGGAAAGGTCTGTTAGGAACTGCTACATAATATATGCTACCACATAACACATTACCTAAAATTTATTTGAGCATAAAGGCCAATTGTGTTTAATTTATATCTAGATAAAGAATGCCAAAAATTAGTAATAATATTCATGTTAGCATTAATTGTTTTTGTATTATTAATTTATTTAAATAAGTTACAAGAACAGACATTTTAGGAATTAATACAAAGGTTTTTTTAGTTACTGTGGAAACCTTAAAATATCTTTAATCAGGAGAAAATTGCTTTATGCCTGACTGGTTTGAAGCTAAGCTTGTCTCAACAATGATTCTGTTGGCTGCTGATGTGGAGCAGATGAAGAATAAATACAGGTAAGTATGAAATACCTTATTTTACATTTCTCTCTTTTTCAATCCCCTCACTCCTGAAGGATCCAGTAGAAGCTGATCAAGTTGGGATGCTGTCCTCTTTTCTCTGTAGACTTCTGATCAGCCTGATCATTCCTTAGACCTTGTCCAACTGTTTCTGCAAACATCCTGGGTAACATTTCTAAAGATACTTAAGCGTCTTGGAAACATGTCCTATTTATTTCCATAAGTAACTTCAGCACTTAAGGCAGATACTCAGAAGAAGACTTTCTTTTTAATTTTTGTTTTTGTGTAGTGGAAAAAGCAACATAGAATGGATTGAACTAGAGGCATTCTTGAACCCTCTTCTGGATGTCTTGATGAAACTTGGCAGTAATGCTTACATACCAACACTGAAAACAGATAAAAGCCTACAGCTTCTCTTGAAGTTATTGCAGACCCGTTCGTTAAAATGTTCCAATACACAAGATGGTTAGTGATATCTTCAGTATACTGTCTTCTGTTAATTATAGTCTTGACTACACCTAAGGTACTTAACTGTTTTACAGCTATATTGTCAAACTAATATTAGCCTAGAAGTGGTAAATGTAAAAGTTGACAATCTGGCATGTCTGTTATGAAACTTGAGCTGCGGGTCCCATCCTACAGGTGTCCTAAGGACTGGGAATTGAGAATGTGGAAGCCTTCTGAAATAGCAGTTGTCATCTATTAGGATTAGGTCATCAGTTAGAATTTGAAGTGTGACTGTATTGCAAATATTTATAGGCCTATTGTCTGCAAACGAATGGATTCCATGAATCGTTTAGGCACTTTAGAAAGAAGCTACTACAGAAACCCAGCCTAACCTGCTTAGTTGCCACATGTTCAGCCAGAGTCTTCCCTGAGTGCGTAAAGCAATGCTGCTGGACATCTGTTTTCTGAGGTGACTGGTAGGCTAAGAGGTGCTCGCTGAAGTACAAGCCTAGTGATCTGTCTGTCTGGGAGTACTGGCCCCCCACAGTTTGAGTACTTCAACTTGTAGATCTTTCAGGAGACTCTGAACAAAAGCTATGGCGTCCTTACTACTCCTTTTGTGAGAACTTGGTCAGTTTGTAACTAGAATAGACCTAAATGTTTTTCCTGAGAGCAAATGAAAAATTGCAGTATTATTTTCATGAAATGGGATGCTGAATGGGAACAGGAGGGATCTTGGCATTTGGTTTCTGCTCCCCCAGATTGTTTTGGTATTTTTTTCAGTGTGTTGTAACATGGAATACGAGAGTAGTTTTGGAGTGAGGAGGCTCCAATTCTAGGCTCTTACTTGTAACAAAAATAGTTTCAGGTTATATATCCAGGTTTCCTATAGTAGTCTAAATGCAGCCCTGAAGCAAATGCCTGCCCTCATTTTAACAAGTGGCGTATACATTCAGCCCCCACCTTGAATTTTAGCTGTTTATCTGAAATATTGAGCACTAACTGTGTTAAAGTTTCCATTCGGGCATCGTTTCTGACTATTGAAGTGGGTTCCTTGAAATGAACTAAACTGGAGGAAGTGTCCCCTAAGCTACCACTGTCCATTCACCCTACAGCACAAGGATAGAACAAGCCTGAAGCAGAACCCTACAAAACATGTGCAAGTGCATATTAGCTTTTTAGTATCAAGAATAAATAATTTCCTTGTGTGCCTTATTTCTTTATGTGCTTGCTAATGCACCTGCAATGGATTGCTCCTGCTTTGGAATTTTGACACCTGACATGGCATGTTGAGTTCTGCTAGCAGAGTTCCAAAGGTTTGGCAAGGCTGAGCATTGCAGTGTCTCCGTCCTTTTGAAGGTCCATATAGGTGCTTCAACACAGCCCATCATCAGTCTTTCAAGAGGCTTTCTGAATTGCATTGTAGTTTTAAGTTAAACAAGGGTTACTTCAATTATTTTCTGCAGTGTTTTTGTGCTTCTTCCTTATGCAGAGGAGAAACAAGTTATAAATCTTTCTTTTCTGCAGCTGTGAATTGTGGTGAGGGATGGGAAGATTAATGCTGTAAAATACAGAAGTTGTATTGTGTGTATTGTATTTCTGTGTTGATTAAATGGGAAGTGAAAAGTCCTGTTTGTCAAATGGAACACAAAAAAATGGTAGGGGAAAATAAAGGAATTTATCCTTCTAAAATAAAAATAATAACAAGTGGGAAGTGTTTTATTTACGAATATCTTAATGGGGATAGACATGCCTGAAATGCATGCTGAAATCATCAGCATTCTTCTACAGTTCTTGTTTTCTGAACTGTTGTTAGATTTCACTACTTTTAACAGTAAATTTTCATAATTATTACTTTTTGCCAGTGTTACAGAGCCACTGGTGATGAACTGGGTTTTATGTCCAACATGCTTATCTGAAGATTTTGTGAATATAAATTGTAGAAGATGTTTTAGTGATTTGAGATTTATGATGAAACATGATGATAATCTGGCATAATTAAAATGTTGGTTCTAAACAATTTAGGCCTTAGAAATGTAGTCCAATGAGCCGTTTTAGTAGGGAATATTGAAAGTAAGTACAATATGGATTTGGAACTTCTGGAAATACTTCCCTTTATATTTTTACTTTTTGAAGGTCTTCCATTTCGTAATAGTTTTGCTACATGAAGTGTTACTCAGGGTCAACTCCAGAAAAACACAGCAGCTCTAGCCTCTGGGTAATTTTGCTAAATACTGAAACTAATTACTGGTATTTTTAAAGCAAGATGGCCATGCTGAGTATTTTAACTCCATTTTCATACTGAGATGATAGTTCCTTGGCTTTCAGCTAGCCCTTACCCTTGAAACACAGACTGAAGTATGTTTGTGGTTAAATAAATTTTACCAGACTGACCAGCCTCTGTTGTGTGATAAACTTGTGTGTTTGCTTGTGAAATGCTATGTATGTGTGGTATACTTGGTAGCCTAGCCTTTTCTTACAGAAAATACCACATTTTGTGTCATAATCTTGTCTTTGCATTTACAATATTAAGCCTGTAAAGGTACTTGGCTAAAATCTTGTAAGATTACACTATTTCCAAAGATTAATTACTTCTAGGTATCAAAAAAACAGACCAATAACCACCGAGACACACGTATCTAAATATTCGGAATGGAAAACTGTATTTTTCTTACATAAAGTTAATTTCTGGATATGAAAACCTTTGGTTTTTATTAAAGATGAAGTTCATTAATAAGCTGTTTGTGCAGAGGGTTGGAAATAGGACAAAACTGAGCATTAAAAGTTGGAAAATTACAATGTGGTCTTCTGGTCATATGTGGGTTTTGGCTCACTAATATGTTGTAAATCTCAGGAAATAATGTAATCTGGTTTGATTCTCTGAGCCTTATAGTTTACACAGCTAAAGAGTACAGAGCTCTTTTAAGTTATTTTTAGGTATTTGAATCCTGTTACTGCATAACTTTGGACCATAATTAAATCTGCATGATACAATAAAATTGTTAAGGGAATTGCATTTCTGTATATGCTAATACATTGTTTTTCTCCCCACAGATGAAGTTCTGTTTTTTATCTGGAAATCTCTTGTGACACCTGTGGAGAGTATTCTGGAATTTATTCTCCGACGGCTTACTAGCAATGAGTTAAGCACTGTAAGTAAGGATTATGAGACATACTTTGTGGTTTTGCTTGTTAATTTGATTTACCAATGTTCCTAAAATTCATATAAAGTCTTTAAACACCTATAAAGTCAATTTGTGTAGAATCACTTCCGTTAACTTTTTTTGGATGGGCACAGTAAGAAGGAAAAAAAACAGTGTCTTGACAAGCAGTGTTTAGTGTCTGTAGTCTGTATTGCTTGTTTCTTCTTAAATCTAAGGAATTAATATAGCAAGAAATTGTGAGTGGGATATACTGAATAATATCCACGAGTATAGCTGTGGACATGTTAGGTGTTTGGAGACTTTTAGTACCCGGCCTGGTTATCATCCCATTTGACATTCTCTCACTGTTCACTTGTTGCTGTGCCTAGTGTTGTAAATTTATATCCTGAAGAAACCTGTGATGTTTTAAGCAAAGCAAAAGTTAGAATTCAATCAGGAGAATGGCATCTGAAAGTCAGTTTTAAGATTTAAAAATTCATAACCTCCCCCAAACAAACAAGCCCCAGAATGAAAGGTTGTTCAATTGCAATGACTGTTGTTGTTTTCCTTTCCTATCAATGTTACCAATAGTTTTCTTTCTGATTTTCAGTTTAAGTTTCCTCCTCTTAGTGATTCACATTGCTGTTGTTTCCTTATTTTTAGGTTGGTGACCTGGATCGTTGTGATCTGTACTTGGCTTTAATTCCAGAGATTGTGAATTTGTGCTTGAAAGTCAACTGGAACAAAATGCCATCTATCAGGAATTTCCTTTCATCCCTGATAAATGCATCTATTCGTAATCTTCAGGAGAGAAATTCTGAAAAGGTAGTTTAACATTATTTACAACAATAAGTATTAATATAAAACAAACCAATTAGTAGTAATTAAAATATATACTAATATAATACTTAGATTTTATATTAATAAATATATAGACATACTATAAACATAAGTTAATATACAATTATTTCTATTATTATGTAGAATCATATTATATATAATGTGAAATTAAAAAATAAAAATTTTGTATGAATGTCTATGTGCATATGTATTCCCTAACACATATGTCTTTATTTGGCAGTGTAATATAAATGTAAAATATTTGTAGCTAAGATTTTTAGTACCCTTGTTTTTTTATATTGCATTATTTAGAATTTTGTATAGCTAAGGTAAAATTCTTATTATAATCATGAACTATGTTCTCAAAGATTTTTTCCTTTAATATGAACCAATCTTACTGATTAAGTTACTATTAAATGAAAATCCCTTTTGTGTTTGTTGACTTCAAAGCTGGAACATACAGAGAAAAAGAAATTCCAGAACCCAGCACTGCTTTGGGTTTTTCATACAGTTATGTTGATTGTCCCATAGTTCTATGTGTTAGGCTGCTATATCTGAAACAGATATATTTTCAAAAGGTAAATAAACATTAATAACTTCTACTAAACAAAGGAGATTTAAATTAAGATTTGTTGGGCATTATAAACTTTGGTCTTATTATTTGGTATTAGTGTTTTGTTCAGAAACAGTCAATAACATTTAAAGATTCCAAGTATTTGATTAGCTAGGTTTGAGTTTTAAGGAAACAAAGAACAACATGTAATTTTATTTTTTTCCTTGGTTTATGAGAATTGTGTACTTCTTGCAGTAGTTTCAAAGTAAACATTTTCTGGTTCAAACTTAGTGTTCACTGGGGGCCTTTACCAACTTATTTTGAATTCAGGGGAATTATATTTTCATGATGATTTCTTCAGCTGCACATATAGTACATCTTTGGTTTCAGAAGAAAGAAGAAAATGCTGAATCATTACAGATGAGAAGAGTCTTTTCTGTGTTCTAGACAGCCAAATGTAACTTGGAGATAGTTAAATAACATCAAAGTTTTCTTACAATACGGGTATTATATGCTTCTTGGCTTTTTTTAATGAGACTTATTTCACGCCTCTTTGAATATATGTGTTTATCACACAAAATAACCATGGCATGGTTGTTATCATTTGGGTGCTTGGAGCAGCTACTCTGTGGTATCCCAAATTTCAGCTCTCCTGTTTGGAGAACCTCATGGGGCTTCTGATGAACTGGACCCACATATTTTTTTCTAATTGCTCTCCAGCAATAGGTATGAACTGTTACCTGGCAAGACAGGAGTGCTCCATCACAGCCGAGATGGGTGCCTGCGCTTAATGCATAAGTGACTGTAATTAGGGAGGTCTATGCTTCTGTCAGTGCTTGTAACTTGTGAGATTGTGCTGACCCAGCCAAGCCAAGCTGTGTTAGGCGTGGAGAAGGAAAAAACAGAGTTTTTTTTAATAAGCAGAGTTTTGCTGCCTTATGATGTGTGTGGTGATACAAATAGGAGGATTATTAGAAGTATTAATATGTTATTTGTATCATATTAGAAGAAGTCGTTGTGTGTTTGCTCTTGTATGATTTGGTTTTCCTTAGGAGCCGAAGGTTAAAGAGCAAATTAGGAGAGTTGCTAGCATGGCTTCCCTTGCAGCTGTATGTGAGATAATGGATGGGAAGCTGGGAGCACACCTAGAATCTCTGCCTTCTGTGGATGCCCTGAAGAAATTAATTTCCTTTTCTGAATTCAATGAAGTATTAAAGAAGCCATCTTACACTGAAGAAAAAAACAGGTACATCTGTGCTAAAACTTCAGTAATTCTCTAGAATAAGCTTGATTAATGTGAAGCAGTGGTTAAGATGCTGACTTTCCCTGTTCTTTTCTTTGATAACTTTTTGCCAAGATAAAAATGAAGAATTCTGTACACAAACTATTCACTTGGTTGTGCTTTTGTCTTAAAATTCAGATTTTAGAACATGGAAGCAGCCATAATTGATTCTTAGTCCTCTAGTGCTGTGAAGCCACAGCTGGCTTTAAACATTGCTCACCCTTAGGCCAGATCAAATACATATACACTGCACAAAGCCATGGCATGTACAGAAGCACGTTTAAATGGAAATTATTTACTGTTGGGAAGGGAAACCCAGAGCAAGCCAGAGAGCCAAAACCCAAATAATTGGGTAACAAAAAAAACCTGATAAGTGTATAGTGATGTTTCCACTGAATACTCTCACAGATGTTTGACTGATGAGACTGACTGAGTCCAGAATTGATTTTTCTCTTTTAAAAACCATTTCATTGTTAGATTTCTTTTCCATGTACTTGTCCAGTCTCACCTTGAACTATATAAATCTTAGTACCTTGAAGCAGTACAGTGAGTTTGTACAGTTAACCACTTACTGGTGGAGTAGGAACATGCAGGAGAAACGTAACACTGTATTTATTTAAGAAAAGTATTTTTTACGCAGCTTGTGTGAAGAAACGACATCTCAAGGATGGGGGAAAATTGTTGCACGCTATGTTCATGACCAGTGGATTTGCCTTCATTTCATTTTAAATTCATTTCCAACACTGGCTCAAGGGTATGGAGAAACTTCAGAAATGTCATCTACAGTTGAAAGGTCAAAAAAAATTCTACAGTCTGCATTAGAAGCCCTAACTATTCTTCCTTCAGACCAAGTTTTACCTGTGTTCAACTGCGTGAAAGTCCTTGTTCCCAAGGTAAAAGATAAACCTGCATAGTATTAATGGTTTTTTTGAGTGTTTTTTGTCAAATGTAACACTTTGTTCTCTTTGTTTACAGCTTCTGGACTCATCAGAATGTCTTTGCATAGAAGCATTTGATTTGGCTTGGAAAATTATATCCTCTTTGAGCAACACACAGCTAATATTTTGGGCCAATCTAAAAGCTTTTGTCCAGTTCATCTTTGATGCTGAGGTTCTAGCTGTTGCTGCAAGTGCAAAGGGTCAAGCATATGCCAAAATAAAAGAGGTCAGTTTCAGGAATTCTTTTTTTTTTTTTTTTTTTTCTTCCGGCTCTTCTCCCAGGCGTAGTTTATTTATGANCATAAATTCTGCTTGGATCTAAAAAAGTATTTTACATTTTATTTTCGCTTCAGCTATTAAGCTATTATTGTGAATTTTTTATTTCTGAAAAGGCCCAGGTTTGAGTGTTAAGGTAAAAGAGCTGAGAATTAGATTGAAGATAAACAAATACCTTGTTTGTTCTTGAAACACAGAAAATGAAAAGCACTGTTTCATTGATTTTTAGACTATTCAGTATCTTCTGCATGCAGTAAAAATAGTTATTTTATTTTTACATAATGCCCTTCCTCTTGAATATTTTGTTTAGGATTTGACACCTGAACTGTCACAAACTATCAGTATTCTGGGAAAATTATGCCTTTTTCTAATAGTTTAGTCTTCATGAAAATGTTGTCTTAAATGAAAAATTAGAACAGTTCAAAAGTTTTGCAGATGCTATTGAATATTGAATATTTTTATTGTTTTAAAGGATGCTTTTTCTCTGGTGGTCCAGGTGTAGAAAACAAAAAAACACAGTCACCTTAGAGTTCAGTTTAAGACTGCATGGAGAGATGCTTCCAGAGTTAAGAAGAAGAAAAATACAATCTTTATTCTTCTTCTGTAAGATTTATGCAGCTGCCAGAACTCCAAAAGTTCTTGCGTATGTCACAGTGTTCTTTTTTTTTTTAAATTTTAAGTCCAGAAAACTGTATCCAGTAGTGGAATGTTGGTTCATACTGGCTTTATACACTGTAAAGTTGTTAGCTATTTTATTCTCTACATAATCTTTCTTGGGGTTTTGTGGGTTTTTGTGGTTTTTCTGCGTTTTTGTTTGTTTGTTTGTTTGTTTTTTGGTTTCTTTTGGTTTTTGTGGGTGTTTTTTTTGTTTGTTTGTTTGTTTGTTTTTGGGTTTTTTTCCCCTATAAGTATCAATTAAATATTAGTGCAGAACAATCCACAATGAGTGCAAGACTTCAGCTAGGGCAGTAATATGTTATGAATGATCTACCAGTATATATGTCTGCCTAGACTTACTACCTCGTTTGCTGCATTGTATTTAACACAAAAGTCATGCTAGGAGGGGCTGCCGTTTTGCTCTGAAGTCACCATAAGTAGCTCTGTCCTGGTGTCACACTCATAACTATCAGTAATAGCAAATGTCTCAAATTTTTTTCAGCCCAGACACCCTAAAATTATTTATAATAAGATGTAGAAAAATGGACACTTGTTATCTATTTAAAACTACTGTGACATTTCTGTATTAGTCTTTATTACCTTAAAATGTAGTCCCAATTATTTTCTCTTTGATTTTTTTTTTTTAAACTTGCTTCAAATGAATGTTACCGTTCTCTATTCTAAACAGTAGGTAACACTTTGCATCTGTAGTCTTCTTGTGGAAGATAAAATATGTATGTAAACACGGTAAATTATCTCTTCTATTAGAGAGGTTGGTAAGCTTTTACTTTTAATGAATATCTGTAACAGCTAATTGTATTCTCAGTGTTGTAACTAATGAGCTGTAGGTAGTGTTTTCTTTTTCACAATCTTAAAACTTGTTTGAATTCTTTGGATTACTGCCTTAACTTCAGCATTAGTATTTCAGACATCATGTGAGGTGTATTTTGCCAATGTTGAGAGTGTTGAGTCTATGTCACAGCTGTCCCATTGTCTGCAGTGGGACACACCATGACAGCAGGCATCAAGGAGCTAATGAAGGTCTCCTATACTCAACAAAGGGCATCTGGTCGAGCCATCTTCTGCCCCTTCATAAGAAAAAGAAGATAAAGTTCCCAAGCAAGTGCCTACTTATGTATATTCTTATCCCAGTTCTCTGCAGTCCCTGTTGCCATTGACCCCCTGTGCAATGGCTGCGTAGTTGTAGCTAAAGAGAAGGAAAAATGGAACTGCCTGATGTTGATTTGTCACAGAAGCATAATTTTAATTTTGTCTACCACAGTGCACGCTGTCTTTTTAATAGTTGGAAGAGGCGGAACAAAGGGGTATTTTTGAGCCAAAAAAGGGAATATTGCTGTGGTAAAACCAAGAAGGGCTTCCGCAGAAGGTGCCCAGAGCACTGTGTTCTTTAGCTTCATTTCTTCTGCTGCGCTCTTCTTTTTTCTTTGTGATTGTTCATATGTTAATTGTGCTAGAACTTAAATATCTTAAATTTCTTTTTTGTGTGCTGAATTTTTACTGTTAGTAGTGAAACAGTTGAAAAATATTTCAGTATTGAGAAGTGCATAGTAAATGCTGTGCTGCTTCCCTACAGGTGAAACACAATAGTTCAATTTTGGAATTACTGGGAAGGTTACAAGTCCTGTCTTTGCACTAGAAAATAGGTTTGAATTCTTGGTAAAGCACCCACATGCTTCTAGTGTACAGCTTCCTTTTCAGAATGTGTTTCTTCAGAGTACATTAAGTATTTCAGTTTTAAGCTCTGTATGAGCTTCTTGGTGCTTTAATGCTTAGCAATTCAGAACAACTTTCTCTATAAACCCAGCACTACTGTCAAAGAATTGTCACATTATCAAAAGAATCATTTCAATGCAGGGGAGCAAAGCAGCTTTGTCTTTTAAGAGCAGTTACACCTTCTGAAAAACCATTTTCATGGACAGCTCTAACTGATGTCTAAAAAGGAATTCTTAGAAAGCCTTACCTGTTCATTCTGAATTTCCCTGCCCTCTCCCAAATGCTTGCAATATCTTAGAAAAAAAATTTACTTTGTAAGTGAAATTTACTCTTGCACTTACCCTGATGAAGGGAAAGAAAAATTTTGAGGCCATTTTTCTTGTTTTGTTTTGTTTTTCTTCTGTTTTTGGAGAAGCTTTAGATAGCAGTTTCAAATGTCTTACATATGCCCTCCTTAAAAACAAAAAATAAATGATACAAAGGTTTTCATTTTGACTTAAATATGAACTTTGATATGTATGTAATCCTCCTTGAAGAAGAAAACTAGTGATATGGCTACTTTTATAAGAAATATTGCTTAATGTTTAATTTTTTTCTTCTAAATTGGTAAGGATTGATTAAAACACTAGGTTTGTGTTCATGAAGTAAGCCCTGGTTCATTTGTTCTACTTACCAGGAAATTTGTTTAAAACATCTGGTGTTACATCTGTTTAAGCAAAGATCAGTTCTGGTTTTTGTTAACATAAGCATTTACTGGGCCAGTTGTTGCCATGCTCTTGTAATCAGGGAGTTATAAATAGATTGAAGACAGTGTTAACCTGAGGAGAGATAGGATGCAAAAGACCACAAGACCTGCTAAAATAGATATCACTGCAATTTTATTGTAATAAGTCTGGGGCTTCTGAAAACTAGGTTTTGAATCTTTTCTTTCTTATTTTCAGATAATTTTCAAGCTCATAGATCTGTCCACTACAAAGACTGGAGTCTTCAATGTGGTCCTTAGTCATTGTTGTCAGTCTTGGATATTTCCCACTGTTGATGAGAGAAGTGCCTTGAAAAATGCATTCTTAAATGCTGGAAATTATAGTGAACTTATCACCGAGGCTTGTGTCTTTGGAACTGTATTTAGGAGAGATCAAAGGTATATAAAAAAAAATTTGTGATTTATATTTTACAATTTTGTGTCCTTTTTTTTTTCTGTTAAACTTTGAGATAACTATTGAAAATTTGATAACAAGTTTTGTATGCGATTCTGCTAATTTCTTGCTTTGTCTTCTTTCATCTCTGAAGACTCATTCAGGATGTGCATGCCTTCATAGAAAATCTTGGAGAAAAATGTGCAGCAAATGTTGTCACAGAAAGGTAATGATTTTGAGGATACACCTTTACAGTATTTTGTGTGAATTTTGTCTTTGTCTTGATTGATGCCATGATAGGAAAGATGCTGGTTTTGTAGTCAGTTGCTTATCATAGAATATCTGGAATTGCAAGGGACCCATAAGGAATATATTCATAACCTTTTAAAATAGTGGAAAAATGATTGTACATCACGTTATATTTATAATTCAAATACAAAATGTAGAAAAATCCTAAGTGATTTTTTTTTTTTTTTTAAGGAAAATATATCGCACTTGCTAATCTGACTGTGGCTGAGATAATTACTTCCTCATTGCCTCACCCCATAAAAGTAATAGTTTTTAGGATGCTGAGCTAATATATACCTTATCGTTGTAAGCAAGACAGTTAAGAAACTCAGATTTTAATGCACCCATATTTTGAGCTTGGCTTTTTCACATTGGTTGCAGGCCGTTTTGGTGTGTGTACTGCCAACACCCTCTGCCTCCAGCTTTTGAAATGGGCATGTTAGCTACTGGATTGTTGAATTATTTATAGTTTCACTCTCATCTTTACTGAGTGGAAAAAAGTCAAAGAAAAAGTTCTGACACATTGTTTTCATAAATGTTAGTAGTTGATAAAACCTGAGCTTTTAAAAAATTCTACTGTGAAAGTACATTCCTTCTGTATTTTCTCCCAAGAGCTTTTTGGTAATCAAATATCTTGTGACAGTCTGCAGCCCTCACAACCTATAATGCTATTAATTATACTCTTGCCATTAATTATTCTAGATGTCCAAAATTAACCAATAGGAATAAAGCATGGTTTTGGACTAGAATATTTGACCAAGCTATAAGCATAAATTTGTTGTTAGAAGATTACAGTTTACAGGCACAAAACTTTGAAAACTTTTTGATACAGCTATTTCTATAGAAAATTTTTTTAAACATCCAGATGTTACTGAAGAATTCCAGATAGAGTCAGGGTCAGGTTGTGAACTCACTAGTTCTTTTCATCACCAGTGATGAACACATTTTATAATTCTGGTTATTTGCATATTGTCTAACTGCAGACAACTTGAGGGCTGTGTGTTCAAGATGATGTTTGGTGCTTTTTTATAATTTAGGAGTTATCTTTAGAGATAAAGAAGTAGAGTTTGATTTTTATTTTTATTGATATTTTACAGTGCAAATCGAGATGATCACTACGTTCGCATTTGTGCTGTTAAATTTCTGTGCTTGTTGGATGGATCAAATATCTTGCATGAGACGTTTATGGAAGACATTTTCATCAAATTACTTGATAAAGTAAAACTAATTTCTCTTCATATATAAATGTAATGTTAGTGCAATTAGTAAAATGCAAAATGTTCACAATTGACAGCATGCATTTATGGTTGTATAGCTTCTCTAGATTTTCCAAGTAATATGTTTTTTTTGATTATGAGAAAGAAGTTAATTTGGCCTAACCAAAATAGTACAAAATTGCCTTTTGGGTTTATTTCTCTCTTTTTGTGGATTTTTTGGCTTCCTGGAGCATTATCCGAATTGTAACCCTTGTTCCATTAAGAATCTTCCTTTAGGCTGCATTCTGAGCCACTGCATTTCACTTTAACAATTGCAGACTACCTTTTAAAGTGAGAGAATATTGTTTCCTTAGGATTACCTTATAGACAGAAATAATGGAGAAGGTTGGGGTCTGATTTTCATGTATGTCATAGCTGTTTATGCATTGGCAGTGGTCTAAAGTCAGTGGTAAATTACTGCAGCTGCTATTAGAATATCATCCATGCATTCTGGTACTATTGAATTCTGCTTTTGTCTGAAAAACAAGGCATGGGTGGGTTCCTTATTCTTCTCAATTAAGTGCTACAGAAAAAATTATTAATATTTGTGTTGTGAGATTTGATCAAGCGGAGAAAAATGAGCTTTAGAAGTGATTTGCTTACCTTACCATTTAATTATAAGATTCAGAATTTAATTCTTAATAAATTAAGTAAATATATTTTCCTAACCTTATGTTCAATGCTGATCCTAGCTGTGCAGTAGAGGCTGCTTTCTTAGTACAGAAATGTGTATTTACATGTATTCAAATTTAAAGGAAGAATAGGCAATAAACCTTTAAATTTTCTTTTAGGATGAGCTGGTATCCAGATCTAGAACACGCTATTATGCAAACTCTTTACAGCATAGAATTAAAAACCGGGTATGGCAGACACTCCTAGTTCTTCTCCCAAAACTTAACCAGGTACTGCCCTTCGCTATGACTTTTAAAATATATAAATAAGTACCTACTTTCAAGAAAAATTTGGTGTCATGCAAGCTGCATTTGTTAAATTACAGCAAGGTGTAAAAGGCATGTAACCTGTGGCTGATGTGGAAGTTCTGTGTAGTGTAAGTTCTGTGAGGATTCATTCTTTCAGTCTGAAGTCGTGGATTTATGATTCATTTCTAGAGGACACTGGAAATTGATTCTTAGATGTGTGAATTTTAGGAGGCTAGATTGTTCCTGCTAAAGCTAGCTAAGAGTTTGTACTGACTATCTGACTGAAAGCTTTTCATTTAGTAAAAATATTGCTACTTTATGAACAGTCAGGAAATTGACAAGTGTTGCTTTCATCAAATGCTGCTTTATAAGAAAATATTTGAAAAGTATAATAAAGAAATTAGATGATTCTAAAATGTTTTAATTTTCATATTAAAATATATCTAATATTACGATGAAGGTGAGTTGGTTCTTTTTAAATTTTTTTTTCTTCATGGAAATAACTCTTAACAATATCCTAAATTATTATCTGATTTTGTTTTCTTAGAATTTTTTGTGTGGAACTCTTGAGAAAGTTTTTCAGGCTGGATTCAGTAATAATCAGGCATCTGTGAAATACTTCATAGAATGGATTGTTATCTTGAGTCTACATAAATATCCCCAATTCCTTGCTAAATTCTGGGATTGCTTTTGCTATGTAAGTAAGACTTTTGGCATTTGCTTGAAGAGTAATTTGAATAAAGAGGGTACAGTTTGTCTTCCCATACCTTATTTCTGTATTTTCCCATCTTCCCTTAAAAGCAGTGGTTTGTTGAATAGATCAGCTTAACTCAGAAGTGAGTCCGAACTGTAATTGGAGACATTAAAATTTCGAAATTTGTGGCATGTAAGTGGCCAAAGACAAGTGAGTTCCAGCTTCTGAGAGATTTCCTTTTATGATGTACTATTCTGCTGAATAGAAAGTATTCTAGACTGAGTAGAAAATGTATGTACTTGTGTCTCCTCCAGTGAGTAGGAAGACATTACTTGCAGTGGTGCCTCTGCTGAAGCTCACCATTCAGAAGAGTTACATGTAGATGTCTTCTTGCTTATTAAATAGCCTAGTTGCTACTGTGCTTTTTTAAGAAAAGACAATAGAACATGAATTAAAAATGCATTAAAAAAATGGAAACCACTATGTATATATACACACCTTTTTTTTTTTTTCCTAACACCAGGCGGGTTTTTAATAGTGCTTTTTCCAATGCGGGTTTTTAAAACCGAGACAACTTTGCTTGTTAGTGATGTGGGCTGTTACAATTCATACTTTTTAAAAAAGTGCATAAAGATGCTTTGTCATCCTCTCTGAACTGATGGAAAGCACTGTAAGGGATGTAACCTTTAACTATTTCAGAGTTCCTTCCAAAAGCTCAGACTGTTGGAATTGCTGTCATTTTAGTGGATGATCTGTTGGATCAAAGCCATCTCATGCTGGTAACAAATGTGCTAAATCACAGTGGGCCCGTTCAAACCATCGGAGCAAGCAGAAAACACGTAGATTTATGAAAAAGGAATACAGATTGTATTTTCAGAGGCTCTCCTGGCATTGAGGAATACATTCAGTGCAGGTAGCTCAGTGTGCAACTGCGGTGCGAGCTGCAGATTGAGCTCCGGGTAGGGAGAGCCCCAGGCAAGAGGCTGTGGAATGATGCCAACCCTTTGCATTCCTGAGGGAATACAGTGAACTTGGCTTTGCATTTTAGCTCGTTTATACCACTATATATACTTCATTCTGACTGATGTGTTAGTAAAAAGTAAATAACATGTTAGGAAAAATGAAAACCTAATAATATCAGCCTTGTATTTTAGTAAATTTGGCTGTGGGAACATGCAGATTTTTAATATTGTTAATATTATTGCATATGCAGAACATGGTGTGAAAATGTATAAGGTGTAAAACCGTTTTATATATACATATCTCTTGTTACATTCTTCTTTACTTTAGGATGAAGAAAAGCTTAAAACAAGCATCTGCACATTTTTATCGGTGTTGGCTCACTTTGACATCATTCTTCAAAATACCTCAGAGAAGGTACATTTCTCTAAGAGTGTTCATTCTTTATTCACTTCCAGTGCATATACAGAGTTCTGAATTGAAAAAAAGACTGCCAAAATGGTTTAAAAATCTCTTTAATTCCTACTCCCTACTAAGGTATCCTTTGTTGCAAAACACTAACTCTTCCTGTCACCTCTGTAAAATATTGGCATTATGAAAATTAGCTAAATTAGCAGGTGTTCTGGATACATAAAGCCTGATTACCTGTGGAATTTTCTAGAATAGCTACTCCACTTTTAACTAAACATGTGGATGCACCTGGGTTTGTTTTTCTTGCTGCTCTTTTAATCAGAAGTAAGTAGAGGTTTTCTTGTAAGCAGAATAATGACTTTTAAAGCAAATAAAATAATTTTCAAGAAACAAGTGGGGCTGTAGGTTTTCCTACATTCATTCCACTAATGAGGTGGAGAGAAGGAAACTAACATCATATTAATGCTTTGTACTTTCCAAAAGGTTGTATTTTGAGGAACTTTTTCTTGGGCCACTCATAACTTCTGAATGGTACATTAAAACTTAACATAAAAGAAGTTTCTTTGTCTTTGATTTTTTAGAAGCCAGCTTTGAAGAAAGCCCTCATAGTTGTTCTGCAGTGGTGTTTCAACCATAATTTCAGTGTTCGACTTTATGCATTAGTTGCCCTTAAAAAAATCTGGAGTATGTGCAGAATGCTGCATGTGGAAGAATTTGAAGCTCTGACACCAGTTATTGAATCGAGCCTTCAGCAAGTGGAAAACATGCATGGCACAGGGTTAGTAACATTTTTTACAGTTTAACATTGTTCTTCTGAGGCATTTGCAGCAAGTTTTCTAAAATGGCACTTGATAATTTCTATGGGTTTTATGGGTTTTGTTTCTCTCTGTTTAAAAAGAAGTTGGTATGAGGACACACGAGACAGAAAAAAAGCAGTAAAGGGAGGAGCCTTGACTTTGGTTTGTTTTTTTGGTTTTTTTTTTTTGACAGCTAAAAGCTGACACTGAAACATAGGCCAGTATCTAGTTTCCTTTGGAGATCTACATGGGATACTTCTTGTCAAACTCACCCCTTCTGATAACAGGATTTGGAGATGTGTTATGGGCCTTTATTAAAGCATAAATAAAGCATATTTCCTGAATGCTGTTGGTTTTCTACAAATGGATCCTTATTTAATTGTTGAAGTATTTTTTTTCCCATTCAGTGCCTTATTCCAATCTGACAACTGAAATTTTTTTAAAAAACCAGCACGTTGCGTTTTTAATGTATCTTACATTACTTTCTGCACTTGCAGGAATGCCAGAAGGAACTGGCAGCGAATCCAAGATCACTTCTTCTTTGCAACATTTCATCCAGTTGAGGATTATAGTCTAGAGGCAAGTCCAAGACCACACTATTTGTCTAGTTTCACAACTGTATTTTCATCTTTCTTGGTATCTTTTAATGTGGGATGAAATTATCAACTATTATTCATTTAAAACCCAAAAAAATTACTTCACCTAAATTGTGATGGATTTTAGACTAAGGTTGTAGCTTTTAGTTTTTCTACTCAATACTGTGTTAAAAACCTAGGTCAGTTAAGAAGAGGTATGTGTGATGAATGTGCCTGTCTGTGGGAGTTAATCAGGTTTTATATTTGTGACTGGAAAAATTCATTCTGGTAACTGAAGACCATCTACTTAATTGAGGTAGTTTATTAGGATTTTTAAGACATCTGTTCTCAGAAGTAACTTGAGGTTGCTTAACTGGATTTTTTCATGTGAATGGCATAGACATATTACTTTCAGAGAACCTTTTTCAGCCATCTTTTATGCTATAGCTCAAATAACTGACAGCTGAATAAACACTGAGGAAACAAGGCAAAAATAAGGGTGCAGATAAACATAAGAGACAGAACTAAACTCAAAAGACAAGACAAACATGGATGTGAATGGGGTATATGTTTTGGCAGAAACAGTGCCATCTTTGAGGGAAGGAATTTCTTCTTTTTTTAACTGATCTTCTGTGAAATATTTTTTTAACAGAAATATGCTAAATAGTTGAAAAGTAAAAGAACAAGAGAAAAAAACAAAGCAAGACCAATATTTGTGAAGCATTTAAATGTATTCAGGCTGCATCTTCACCTTATCTTGAAGGGTGCATTGGGATAAACAAAAAGTCTGGGTTTTAAACTTTGACTTACTCAGTCATGTCCTTGGGATGTGTGTTTTTCCTCCTTGATAAACCATGGCTTGCTAGCTGTATTGGTTGTGCTGAGTTGCATTTTACCACTAGATTTTAATGCTTTTGGTTTTATTCCTTTTGATGTTAAATCAATTTGTAAGAGTATTTGAAAACCCTTTAGTGTTACACATGAGATTTTCACTAGACCTTTGTGCTGAGGAACACAGTCTTAATTCTTTGGTATTTAGAATTTCAGAACAGTAATCAGTACAGACCTCAGGAAAAGTTTAATTAGAGAATGAGACTAGATTTATGGAAGTGATGGATAGCAATATAAGTAAAACTATGAATATTGAGAGACATATTGGTAAGCTATATCAAGTACCAAGAAAAACGAGTGTTAAATGCATAGGAGACTAGATAATAGACATGTTCCATGAAACTACCAGAGATTAATTATCTGGTTTTGCTTGCTTTAGTGGTGATCAGCTGCTAACTCTGTGTTGCATTGCAGACGATATTTTACACTCTTCCCCGCCTTTCGGAACTTGCTGAAGATGAATGGATCTCCCTCTCTAAATTTGACAGATTCACTGACATTCCTTTGCCACCAGCATTTCAGTGGTATCATTCCCGAACAGAACTTCGTGATCTGAAACCAAGTGACTGGTCTCAGCAAGACATGGGTAAAATAGAGCTAACCCATATTAATTTTAATTATTTGTATGGAGTAGCTGTGCACATCTGTATTCAATCTGATCTCTGGTTTTCAGCTGAAGTAAACTTGTATCTGTGTGAGCAGAATACATACCATAAAATAGTAGTAGATGACTAATGGTATCTCCAGTATTACCACTTAGATTTATCTTCTTTACTGAAGCACTGGTTTCACTCCCACTTGCATATCCATATGAATATACAATCTGTGGTTACAGGTTCACATTCAGCTGAAGCAGACAGCCAGACAGAATGGACTGATGTTCAGAAAAAGATTATACCCTGGAAAAACAGTACTCCTAGTTTAGACTTGGAAATGGCATTTCAGGATCGTGCTGCAAAACTTGGCAAATCAAACAGCAGATTGATTGTGGTGGCTTCACTTATTGATAAACCTACCAATTTGGGAGGTAAGGTTGATTGCACATTTTAAAACTTTTATTTTAGACCTTGGAGCACGCTTAGATAATAGAAGCTAATTTCATTTTATGTTGATAATTAGAAAATTATTTACCGCTCAGAAAAATAGATCATTATCCTGAAAAAACCAGCAGCCAAAGAAAATACTACCTGCTTCAGAGAAAAGGGTCTACTATAGTTACATTCTAAGAGGGAAAAAAAGGTACACATAGCATGTATTAATGAAATAGAACTTTGCTGTAAATCATGCTCAGTTTTTCACTCATTTTATATTTGCTATAGCTGAGTTTTCAACTGTATAGGCAGTTAGAGGAAACAATTTGCTCTTTTTTTTCTGTAACAATTAAACCAAATCTTGTAAACCTACTAGATTCTCATGTCTGTTGGACAGCAGAGTCCCATTTCCTGATTAAGACTGCCTTTGCAATGTGTTGGCTGTGGCATAATAAACCCTGCAAATGCTTTATTGCCGTTGTGTTTGATGTTGTTAGCAGTTGAAATAACTGCAGTGAGTAATGAAAAGCCCACAAGCTGGTGCTGTCTGCACTGCAATGCTGTTATGTGTCATCCTCTCAAGCCTTTCATTTCACAGGTGCTGGATTTAAAGCTTAAGCTTGTGTGTGGATGTGTCTAACCATCCACCCTTGCTAAGGCTTGGACACTTAACCCCTTATTTTGTGTAATTAATATTGTAAAAGCATGTTGTCAGACACAGTGCTTTTCTAATTTTTATCTTTCTAAGTTACAGAACTTTTCTTTTCCTGTAATTTATATGGAACAAGGAGTGGCTTGGAACAGACCTGAAACTAATTAAACATAGATGACACAAAGTTGCCATTTCTCTTTTGCATTCTTTGTCATTTTCACTTGGTACTCAGACTTCGTGTTTATTTTCTGCATAAAAATCACTTTAATTCTTGTTTTTGTAGGTTTATGTCGTACAAGTGAAATATTTGGGGCATCTGCACTAGTTGTTGGCAGTCTTCATTATATACAGGATAAGCAGTTTCAGCATCTGAGTGTCTCTGCAGAGCAGTGGCTCCCCCTTGTTGAGGTGAATTGAAACATTTTAATAGCTAAAAAGTGTACGGAGCATCTTCATCAGATGCATAGTTCAGTCTTACTTTTTCTTGAAAAGATTATCTTCTTGTTTAATGGTAGCTCCTGCTGTTATCTCTGACGCTTAATCTTGTATATTTTTGGGTCAGCCTTATAAAAAAGAATTTAGAAAATGCTTGCAATTTCTTATTGCTGTGATAAACTGATTATGTGAGCTGTCATTGTTACATCTGACTCTGTATTTTATAGTGGTGTGCTGGAATTTACTGTTTATGAAAATTGAAAAGCATTTATCTTGCTTGGTCCATTGCTTTTGGTAACTTTCTTAGGGATAACCTTCGAGTTTGCCTGAAGCTTAGTTGTGCCGAGCTTTTAGAACCTATTATCTCTTATATATATGAGGGTTTCAACCTGTATGAGTAGCATTTGGTAGAAAATATTTTGGTGATATAACAATCAGTTTTTCAAGATCAGCTCTAAGTAATTTGAAACATTCAGTGCAAACCCCATGATGTTTACTTTCAGCCTATTTTCAGAACAAGATGGCTGTAGTACGTTTTGCCTAAAACAGAATGCTGATGGAACGTTGTTCTGCCTGATCTCTGTACAGAAGGGTACTGATGGCAGAAGAAATTGGCATTTTAACACACATTAGCTGTTTAGAGCAGGATGCAGAGAACTAAGAAATTCTTCACTTTGAACTATCACCAGTTGCAGTGCAGTTTCAGTACTGCCTGTTCTATTGTGTTGGGAAGGAATTCCATGTTAAATACTGTGCACCCTGTCCCTATGCAAGAGTGATTCTTTTATATTCAGATGTCAGGCTAGTAGCTGTCAAAAGCCTGGAGGAGCCTTTTTCATTGTATTGGTGGGGGTATTTTGTGGCATTACTTAACCTTCTGTGCTACTTCTGAAGAGCTTTGAAAATGTTATGTATATGGACAGAGTCTTTGGGGATAAAGTCATTCATCTTAAAAAGTGTTCAAATGAACAGGTTTTTTAAAAGTAACTTCAATAGTTTACAAAAGGTATTTTTATATTTCTCTCTACTTTGAATGGACAGGTGAAACCATCTCAGCTTGTTGATTATCTACAGCAGAAGAAAACAGAAGGCTACACTATTATTGGTGTGGAGCAGACAGCTAAAAGTTTTGATCTTACAGAATATTGCTTCCCAGAGAAATCACTATTATTGCTGGGGTAAGAAGGCACACTTTTTTGTAAATCTACCTCTTGCAGTCCATCCCTTCCTCTTGTCGGAATTTGGCCTTGTGAAAACCAAGTGACACTGGTAGTGGTGATTTTAGAATGGGAAATGATTATGGAAAGAGTGGAGCTTGGCTTTATGTGCTAAGGACTAGGAAGTATTGTCAAAGGCTTTCCTTTTAGAGCGAAGTGAGGAGAAATACCTCTTTTCCCAACTTTTTTATATGCAGCTTGTCTTCAGAATGGAGTTCTCATAATCACTTTGTTCCCTTTTAATTACCAAAAATAGTTTTAACTACCAGCAAACTTCAGTATCTTCTGGTGTGCTTAGTTTTAACATTCTTTCATGCCAAGACCTGAATGTAAAGTGGACATCTTCATACCACTGTCATTTCACTATATATGGCGTTTAAAAACAAAAGCAGAGCATCTTTATGTTGGGTGCTCAGCTATTGCTGGACCGGTGAACTGAAACCTGTCTTCCACCAGTTTTTCTACATCAAAATTTAAGTCAAATCTCCCCATGTTTTCTTTGTATTGGTAATGTATTACTGTTTTAAAAAAAATTAATTTCCTGTCATCAGTTACCCAGTAGGCAGATGCAGCATTTATCAAAAGGTGTTTGGATGCTGTCGTGACATTTGTTTTGCTTTCTGGAACACACATGCCCTTTCTCAGATCCAAGTTACTGTTTCTTCTTCACTAGAAATGAACATGAAGGAATTCCAGCCAACCTGATTCACCATCTGGATGTCTGTGTGGAAATTCCTCAGCAGGGCATTATTCGGTCACTCAATGTGCACGTAAGTGGAGCTCTGCTGATCTGGGAGTACACAAGGCAACAAGTGATCAAGCAAAAACAACAATAACTGCCCAGAGTCTCGTGCCTTACTGTACAGCTGGATGGCTTCCTATGGTGCTACAAGGTGAAATTCTGAATAGATGAGATACAAACTCAGGGTGAATGAGGATTCTTAACTTTTGCATGTTCTGTTCTCTGTAGTGTTCAGAGTGACTTTTAAATGCCTTAATACTTTACCTCCTTAAATTGTTGCATTGGAAATAAATACTATTTATATTGCATGTGGCGTGTGTGTGTTTTTTCTGCTATTTGAACATCAGCACAGTCCTGTGAACAATGCCAAACTCAAAACACAGGATTTTTACTGCATTTATTTTGGTTGTGGTGACTCTGCTTGAAATTGAGGCTGTGCCTTTAGCCAAAGTATTTAATGATTCCAGCATCTAGATATACTAGATTATATAATTTTTGGAAGGCAACTTCACTTACATAATTCTGTTAAATGCTGCCCCTTGTTCAAATGCCTTCCACAGTCAAGTTTACTAATCCTGCTGTAAACAGTCTGTACCTTTAAATGAAGCTGCATCAGTAAGGCAATCAAATTTTACCAAAGGTGAGAATCATGATAAATAACTCTCATACTTCTAGCAGAGGTACTGACTGAAAACCTAACCACCAATGTAAAAATTCCTATTGCTTATAAAAAATAAGCATTCTCAAAACAGGTAAATTACTTATCATATGCACAGGATGCTTTAGGTCTTCTAGTGACCACTGTTACGTAAACTGATGTCTGACTTAAACTGTATTTTAAAGTACTTTGAAATACTTGGTAAATGACAAATACAAATTATATTATACCACCCACTGCTTTTGACAAGAAAGGCAAGTTGGAATGGACTTTTTTATTTTAGGAAAAAGCTGGTTCTCTTACTGAAAAACAATTTCATTTTCTCTTTAGAATATGTACACTGCAGTATTAAATAATCATTTATTCCTGTGAAACAATTTTACTAATTCTATATTGAAACCCTTAAATTTGTGAACAACCCTGCACCCTCTTTCTGTGACTTAAACTCATCAAAAAGCTGCCCACGACCATATTTTTTCAGCAGATACATGAGACCTGGCACCAAGAAGAGCAGTCTGCATTTCAGGGAGACAGCCATGTGACCAGTTCTTGCACTCAAGCAGCTTCTGTTGCTTTCTCTTGCTTCTTCTGTCTGTAGTTACTCTCACTCAATTTATTTTGAAAGCAGAGTTCCTAAGACTTTCCAGCAGCTTCTGGAGGACGATACCCTTCTGTTTCAAGCTTTTTTTTGTATTTTAAAAAGTCTCTTCTTTTGTCAAAGTGTTTAACCTGTTTAAAAAGAGAGATGTTCATTAGAAGAAACTAACAGAGGAAGGGGCTTTGTGTTAACCAGTCTTTGACCACAGAACTTAAGGAGTATTTTAATATGCTAGTTAGGAGTTTCTTCTTCTGTTGAAGACTAAAGAGTGGCATGTTTAGTTTTGAAGGTTTTTTACCATCTTGAAAGTGAATTTCAGTTTCTTTAAGTTTGCCACCCTCTTACTTCATAAAGATCTTGTATCTCTTAACTGCTATGAACAAAAATTATTTGTTATGCAAAGGTAAGTTCAGCAGTTTTCCTATGGTATCACAGCCTATGTAACCTCTGAATTCAGTGTCTAGAGCCACTGATGTGCACCATGCAAAGCCCTGCAGATGAAACCATCATTGCTAGAGATGATATACAGCAGAACTGCACTGTTCAAAGTGTAAATCAGTGCAGCAGCTGTGAAGGTGCTTGGGCTTTTTAACTGACTTCAGTCTCCCACCTGCACCAGGAACTGTTTAGCCACTCACACGCCACAGTTACTAAGGGGCAGTGCCTATTAAAAAAGTTAAGAATTATAGCTTGAGCACAGGAAAATAAAAAAAAAACACAACATGAATAGGCTACATCCAGGCAGCTGCTTTACTGTGAGATTATACTGGATTAAAAAAAGGTATTTTTTAAGGTATCAGATACTAGTTTTAAAATGCCCTACAAATGCATGACCTCTGTGCCTGCTCCCTTCTGTACTGGCATTACTTTAGTTATAGAAATTTCTGGGTACTTCTTAAAGCTTTCATGTATCTTCTAAAACTTTTATTTTTTTTTAAATTAAACAATCATCCTGGGTGTTTTATCTATAAGTCTGAGACCGTATTTTCCTTTCCCTTTGTACTATACCCTCGGCACCGCTTTTCACAGCTCCCGGGCCCCTCAGTGGTGCGCTCAGGCCCTGTCCTTTTGCCAGCAAAGTGCAGGTGTGCAAACCAAGCTCCGCCTGGCAAGGCTGCAGGGTGCTCCAGGGAAACCTTCAGGCTGCCCATGCTCTGCAGCGCAGGAAGCTGGAGCTGCCCTCCCCACCCCGCAGCCGTCTCCCGTATCCCGCCGCCGCTCCGGGGCTGCGCGGCCGAATTTTTTTAAAAAATGCGGGCAGAGCGACTCGAAGGCTCGGCGCAGCTTCTCGCACTTGCCGGCGTCATCCCCGTGCCTGTCCAGGCACTGCCAGAACTCGTCCCGGGCCCCCCAGCACGCCTTCCTCTCCTCCATCGTCGGCGCCGCCATGCCGGCTGCCGCCCTGGACACAACACAGGGCCGCTGTCCGAGCGCCGCCCGCCCCTCGCCATGCGGGGCGCCGGCGCCGCCCTGNGGAAACTTCATTTGCATGATGTGCTTTTTTGTACCCGATTTCTTTCCTGTATCATCCTCTGTTCTTTAGCGCACAATGGACAGCTGTTCTCGTGAGTTCCGTGCATGGCCTTAGGGGATTATCTGTTCAAAGCCGCGAAGTGTCTCTGCTTTCCTTGTGACATTTGGGTAATATCAGTGTGAAAAATGTTTGGGGTCAGGACCAGTTTCCTTGCGGTGTTTATAAAGCCCTAGGAGTGGGAACTCAAGTAAACAGTAACGCTCACCAATGGCACACGGTCTGAGCTACTTCAGGCTTTGTTAATTTAATGAATTAGGGCGGGAAAAAAGCTGAGAGCACTTAGAACACTGTAAATTTGCCATTCTTTAAATAACATAACAGTAAGGTAGTGACTGGGTGGAGGGCTGATAAAGATAGCACATCCATATCGTGCAGTTTTGACAGTTTTCCTTGCAGCATGATTCCTCCTGAGAGCTGGTCCGTGGATTTCATTCGGCATGAACAAACCACTCTGGAAAGGTTTCTTGGAACGGACTCTGCGTCAAGCCGATAATAAAAACTAGAAGAACTGGTTTACCCCAGTGAAAGAAAAATGTACCCAGAGTCAGGATGGTAAAAGAGCCAGAGAAGCCTGGGGGCAGCCCGGTGGGGACCGAAGCCTGCAGTGCTGGTGAGAAGCATCCAGGAGCACACTCCGTTTCATTATTTCATTTGGGACTCGCTGGCATTTCCTCGTGGCAGCCCCTGTAAGCTGAAGATTTGATGGTCTCCTTTTATGCAAAAATTCTACCTGGAAACATGGTGTAGTTTTGAAAGATAAGGCACATGTTCCCATAGTAACACGCTGCAGTTTTGGGAAGGGTGGCATTTTGGCAGCTGGGAAGAGCCCAACTGTGCCAGCTGCTGAGCCCTTGGCAGCTCCCAGACTGCCCGGCAGCTTTTCAGGGTGTTTGTCCCGGCAGCTCCCAGAACGTCCGGCAGCTTTCCTGGGCGTTTGCTGGCAGCTGATGCTCCGTCTGGTGTGTGAGGCTGCTCGGCAGCCAATTCAGGGGTTGGGTGCAGCTGTCGACCTACCTTGAGCTGGCTTTCTTCCTCAGCATGTGATAACAGCTCTGGCTGGTGGTGGTGGGCATCCTTTCTTGGTTCTCCTGCAGGTGGCTCACTCATCATGAAAGCTATTTTAGAAGGTCAAGGACTTGAACTTCCTCAGGAGAGCCCCCTTGTAAATCAGCCAGGTCTGGAGGGGATTCTGTTTGTGGAAATGCCCAGCCACCCCTTTGGAAGGGATACTGTTTTGGAGCAATGTGAATGTGACTGCTGCTGTACGCTGAATGGTATATAACACTTGCCCGTGTTCTCTTCCCTGCCTGTTTGTTTAACTGTCTTCTGTTCGCTGCACCATGATATACCTATCATGGTGCAGCAAACAGAAAGAAATAGAAATGCAGTCATTTAGTTTCTAATAATATAACAAGGGGTTTAAGGTGAGTTAAAGTTACTGCAAAAATAGAATTTCAATTATGTTTTTATGTTGCAAAAAATTAATGTAGAAGTAAATTTGTATTATAGCTTACTTAGGAACCCTTTTGCACTCAGGCTTTTGCGAAGCAAGGTTTTACAAGCATGAATATTGAAAAGAAAATTAATGTTAAGTCTTGAGACCGGAACATGTGATAATGGAACATAATAATAGGAATTGTCAGTTGTGTTTTAGATTTCAAAATTTATGGTGCGTGTAAAGTTGTTTAGTTACTGCATTCACAAAATAGAGAGGATAATGTGATTATATATCATTAATCACAAAGCCCAGATAGCACATCTGGGATATTTGTGATAAATAGTTTATTCTTTAATGACCTGTAGCCTGAAAAGTACTCACTGGAGACAGTTGTAAATAACTCTACGTAATGGATATTAAGTATATTTAGTGATATGGTTTTAGAAAGTGCATGAATAAAAAAATACACAGATTTAGCTAATACATTTTTAATGGCAATATTTCCATTTGGTTAAACTGCTGTCATAAAGGGGTGGAGGTTTTTGTTGTTAGTTAGCCAATTTCAAGTATTTAACTTTAGTCTTGCATTTTGGGAAATGTGCCCAGGGAGTTATAAATGGGATATTTAGAATAATAGGCAGAGGCTAGTGTTCTAGAAAGATGGGATGCTGAAAAAAATTGCAGATTTGTTAGGTGTGCTGGTTGCCACAGTTGAAGCCTCTCAATTACATTTCCATTTAGCAGTTAGTGACATAGATGTTCAAGAAACAGATGCCAGTTTCCCACTGAAACTCTTGCCAGTGATGGGTTACATTGAATCTTGTGGAATTTAAACAGAAGTTCAGCTCTCAAACTCTTTTGTGCCTGTTCTTGCTAATTGGGATAGGGCACTGTGTGTGCTTTGCCTTCCGGCTAATGCCTAACAGATCACTCCTCACCTACAGCCTTGCTAACCCCATATTTAATTGAAATTTGGCCAGCAGATTCTTGATTTGTAACTATAATGATTTCTCCTTTCACTTTGGAAGCAATTGATATGTTATAGGTGTCCCTATGACCAATAATGGAAGCAATCCTTGATGTACTGGAGCTGTGTGCTTATACCAGGAACACAGTTGTTTGTCTTTCACTGAAATATTCTGATATATGATCCTTTGTCCATGATAGATTTTCAGGGAACTGAATTTAAAAATGAGTTCTTTAAGCAATATAGCCCCGTGTCTAACTATTTATTCTGCTGGAAATAATCACAAAATCTTGCCTGAGGTAGCCTGGGACATTTTCTTCTTTTGTGGAATACCAAGAATTTTTTCAATAAAAATTAAAGAATATGTAGTTCAAGAGAATCAAATATTAAAGATTCTTTCCTTCCTTCCCTCCTTCCTTCTTAAACGTCCATTAAGGATGTAACTCTTACTCCTTTGGTTTTACAGTGTTCCTTGCTATACTTGGTGAAAGAAAATAAATTTTTTTAAAAAAAGCAGAATCACTACAATGATTAATTGTACCTGGTTTTATTATTAAAAAGGAGTAAATTAAGAAAAGAAGCCTCATGGACTGCACACAGTATTCTTAAGTCGGAAACACAAGAAATATATACTGTACTTTCTATAGCCTTATGCGAAGCCCTTCTCTTCGTTAATTCATAGAAACTTCACTCTGTGTTTTACTTTTGTGAATTTCTCTTTAACAATAGCATACTTAAACTTTGGATGAGTTAGCAAAAATTTAGGCTTATATATGAATAAAGGAGGCGTGTACGAGGAGAAAGAAAACCGTAGCTTTTGCTTGGTGGTCTTAGCAGCCCAGTTCTCCAAATCCTTAAGAAGATGTGAATTATCACATGGGTTTTTCTGTTTGTTTTTTGACTGTGAGTTGGGGCTCAACTTGGTTTCTTCAGAAAGTTCTCTTTGCTGGGTGTTGTGCCGAGTATCCCTGTGCCAGGGAGTGCCAATGTGACATGAACACAGAGGATGCAGCACATGGCTTGGGACACTGTGGGAGGGACAGAGGCAGGGAGACTGCCCCAGGTTTCTGCATAGCTCTGTGTGGCTGGGTGTGTGCATTCATCAGGCAGCACTGGAGGGGATTTGAACAGGAAAGATGAGCCATCTTTGCAGGCTTGTATGGAGACAGAGGAGAAAGAACAGACAGAATGGTGATTTTTCACCTTCTCCGGGTCTGTGTGTGGTGATTTGAAGACTACTAAGCAAAGGCTTGCTTGGCCTTGTGATCTCTCATGGACGTCGATGGAGTACTCTGTGGGTTGTGGTCTGAAAATCACTAGGTACCTTGAGGAGTGGCGATTATGATGAAGAAAAAGCCCAAAACCTGGAGGTTTTGGATTCTTTTAGGGTGATGAAGTGATTTACATTAATTGTAGGCACTTGTTTTTAATGCCAGAATTCCATTTTTGTTCAGTTGTTAGGAAAGAAAAAAACAGAAAAAGGAGTATTTTGGGAAAAGCAGGCGATGGTGGGAAGACTGACTAATTCTCACTCTTCTATTGGCTCCTGCTTAGCAATTCTCCAAGCCTACCAAGGATGAAACAAGTTTGCTTTGCAGCAATGTTGATGCTCAGCTTTCTGCAAGAAAGCTAGATGGAAAGCAGGAAATCTGCCTGTTCTACAAGCAGACTTCAGTTTTCAAAGATATGTAACTAGAAGAGGAAAACTCATCTTTTGAGTTTAACCGGATGTCTTTGAATTTCTGTGACATGTTATGCACTAAAGAAAAGAAGTGGTTCCTAGTTCCCTCTAAGACTGAAGCACATCCTGAAAGTCTTTATAAAATATGCATTCTTGCATTCAGGTATTGTATTTAATAATCCATCAGCTACACCAATTACCTCGTGTGCACTATAAACATTTTCTGAAATGTAGGTGTACTGTACCAGATGGGATTGCTTACACATGCACAAAGGCAACATCGTTCTCAAACATGGCATTTGTTGCCAAGATCAGTATCAACTTTCTTAGCAGCCAAGTTAGCATGTGACATGCCTTTGACCAAATCCAAAATCACACAATGAAAGAGAGATGCTTTTGTGTACAAGTCAGGAAGGCATTTAAAATGTATAATTGGCCAAAAATGATCAGGAGACCATTATGCAACTTACTCTGCTTATTAGGCTGCAGTCATTAAAAACTTGGCAGCTTCAGAAGCCGAAGGGGCAGTGATACCTTTGCTGGGAGGCTGGAAAGCTACTTTCAATGGCCCATAATGTATGCTCAAAGCCAGGAAAGACAAATTCACATTTTTATAGTATTTACAAATCCTGCTGCTTGGAACTCACAGGAATCCAGTTCTTAATTCAAGAACCTTCTAAGTGTCTGAGTCAGTTGTGGGTATATGCAGAAGCTGGAGTTTTGGTGTAAATATTCTGTAGAAGTTAGGAAGTTTCTTGCCTTCCCTTAAGGAAAGGCAAAATGTTGCTGAAGTCTCAGTCTCTTGGTTGTCTTGTCCTTTCATGTTAAAAGGAGTCTGAAGGATGGATGACTTTCTGCAGACTTGTCTTGGCTCTTTTTTTGAGAGAGAATAGGAAGCACTACACTTAGATTTTTGAAGAGTTTTTAATAATGCTTCTTACCAAAGAAATGAAGCTACTGTGGATAAAAGGATGTTTTCTTGTGGATTAGTAACTGGGTAGTGACTAGGCAGGAAATAGCAGGAAAAATTATTGGTGTTCAAAAGGAGATTACCAAAGGAGCTGTGCTGAGGCCAGTCTTCTTAGACATTGATTGGTCAAATGATTGGTGTAAAAACCCTTCTTCTGATTAATACTTTTTTACTGATTCAAGAGACTAGCACTGAGAGGGGATCTGTCACTGTCATATAGCCAAACAGCAAAATAGCACTTTGGTTGCTGTTGCTCCCAATCAGTGCACTGATGGCTATCTTGAGATGTTAGGTGGACTGAATCTAGAACTGGAGGGAAACCTGGGGAGGAAGAGCTGGAAAATTTGAGTTCTCTTCTGAAGGGATCATCTATTACAGGAGTAGGATTAAAGAAATGTCTCTAGATCATTGCAGAGAAGTTGCATTTAACAGGTTCCTAAGTACACTGCTAATGTGAGCTTCCCGACTTCCCTTGTTTAAGCCTTTTCCAGAATTGTGACTCTGCTTGTAAATTCCACTCTTCACTTCTGAGAGTTTGTTTGCATCCTAGTGTATCTGTAAAATGCAGGGAGAAATACTAATTGCCACCTTCTTTAAAATGATCTTGTGCATATATAAAGATCCCTCTAACAGAGTTTCCAGTAGAAAAGAAAAGTATAAGGTTTATTATATTCAGAAACATTAGTTTGAGCTACTGGTCCTGTCCTTAGCAATATGATTGCCCTTTAGAAGACTTTTGGGCTACAGGTCATAAGATCTTTATTCTCTTTTTTTTCTTACTTTTCTTTTTAATGTTCAGGAGTTCTAGATAAGGGGCAGGTTTTTATGGAAATGCCTTAGAACATGCCAGCTAAAGAAGAAAATCTAATTGCTTCTCTTTTAATAATGATGAGGTAATTAAACTCATCCATTAAAATCCATTTCTGCGAGAAGTTTCTGCAGAGGACTGGATTGTGAAAGAAGCTTCTCAGCCTTGGCCTTTACCAAGGAATAGCTCAGGTTTGGAGGCCTTGAAGGACTCCATCGTTTTTGCAGTGCAAACAGGGGACATGGAGCCAAACTTGCTGCAGTGCATGACTTTACAGCATGTGCAGAGACCCCATTTCTTCAAACTGGAGTTGTTGCAAGGGACAGGTGGGCATCTTGCCCTGGAAAGTGTTTTCCAAAAGGCATTTATTTCCTGATCCCATCGTCAGCTCTTCTGTGCTTCTGCTTCACGTGAGCTGCATTGTTTCTGGCTACTTTACTTTCCCCATTCCTTGAAGAAATGCCCAGTCCCAGCCTGCTGTCTGGGCTCCTGCTATTCCTAGGTTTTCTGAAGGGCTGGAGAACCTCTGACATCCTTTCCAGTGAAGACCAGGGCGTTCCCATGTGTTTCGGTTGTACGCATTTGTGAGTTTGGTTGGAATATGAACCAGAGCTATGCAAGTCCATTTAGACTTAGCAAAATAAATAGCTCACTCACTGCACAGGGAAGCTTTCACTTCTCAGTTTGTTTTTGGGCCTGCAGGCACAATAGCAGACAGGCTTTTGACCAGAAATGGTGTCAACCTGCTGATGTTGCCTTCTCAGTGAGTTGAGGATACAGTATCTGTATTAATTCTGACAGCTCAATATTGCACTAGTTTTGTTTTAGAGCACTCTGCAGAGCTGGGGATGAGAGATTTGTTCCTGAGCTCACAGGAGACATTAATTCAGCCCCAGAACTTGGGCATCACGGGTCCTGCTAGTCTACCCTCAACTCCCAAAACTTCAGTTAATTTCAGTTAAGCTACATATTGGTTTCAGCGTCTTTCCATCATCTGTTGATTATTGTGGTTGGATTTCTGCCTTTCATGGCTGTTTTCTGAAGACTACTGATATGAATACAGCCATTCTAGACAGAAGAACTGGAAAAACTTTTTAAAATAAGGCCATCTCTGACCCATGTGCTGGTAAAAGGCTCCTGCAGTCACTGTGGGGAGTTGCAATAAAAAATTTTTATAAAGGTAGCAGCAGGAGATAACAGAACAAGGACAAAGGCACACAAGGGAGGAGGAGAACTGCTGTGCCTTCCTTGGATTTCTCACTGCTGTATTGTGCAGCAGCAAAAGCCAGCAGCTGCAATGAGGTCTGGTGATGCTATTTGCTTTTCTGAGATTTTTTTTTCTCAACTTGCTGTTACAACAAGCCCACTGGATTGTCACTGGACACTTTGAGGGCTAAGCTGGGACAGAAGGTTGCCAGCTGAGTTCAGCCCCTGAGCAAGGGTACACACTTGTGGCTGGCAGTGCTCTGTGTGGGCAGCAGACACACAGTGATGATGCTGGAGACCAGCTTCAGAGCCACCCGAAGAACCTCACGCTGCAGGGACCTGCAGTTCTGCCTAAGGAGGAGGTTGAAGGTGGCCAATGTGAGCTAAAGTTCTACTTCCAGGCTTGTGTTGCTCTGTGCTGCAGAGCAGGTGCAGCCCTGACAAGCCCCGTGGGGTCCATACAGGCCAGCAGTGGGTCTGTCCCAGACTGCTGCAGATTGCACACAGTGCTTTGGCCTCTGAGGGCAAGCAGGAGAGTCTGCCACAACTCAGCCCTCCTCTCTGAGGCACTGAATTTCTCCTGGGCATCCTTTAACAGTCTGAGATCAGGAGCATTCAATCTTGCCTTCACCTGAAGGGTGGCCCACTTACATCTAATACCTTCTGAGGAGCATTTGCTCTGGCTTGTCCTTCTGCTGAGAGTCAACAACTCCAGTTTTTTTAACTCCTCAGCTTCAGAGCTGGGATGCTTTGGCACTTAGAGATGTTGCACACACACCATATGGACATGTTGCATTCTTGTTCTCCTAGTCACATCCTGGACTTCACTGTCTGGAAAGTTTTGTTACGTAGTGACTTACTGTCAACTCAGGTCTTTATGCTTAGGGCAGGGTGTTGCCTGAAGAAATACAGGTCATTTCATCTGGTTAATATGACTAGTTCAGAATTGCTTAACATGAGTAAAATTAGTTTGCACAGCTCCCACTCAGGAAAGAGATGGTTCATGAAGTGCTGTTTGAAATCCCTTTGAAATCCCATGCCTTGCATGTAGATGAGCCATGCAGAAGCAGTAAGAGTTGCATCTGGTAAATCACAGCTTTACTAATGCTGCTATCCACTCTGGTGCATAAATTCCCCCATAATCTATACCGAATGCTAAAAAATCTGCTTCCATTTTGGTTAAAAAGCACACATTAATTGCAGTTTTTAAAATGGCATTTGGAGCCTTTTGAATACCTACAGACTGTGTCAAACAGCAGAATGAAGTGAGGAGCTCACAGAAGATGCCACTTTTTGGGACTATGGAAAATGGAAGGACTGCTTGCATATTCTTCTCTGGCCTTGCACAGCAAGGAGGCTTTGGGAGGATGGCATCTTCAAAGATGGCAAAATGATTTGTCCAAAGATGGAGTAAACTTGAATCTGGGGACTTTGAGGTCAAGTCTCTATGTGTGCTGTTCAATGCAGTTACTGGAGTTGTACCTGTGCTCCTGTTTGTGCCTTTACCCTCCTCTACTTCCCAAAGAAACAGATTTCAAAATTCAGGTGTGTAATCTCTGCTAGCAAGTCTTTAGTGTCTGGTCATCAAGAAATATGGAGCGGACACACATACAGCCTGGACTAGGGCCTGATTATTAATGTACAAATTCACGTCCCACACGTAGCCCCTAAATACCTGTTGGCATATGCGTGTATGGCTGCTTACTAATGCATTCAAAGATCAATTTTTCCTTTGGTCTGCTTCTGCTGGATGTCTGTCTCCTGACTGATGCCTAACAGCTTTGCTCTAGATGGATTTGTCAAGGTAGTCTAGAGCAGATGCTGTCTTGGACAGACAGGCTAGCAGCGCATCGAGATGCAGCCTTGGTTGCTTTGATGATCATGTCTCTCCCTTCTGATCACTTTAGCCAAATACTACCCACAGCAGAACTGCAACAGAGATTCAATCAAGAGAAGGAAACAGATAGCATTGACCGAGGCCGAGTTTAAAATCTTTTATTATTTAGCTTTGCCAAACAGATAATGGAATCTGAAGTTGATTTGCTAAAATGTTTTGAAGTGGATGCCACCCCTGCCTGAGACAAAGAGGACCTCAGTGGCAGCAGGGACCTTAGGCTATGGCAGCAGTTCAAAAGAACACTTTTAATTTTGTATGCAACAATGTAAACTTCAAAAATAGTAAACTATAACCTTTTTTCCCCCCCTTTTTACATAGCATGTGATCTATCACAGATAGAAATTTAATGGCGAACCAAAATCGCATAAGTAAACATCCTGGTGCTTACAAGTTTCATAAAAAGTGTTACATTTGATGTAAATATCTTACATTTTTAACTCTTAACACTCACAATTATGGAGTAAAAGCAACTGGCGATTCACCCCCTTAGTCCATGCTCTCAGACTGTACATCAGCAACCACGCTCTTGCCAGCCCCTTGATCATTTTCAGTCAGATTGTCCCACACACGGCCAAGACTTCTTCTTCCTCACATTGGCATTAATCAAGCGCAGCTCCACACAGGGGTAAAACCTGTGAAGTGAGAAGAGAACCAGGTCTCCTGCACTCAAACTTGCAGTCCCCTGGGCTCCACATTCCCACAGAAGCCATGGCGTGTATGGGAGGCACGTCCTGATGTCGGTGGGAATTTGGGGTCCTTTGGGGCCACAAACCTGCGCCCTGCCACTGCAAGTGCCTCGCAGCAGGACCTGGTTCTGCGTGGATAAAGACAAGAGTTCTGTAGAAGGCACTGGATTTCTCTTGCATGATTTTAAACGTGGACTACAGTCATATGCAGAATAAGGAGATTTGGGCTCTAGACTGCTTTCTCTCTAGTGCTTTAGTGCAAGCATTTTTTGCGCTTGAATTTTCCGTCTGCAGCGCAACAGGCGCTCATCTACATAGAGCGATTTCTAAATCTTCCTTCCACTCTTCCCCCCATCTTCCCGTCCCCGAAAAGATTCCCTTGTTTTTGCTCCTTGATAACTTTCAAAGTACAGCTCTGGTCAAAAATAAACATGTGATGTAGCATAGCATTTTTTTCTTTTAAATCACAGTGTGCAATGCATCATTCAGTACCTAATGTTCAAAATGTCTGCCCTGCTTTTCATGAAAGTCATTCTTTAAAATAACCTATGCAAATATATTTTGACTATATATTACATTCATTTAAAAAGAGAAGAGAGGTTGTTGGTTTGCAGTTTTTTTCAGTGTACTACTTAAGTGAAAGGTCAGATGTGAAAAAAGTACAAGCAAACTGGACATGCCAAGACTCAATGCTTTAGATGGTGATCATATCAAAACTGTACAGGTATGTACACCGTGTTGGACAGGTGTGCTTCTTGTCAAGAAAAGACCTTTGCATCATCATATAGAACGTTAACCACAAAGTTTTGGTAGAAAGATCATTTAATGAGCAAAGGATGACATGGAAGGGCGAGTTCTCCGGCTTTTGTTAGGCAGTCCTGACGCAATGTCTCCATTCCCTTCGGGGATTTCTTCCTTCTTCCGGACTTTGAGACGCGTGAGGAGCTTTATCACCCAGACATCCCATTCCTCTGGCAAGAGCAACAGGAGAAAGCCCAGGCCAATAATGATGATGGCGATTACTCGGACACTATTGAAGACAATTTCACTCGTGTAGTGATCAACAACTGTGTGGGACATTGAAAGGGTGTTATTACAGGGGAAAAAGCATTAGAACAGTATCCCATTCCCTCCCCTTCACCTCTCCAGCTCTGAGGGCTGGCTGTGGCAGGAGAATGTGGCCATGGAGGCAATGACAGCAGGGGCACTATTGTTCCTGCTGGTTGAGCACACAGCAGGGTATGTCCCTGCCACCAACAGCACAGGAACTCCTGCTGAGCTCTGGGTATGCAGAGAAAGGGGCATTTCTCTTCCCTACACAGCAGCTTCTCCATGCAAATTTTTCTTCTCATCCTGAGTGCCCTGTGCAGTAAGAAACCCCGCATGGGCTGAGCCTTGCACACATTCTGGTGTCAGCACAGAGCTGGGAGCTGCCACCTACACAGTGCCAGCAGCTGAGCACGCTGAGTTTTACGAGCAGTGGCTCTGCTTTGGGTTGGAGTTGTGTCTGCACTCCCCTGCTCAGCCCTCCCAGACTCTGCAGTCTCTGGGCTTTCACTAAATTTCAGAAAGCTGTCAGATAAATGTACCAGGCCATGCCCAAAACTGAATTGTCCAGTGGTCTTAATAAACACCTGCAGTGTTACTTACCAAGGCAAGCAGAGTTACTAGTACATATCTGCTCTAAAATGTAAGCAATTTCATTTGTTTCAATTTAGTGTTAAGCCTGCCTTGAAGAAATCATTAAGAATTGATTTCTGCCTTATCCATGGGTTTTCATTCCAGCCCAGAGATGAATGACTTCAAATTTACTTTGTTTTTCAGTATGCAGGCTTCTTCAGACAGTAATTTAAAAACCAATTCTTGGGATCATGAATATTCATGTAATATTATACAATACATATTTAACACATAAAGAATAAATTTTTAATCAGTGTCATCTCTGTAAGTCTTTGAGAGAAGATGCAAAACATGTTTAATAAATCTATTTGCTTTTATCCCTGCTGTGTATTTGGAAGGCCACAGGTTTAATGTATTCATTAAGATGCAAAAGACAGAAATTCTTACCTGCATTCACTGGGACACTCAGTACAATTCCAAGAGAAATCAAGGTGGGGTAGGTAATAGCAATCCCAAAATTTAGTAGAATATTGAATGCTGAAGAAGGAAAGAAAAACACCTTTTAGTACAGTGAAATTAGGCAGAAGGAATGTCACTTGAAACATTAATGCTTTATTACTGTCTCTGTTTGTTGTTAAAATAAAGGGTACATCAACTTCTGTTGTTTTTCCTGAAGATACCAGAAGACAAAGGTCTGTCTGCTGCATGCCCACCTGCCTGAGACATTGCTGTTTCTGAGGAGCTCAACATCCCTCTGGAGTCCAGTGGCAGGATCAGGGTGGGTTTTGGGTACAGCCTGTCTCTCAGTGTCATGTGCAGTAATTCTCACACTTTATATTGATCTGGTGATCCACTTGGCCCTGCTGAAAGACTAAACACTCTTCTTCTGGGTGATTTCAGCTGAGCAGCAGCTTCTGTCTGGATGCTTTTTTGTAGAAAAGTTGCTTCCAGTTGTAGGTGGAAGATGCTGTAAATCTAACTCTCTTCCAGGCAGGAACTTGCTAAATATAATTTCATACAATGAAATTATAATACCATTACTATGGAATGATTATAGTATCACTCCATTGTAATACCATACGCTGTTTGTGAAGTGTTTAATGAGAAATTAATAATTGTTTTGGACCAAATTCACACTTGAAGTTGATTAACTTCAGCAGAGTCAGGAGAGCCTTCCCAATACTGAGCTTGTCAGGAGCTGGGGCTCCAACTGTCTTCCAGCAGTAGCCATGCACTGCACAGGCCAGTGATCGCTTGCCAGGTTCTGCACCCCTTGCTTACAGACACCTTCCACTGAGTCCACTGATGAGTAACCTGGAGGTACTTCTGGACTCAAGCATTGTGACTGCTCAGGACAAAAGGAGCTGGAACTCAAGACAGGGCTAGAGAAGATCTATTTCCAGTAGAAATTAATGTTCTAGGAGATGCGATTCCGTCGTCCAGTTTAGGGACCAACTGTGGCAGCAAGTCAACTCATCTAGTTTAACAATGAACAACATCACACTTCTGGTAACCATTAACCTTTAAAACTTAGATTGGCATCCCTCCCCAGCTGGGCTCCTTTGGTGGCACAGCAGTGGCAGAAGAGAGGATTGCCACCTACCAAATTTCCATCAGCACTATGCAACACTACATTTTCAAAAGTTTCCTCCTCTTTAGGAGTGGCAATTAGCTATTACTGCAGGCAGCAGAGGCATCAGAGTCTGACCTTGACTGGCCTGGCCTAACCTCCTTGCTGTGGGGCTGCTGATGAGAAAGTACCAAAGTAATGCCCTCCCATGAGGGCTGCTTCTGTTGCAGCCTGGGCAAGCATCACCTGTGTCTGTGATGCAGAGTTCACGAGTAGGAGTTAGGACAAGGTTTACAGTTTAGTGTCACAGCACCTTCTAAGGAGAGCCACAGTATTTTGGCGTGGTTGTAACAGCAGGAGCGAGGTCTACATTTCCCCTAGGAATGGACCCTCTCATAGTAGCTCGAGCTAATCATTAGGGAAAACAGCTCCAGTATGGGAGAGGTTTGCAGCTTCCAGCAATGGCCAGTCTCCAGCACCCTCCTCCACCCCAAGCAGTGCCCCCATCTACTCACTCAATAAGAGAATTGAAAATCCGCAGAGGTTCCCCCAAGGAATGATGTCAAAAGAGCTCCAGTACTCCACTTTGGTAAAATAAAGGATGACAGGAATACAGGTAACGAAGAGAACATTGAAGACAGCTAACACAGACAGGAATAAGGCAGCTTCTCCAAATTTAGCACTGCCCAAAAGAAGTTTGAATAAAACCTAAAAAAAGGAGAATACATGGGTTTAACTCTCTTGCAACACATCCCTGGAAGGCTGGTGTTCTGTTCTGGCACCTATGCAGTGATGCTTGCTGGACACTTAGGAGGGCTGCTTATCAAACTGTGGAGAGCAACTTGTGTGGCCCAGCCTTCTCCCTCCTGGCACCTCCTGGAAGACAGGCAGGGGCAGTTGCCAACTGAGTCTCTGTGCATATTCTGAAAGGTCATTAACCCTAGCTTAGACCTTTCAACCATAACTTAGACTCTTCAGTCTTTTTTATGCACCTTCAGAAAACTTGGCATTAAGAAGACTGTAGAGCAGGGCAGGAACAGGAGACACAACGTATTATCTCCCTGCATGAGACATCACTGGTCCAGGCCTTTGGCTGCCACCTGAGCAGTGCTGTGGTGGTGGGCAAGCACAGTCCATGCTGGCTGGCTGTCCTACTTTCTCCCTGGGAACTCATCTCCAGAAGGCAGATAGCAGAGCAGGAGCCTCACAACCCAGAGGACAGATGCAGCCTGGCTAATGAGACTGCAGGGAGGGATTTAAAAGCTTTGGTTTGTTGGTGGGAGAAGGAAAAAGACAGTAGAAATCCAGGATGTGAGCAGCCCATCTGTGGCTGGGGCGTGCCTGTGGACAGGTCTTGTTCGGAGTCTGCATCAGTTTTTCACCACAGAACTGTTGGACGTGAGAGTATATGGGTAGAGTTTCCCTCTCCTACTGGCTGCAGACCAGCAGAGCCAATGGATTCTGACTTAGTGGTTTGCGCTGCACTGGCAGCTCCCCATACCAGTGTCAGCTCTCTCCTCTGCCTACACAGAGCAGGCAAGTCTGCAGCGCTGCCGTGTTTGCAGGGCTCTGCCCACTCCCACCACCCCACAGCCATCACTGGCCAGTGCACCTGTGTTGCTGCTCTGCAGTAGGGAGCAAGATGTCCCAAAAGTCACTTACTCCTCATTTGCCACCTCAGGACAACGTGTTGCCCCTGGTGGAGCCACCTTGACTTGTCCTCCTACCCTGGACATGGACAGCAGTGGCTCTGCTGCACATGGTGCAATCTGCCTGCCTGCAGATCTGCCTGCCCCTTTGGAACAGACAGTTCATGGAAACTGAGCCAGACTGTGGAAAGCATGAGCAGGGTGGCAGCAGCAGTGGCAGTGGCATGTGTTGCACAACACGCTGCAGAGCTTCATCTGTCCTGGCACGCAGAGCACACTGCAGAGTAACACCCTGCTGGCAATGCCACCACCACCCTCTTGTGCATGGACTCTGGTGGAGCAGCCCTGAGACTCCTATTCCCAGAAAGAGCAGCAGTGTCATGGAGAAGGGAACAGAAGTAGGCTTTAGCCTTTAATTTTCTCTGGTTTGGAGAGCCATTTCTCTGGTCCTGCAAGGAAATGCTCTATTAGAGGAATGAGCTGTATGAAACATCATGACTAGCCTAATGTAAGACATTGTCTGATCTGAAAAAGTGAGCAGAAAGCATCGCAGTGCTGTGCTGTGCTGTTGCTTCTCAGTTTGGCAAGTTTCCCTGGACTGCTGGTGTTAGGGCTGCAGGGCCCTCCTGGCCAGTTCCTGTTGGATGGCTGGTACAGTGCAATTCATTAGACCAGATGGAGATGTCTACACCTCCTCCTAATCCACACATCTGAGCCAGGGAGGGTGAAACACACCCTACAGATGCTTATTCCTCACAGTGGACTGGGACTCTGAGTACCAGGAGCAGCACAGAGGAGAGTGCCCAGAAGTGTCTCAGGCTGAGTGAAATGGCTCTGCCCAGCAGAGAAGGCTGCATCTTACACACAGTGCAGCTTATCCAGCTGGTCAGGATGAGGTCTGGATTCACAGGCATGTGCTTTGCATTTTAAGGATGCAATTGCTTCCATGTTAAGCAATAGTTTAAGCCAAACACAGGCTACATATGTCACTGAAGGAGGACTGGCAAGGGGAGGTAACAAAGTGACTTAAAGAAGCTAAATCTCTGCAGGGTGCTTCCAGAATAAGTGATTAAATCCAGAATCTATGGAAAATCAACCTAACTTTTCATGAAAGTGGGACATCTATAAATCCTCCCCCTGGTGGAGGAGCACTGGAAAATGCAATTGCCAGGAAACAGGAGTTTTTATCCTAAGTGAGAGCAGATGTCAAAGCAAGTGAACACCTGAATGCAGTGCTGCAGAGTCAGTGTGTTTATGGCAGAGCTCTCAAAGAAGGGCACGTGGCACTGAACTGCACAGAGGTTTGCAAGTCAGACAGGAACAGCCAAAGTGAGTGACGAGGGTGACAGGCATATTTCTGGGATGGAAGAGACAGGTACACTTACCTTGTAGAGAGCAGACATTGAGGCAGAGCCCACCACCAGGGCTATCCCAATAACAGAGTGGCTGTGAAACCCATCGGCGTACGTCATCATAACTATCCCTGCAATAGCAAATATAGCAGCCACGATCTGGTTGGAGACAAAGAAAGAAAGCAGGAAAGTGTTACTAGACAACCCCCACGATGGAGAAACAGGCAGGGAGATTTACATGTGAGTGCAGTACTTCTCCATCATCTGCTTATGTAGAAAATAGTAGCACGCCTGGGCCAATACCCAGGGAGCAGATGCTGCCTGCCCCCGTGGTTTTCCTGGCTGCAGGGAAGCTGCAGGCAGAGCTGCAAAGGAGTGGCTGCTTTGGGCGTGTGCGGCAGGCCAGACTGCAGGGCTCAGGGCCTCTGACTGAGCTGAAGTGGGGATTTAATCTCTGTCACTGAGCTTCCCCATCAGTGGGTCCCTGCAGCCTGTGCGTGACAATAATACACAAGTAATAATTCCCTGGAGCTTGCAGAAAAGGCTTCAAGTCCTGTTGAAGTTTTGGAGGAAAAAGGTTATAGAAATAAACAGGGGAATAAAACTCATGCAACTACTTTCCAGTCTAGACTAGTCATTTCAGAGAGTAGGAGGAGGATTTTTTTCAGCCAGCTATACACACTGCAATGCCTGAGGGGGTGTCTCCCAAACGGACGGAGCATTCACAAATTGGGGACAGGCTGCCCCCAATTTAGCAGGGCCAACAAGAGACCCCTGGCTTCTCTAAATTGTCCTGCCAGCTATCTTCAGCCTCTCAGGGTGTTAATTCTGGGGTGAATAGGGCTTTCTGTATGCTCATGCTTCCTGGCTCTGCAGGGGTGAGAGGGATGCCCTGCTTAGACCACATGCCCTTTGGCTGCACAGTCAAGGTGATGCCTCTAAGATGACTGGGATATCCATTTATTTTGATCCATAGCTGGGTAATTGCCAGACAACCGTCCCCTCTCCCAGGACCAGACTGTGGTTTTAAGTCCCATCCACAGGCTGCAGCTGCCTACACATCCACAAGCCTCCTCTCATCTTTCCTGTTTTCCACCAAAGATACCAGGGCTGCAGTGAAGATCCAGGGGGAAAGGCTGTGTGCCAAGCTCTACTGCTGTCTGATGAGCAAGCTGTGGTGAGGTAGCCCCTTTACCAGGTGCAGGTCCCAACTCCAGCAGCACCAGCACCAGGCTGAGCTGGGGCTGGTGCCAGGGGACACCTATAAGCCAGACAATCATCCAGCAAATCCTTCATGCACACCAACATCAACACTTTCAATTTCCCCAAACCGAAAAAATGCCCTGTTTTTGCAAACAAAACCTTGTTCATTTTTCCACAGGTGTTCTGTATAATGGCAGGGTGGTATAAGGCAGACTGCTGATTTATGACCTGATCAGGGTGGAGCCCAGTACAAGCTGCAAAGTCTGGGTATACATGCTGCAGATTTGGAGAGGTTCAGATACAGCAGCTTGGCTTGCAGCCCTGCTGGCATCTGGTCTCTCCATGCACAGCTGTGGGGCATCATTCCTAAAGTGAAGTTCCCTGGTGGTGCAACTGGGCCCTATGGTCCAGGACAGGCTTCTTTTTAAGGCAAGGAGAGAACCCCCCTCAATGGCTCCACAGCAGTGTGGGGCTGTTTCAGACACCCAGCGCTGAAGGAGCTCAGCAGTTCTCTCACCAGTGTGCTTATGCCTGTCAAAAATTCAGACACTCTGTGTGGCTTCAGAGGCACAAGAAAAAAGGTCACTGAATGAGACTAGCATAAGACAGGTGCAGAACAAGGAAAAAGAGATTTGTCTTCACCCAACACATAATTAAGAGAAGGAAAGCTTTGCTGTTGCACACTCTGGATGTGAACGGTTTACAAGGATAAACTCATGGAAGAAAAACATTCCATCAATGACTATTAGCCATAGAAACACTGCTTCCATCTCAGGAAGTCCTTGAGCCTCAAATTGCTGGAGGCTGGAAAGTCTCATGAGAAAATATCATTATAGGCTTTTCCTATTTAGAAAGATTTTTCTAGGTGTCCACAGCTGCTGCAGGCAGGCTTCTGGGGCAGAGGTACCTTTTCTCTGACTCACTATGGCTCTTTGGAGAGCTGCAAGGTACATGGTTCAGGCTTATCTGAAAGACAGAAGCTCTGTACCTTCCTTCAACACCACCTGTGCTACAGACCAGGTGACAAAGAGTGGAAGATGCAGCATTTCCTGTAGCATCTGCTCCAAGTGTGGCTGTCCTCCCGTGAGCTGCATGGGGCTTGTCCAGCCTTCACTGGGGAGCTGAGAACCGCAACCACATGCCAGTCTGTGGCATCCAGCTGGCACCTCCAGGCGCATCGGTGAAGGAAGCCTGCTCCAACCTCCCTGGGCATCTGTAATGCCTCTGCACTGGAAGCTTTGGGGACACATTCATGAACTGCTGAACATGAAGTCTCCAGCTTTGCTTCTACTGTCAGGAGCTGATCAACTTCAAAGCACCTTCCAAGAGACTGTGTCTCTGCCTAGTTGGCATGGAAGACTAGGGTTTGAGAATTGATAGGATATTTATTTCCAAGTACCACAGGCAGATGTGCTTGTCTATATGTTATGTACACAGGAGGCACTTGCAAGTGGTGGCTGTCTTGGATCCCAAGCTGTTTTATTCATTGTAGCATGGAGGGAAACACTGAAGTCAAAGATCAAAGCAAATAAATGCAGTCTGCAAACAGTTCTGGGACAGAGGTCATTGCCTCTTCCATCAGGCACATCACAAGTGTCAGATGAGTCTTGGCCTCACCTTGCAGTCTCCTGTCGACCTGCCGGGGTGTCACACACACCTTCCCTCAAAGCCTTTCAGTCTGTCTGTCAAGCACATTGTTATGGTGGTGACAGGCTGCTCGCGCACTACAGTGCCCGCAGATGTCACGGCACTGCAGGGTTTGCAGAGGCAATGCTTCAGGCACTCACAGCTTCATTTTGTGTGTGTCTCCTCTGGCAGCTCACAGCCCAGCCAGTTGTTCTCTGGGCACAGTGAAGGGCAAGGGGGAGAAGTGCAACTTCATTATGGGAGATGAAAGCACTTAAAAATGCCCGAATGGCAAGGATAGGAACTTGCAACTTGCTCTTACATTTAAATTCCAGACAAATTGTGATTTATGTGCTTATAGAGATAGTAGTTGCACTTCTGAAGGCCAAGTAGGGTAGTTGTACTTGCTTATACCCCAACTGAGCTGCTGCCTTTCTCACCTGCCTTCTCCATCAATGGGTGTGAACGGGGACACCCAAATGTGCAGTCAGAGCTTTGCTGTGGCACTATCTATCCTGCTGCACTGGTGCAGGGATGGAGCAGGAGTGTGGGAAGGCACTTGCTGCAAGGCAAGGCATTGTCCCCCTTACAGCCTTTTCTGCCAAATACCTTCTCAAAGCGCGCTTCTAGAAGGGTCAGCATCTCAGACACAGTGTGACCCTGGGGGACCATGTGCCTTGGGGCCAGGCTGTGTGCTGGCTGCAGCCCCTAGGTCACTCCCAGCGAAGCCCTAGCAGCTGTCCTTCCTCCTGGTTGCCAGTCCCAGGAAGAAGGCAGTGTGCTGGGATTCATCCCGAGGCTATCCCCCAGCAGTGACACTTATGCTGCCAGTTGCTTTTCACATGGGATGTACAGAAAAGAGAGGAAAGAGGGAAGAAAATTATTCACTCCAAAGAATCCATGCTATGTCCCTCTGTGGATAGGAGTGCCTCAGCACTCCCACTGTGTTACACAAAGCTGAGCAGTAGAACTACTGTGCTGCCATGTGCCCTTCCAATCCCTAAGGATAAGTGCCTCCTCAGTCTCATATTGCCACAGGTTAGAATGCCATAACTGCTTAAGAGCAAACAGCCCAGTCTGTCTGCAAGCCCCTTCTCCCTTTCTGGCCTGTCATCTGGGAAGGAGACAGCTGTGTTCTTTCTTTGGTTCAGGAGACAGCTTGTCCCTTCTCAGGAAGCCCCCCTGCCACAACCTCACCAACGCCAGGTGCCACAGCTGGAACACTTGGCAGGAGCATCACACAGCCACCACTGCCCTGGTCCCTGTTCTGGTTCTCTGCTTCACTGCTGCTTTCCCAAAGTAGTGCTGATAGGAAACTAAAGACAGCTGGACATGGCTGGGATCACCACGTGGGTCTGCTTCTCTGCTCCCTCCACTCCTTCTGCCCCTTTGAGAAGGGAGGCATCCAGAGCAGTTTTCATCCCCCAGTGCATGTCCCCTGCCATGGCAAAAGACAACCTGCCCAAGGAGCTGCTGGAGAGTCCCTGACCATCCTGGCTTTTCCATCATGGCCTTTCAGGAGAGCACAAGAAGCACCTCTCCCCCAGCATGTACATGCCCATGTGGGTATCCCTACACACAGGTTGGCTTCTTTCCCTCTGCACCATAGCCGTATCCCACAGTGAGAGACGGCACATTCAGACTGAGGAGCAAGCTGCAGGTGCAGACAGCAGTGGTCACCATCTCTCCTGGTGTCCCACCAGTGCTACAGCTGGCAGTGCCGCAAGAAACAAAGACACAAAAATATCTTTTTTTTTACATTTATCAAAATGGCCAGCACATCCAGCCTTGATAACAATGACACTTCCCTACCTCCAGGATCATTTCAGGATACCCTTGTGTCTGCACTCAAAAATCACAGTTAATCTGTTTTCAAGGTAGGGCTACTTAGGCAGAGGGGTGGGCAGACACCAGCTGGCCACATCGAGCTTTTGGCAGGTACATTTTGCAACCATCCCCTGAGCAGCCTCTTGGCTGCCACCACTGAAAGGCTGGCCAAGCTTTCCTGCCAAATTTTCCTGCCAGAGAGGAATACTTCCTGAAAAGTTAACTCTCAGCTGCTCCACACAACAACCTCTTCTTAGCACTACCAGCCTGGGTGGGTGAGCAGGGAGCTCCTCAAGTAGCGGGCAGGGAACAGGAATAATTACAGTTATTGCTATTCATCTTGATTATTATGTTAATTGGTGCTGCAAGGCAGGAGGGACCCACTGGAGCCTTTTCCTTGCAGTTGCTCCTGGCCCTGGCAGGAGCTCCTTGGCCCCAGGGAGGTAGGTTACTCACCCACCCACTCTGCTGCTGAAGGACACCACACGCTGAGGCCAGCTGAAATGGCAGCATTAACAGCAGGGAGCTGAGGGGTTTTCTGATAAACCCTCTGCACGTGGCTCTCTTGCTCCTGCTGCAGAGGCATTCACGTGGGGTGCATGACTAAAGGTGGGAGCAAACGTTTGGGATGCCACCAGGGGAGCCGCCCACAGCTGCTGGCCAGATACAAATCCCTGCGGACACCGATCCTCCATCAGCCACACATGCACACACACGTTTTGGCCACAGGTGGGCAAGGGCAGCCCAGCTCTCCTCTCCCGTCTGCAGCTGCTGCTACCTGACATGGATGCAAAAGATAACCGTCCCACCCTGCAAGCCTGCTGTCACACGCAGAAAGGTGAGAGCCCTGTTAAATTCACAGGTTGGGACCAGAAAGGCACTGTGTGCAGCCAGAGAATATGCAGTTAGAAACAACCAGGTCTGCTGGCACAGCCTGGAACAGTCACTGGGAAGGCGCTGGCAAAGGCTGACGCACACCCACAGCAGCATGGAGATAGCACATATCCTTTGTGACACTCTGGAGCAAGTTACCTCTTTCCTGAAGGAATATGCACAAAGGCACTGGGCTGGGAGAGCCAGGGGCTCCAGGAGCTCACAGGCACCTGGGAAGTCTGCAGGGAAGGATGCATCCCTGCTCCACAAGGACTTCTGTGCCTGCTCAGCTGTCTGCATGGATGCTGCTTGGCTCAGCTGGCAGGAGACAAGGGGTAAAGGAAAGACACAAGGGTGAGGGGGAAGAAGGGAGACAGAGATAAGGAGTCACTTACCCTCACTCCCATGAACCTGTCCCTCAGAACGATCCATGAAAGCAAGAACACAAAAGCTTTGTTGCAGCAGAACAACACGGAGACATCCGTAGTGTTTATTTTCTTTATTGCATGTAAGTAAAGGTAGTTTGTGAGTGTCCAAAGAACACCAAAGGGTGCTGCCTTGGTAAAAAACACCTTCAAAGTCAAGCCATTGTCTCCAAAAAATCGGCAGCACTCCCTAAAACAAGGAGAGAAAGGCAGTGTTATTACATAAGCCAGTCACAGTGTGCAGCAAATACATGGCTTTTTTTGCTTCTTTTCCTTTGGGGAAAGAGAGGCACACACCTTAAAGAGAAGAAAAAAACCCCAAGTTTCAGCTTCTGCTGCAACAGTCAGCACCTGCACAGGGTACAAATAGGCAGGGGCTACAAACATGGGAGGGTGCTGCAAAGAAAGAGCAAGGGGAGAGGTGATGACAGGAGGTGAGATGTCACTCTTTCCACCACTCCCTTCCCAGTGAACAACTTGAAGCAGTGCGGGGTCATCCTCCTCCTTTCACCACTGTGGGCACCAGGATGCTGAGGGCCCAGGGTTGGCAGCAAGGCCCTGAGCTCCCTGCTCCTGCTGAACCATGGGAAGCTGGTGCCCATCTGATGTGCTATGTGAGGCTTGGAAGAAGACTTGCAGGAGCCTGATTTGGGGTTTTTCCACCCAAGGGGTGGGACCTGGCTCAAATCTCCAGCAACATCAGGGCAGGAGCAGGAGGGGAGGGCAGGCTCCCTGCAGTCCAGCCTGTGTGAAGTCCAGGCTGGGGATGCTGTGAATCCCTGAGCAGGAGGCAGCCTGAGCAGGTTCAGCCCTGGCACAAAGAGCAGAAGCACCAGCAGTTTGTTTGTGTCCCAAATACGGTGGTGGACAACAGGACACAGGAGGTGATGGGGTGCAGCTTGGCCCTGCTGGCAGGGCTGGGATGGGGCTGTAGGGATGGGGAGGAAACCTGTGCCTGCCTGGCAGCAGAGCTGGGAGCTGCTGGCTGCATGGAAATTCAGCATCACAAAGAAGGAACGCATCAGCCTGTGGGGCTGGGGCTGTGCCAGCAGCCTGCAAGGTGTGTGAGGCAGCCAGCACAGTGCCCTGGCCTGTGCTGCCATTGCTTACTTTCAAACCTGCAAGCTCCCAAGGGCTTTGAAATACTTTGTTGGGGTGTTTTGACAAAACCTGAGCAAAATTAAATTTCCAACTGACAATGACAGACGAGTAGGTTTTCACAGCTGTCATGAATTTCAAGCTGTTTGTTTCCTGAGACTGGGCATGTAAAGATCATTATTTGGACTTTGATGAAAGCATTGTTTTGATCCACCTTCCCAGAAGACAGGGCTGTACCAGATGAATACCTAAAAAAAACCCCATCCATTCTTTAAACTTCATCAGATCTCCCCATCCACAAGTCTTCATCAGCCTACAGCCCCTCTGCTACAGCAAGTACAAGGCTGCAAGGTAGAAGAAACACATTTTTTTGTGTTTATTGGGTTTTGTTGCCTGCCAGTCCCTTGTATCAAATCATAGCTATGCAGAACTTGCCCATCTCTGGATGTGATGACCCTGTACTCTGGCTGCTGCACATGGACACTCTCATAACGAGCTGTTGGTTCTGCATTGTGTCACTCAGTGTCCCCTGTCCTCTATGAAATCGCCTGCTGGCAGCAGCCTATTCCCTGCCAGACCTGTTACCTGCCTCTCTGTGTCAGTGAAAGAGCTGCTTCTCTGCACCACAAACCCCAGCCTGACTTCCCACCTGCTGGAGCTGTGCTGGGCTGTTCAGGGATGCTTACGACCCTGACAGATGCTGCTGGTGCTCAGAGTGTGACCTGGATCCATTCTCCCCTTCCACAAACACTATACCCACTTCAAGTCTGGCCTTCAATCCTGCACAGCACTGTCTGCACCAACCACTTGGCACAGGGGGCACAGGGAGTGCACAAGGAAGCAGAGACACACTGGAAAAGCCAGTCCCAAACTTTATTAGATGCTTAAACCTGCTTCCTAAGACACCACAGAGGGTTTGACTGCCAGGGTGTCACAGGCAGCCAGCCTCATGCTCTGAAAACAAAAAACACAGGCACAGTTTAAATTAAATTACATGAAGCAAGAGCAGTATGAGAGGAACAGGAAGGCTGTACTCAAATGAAAGGACAAAAATGAAACTTACATTGGGATTCAACCTGGGGAAAAAAAGTTCCTCCTGCCAAAAATCTCTTCCCCACATATAGAATTGGCTATCACTATTTCATATACAGTAGAAACATGTGCTTTTACTGTACTGTGGGCTTGATTCTTGATTAGTAAATGCCACTGGATTCCTATGATATCACAGCCCCCATCCCTGAAGCATGCAGTGTAGTGCCATAATGCCCCAAAGGACAGCCTTGCCCTGACATGGATCATGACCTGAACTGCAGTGTCCATTTGGAGAGTCCTCTCTCTGCCCTATACAATAAAGCTTCATTTTAGCTGCTTTCACCAAGCGTGAATTGCTTTTCATAGGCTGGCTCCAGCTTTCAAAGGACACCTCCTTATGGCAGAGATTTCCCTATCCAGCACAGAGTTGTAAGGAGGCTTCTCCCCGAGGAGCCCGAGGGCTGTGGAAGGTGCTGCCAGTCACGCACCCACACCCACAGTGAGCCCCGTTGTTCCAAACAGGTGCAATGCTGCAGATGGGTTAGATGGTCTCCTTGGACCTGGCATCTTCAGTGAAGTACGAGGAACATTTGAGACAATGCGGTATATTTTGTGCACCAGAATGATGATGTGCCATACAATAAACCTCTCACAATTAATTGTCTCCCCAGGTTTGCTGCTGCTTACTGGGAAAACTGATTTTTCCTTGGAGCCATAGCACAGCTTTGAGAAGCCATACCAGGAATAATTTGATGAAGAGAGTTGTCAGTGAGTAACGGTAAATAAATAGTTAAGGGAAGCAAGGCAAGACTGTGATATAACCTACACTGTGTGCTCAAAACACTCAGGGATGACTCCAGAAAAAACAACCTTCAGCTTAAGTACTTAGAACATTTGAACACAGCTATTCCTGCTGTCCACTAACTTCTGGGCCCAGCACAGATGTGGGCACATCCCCTGTGTTAATCCCCCACACTGTGTCAAAAGAGAAATTGTCATCTAAGACTGACCAAACCTACTCCTGGTCACATTACCACAAATCCTGCAGCTGCTGCTCTCTCCTGTCTCCTCAACCTGAAAGCTGCCTTGGTGCTCACTTGATGATACAATTTTACTTGCTGGGACAACCCTGCTTTGCCCAGGGTGCTGTGGGACTTTGGGTGTGGACAACAGCCAGAGAGGCTATAGGGAAGAGTTGATTCAAAACTCAGGTGCGCCCTGGCCCTGTGAATCCCCAGGTCATGCCAAGCATGGCTCCTCCTGGGCAGGGAAGCTGCCCTGCAGAGCCCCTCTGCTGAGATGATCTCCCCTTTAATCTGGGTAATCCTCTACGTGAGGAGTGAATTCTTACAAGTGCTGGGTTATGCGCAGATCAGGTGGCAGGACACAGCAAGGAGCTGTGGCATTTGCAGGGTGTAATACTGTATTCTTGAGATAAATGATCTTCCTGCATTATTTTCCTTGATTCTGCCATCATGAGCTGGTGTTCCATTGTAATCACAGCAATTGGTTTAAAATATAAATGCAAGGCATTAACAAAGGCAACAGCCAAGGTCTGTGTAAGACTGGAATGGAAATGTCAAAGGAAGGATACTGGAAGGGAAATGCATGGGGCTTAATCGCTGCAGCAGCAATACAGAAAAGCTTGCTTCCACCCAGAAATACCGTACCCACGTTCAGACAATCAGAAGGCTCGTGGGTGAAATAAACAGCGGGATTACACTGTGGGGAGGAGGTCTACGTGCGAACAGAAAGCACTGCAGCCTGGTTACACGTGGCCCTTGGGAAGTGTTTCCAGTGAGATGTTACACAGTGGATGCGCTCGCCGTGGTGCTGCTGAGGGCACGGCTGCAGTAAGCAGCCTTGCTGTGTGTTGGGATAACAGGATGGTGCAGTGAGAAAGAGGGGCAGAAACTCAGCCTGGTCACACTACCCTTCCTCAGGATGTCAGCTGGTATAGCTGGTATGGGCGGCAGCTGGGAGCAGAAGGGGCTGCCTGGCTTTCAGGGCATCCTATTCATGGGAAGACAGCAACGGAGGCGGATGGAAACTTGCTTGTAGGTATAAAATAAAGGAGTGGGTACCACACAGCACAGCTGAACCCACCTTGCTGCTGCTGTGGCACAAGCGCCCCACTGCAGCAGCCCCCATGCAGGGCTCAGCGAGTCCTGACAAGCACCCAGGCAGGGTAGTACGTACCAGTGGTCCTCTCTCCCAAAGAGGAATTCTGGTCCCCTGCTGCTTGTCACAGGGTGCTCTGTCAACCTGGCCTGAAGCAGATGTGTAGTGTCACTCGGAAACAGCATGTAGCTGCTAAGGTACTACAGGAACTGGGGTAAAAGATACTACAGAAAAGCCTAAGGCACAGAAATCTTTCTGTTGGTCTCTTATCTCTAAATTAAGAGCTTAAGCTTTCATGTACTAGATCTTGTCCTTCCTCATACTCTTTTTAGTGTGTATCTTCATTAACCCAGCAAATGGCAAATTAGCTCTACGCCATTAGGCAAGTCTCAAGCACAATGCTAGCAAAATAACTCCATCATTGGAACCAAGCATCCCCAGTGAAGTAAATCAGAAGTCATCAGTGCCCAAATTCTATCCTAAGTAAGAGTTAATTATATTGAAAGCAGGTGTTGCAGTCAAATAAAACTTGCAAATAAAATATGACAGTAAAGCTCCATTTTTTCCCCACTGAGTTCACAATTACATATTTAACACTATTCACCTTCCACTGCCTGTTTTGTCTTTAACCATTGCTAGGTAGTTGTGATGTTTCCCCACTGCCCTAAACCTCGTGCAAATGAATTTATAAAATTTTGCCAACACTGGAAGGAATGTTTTTTTCCCTATTTTGAAAATAGAAAATCCCACCTATGAAGAGGAAAGGTAGACAAGGCTTGTTGTCTGCAAGGGGCTTGTTGCCCCAAGCCAGGGGTTTGGTCTCTTGATACTCCCTGCAGAACAAACCTATGCCAGAAAGGTTTGAAAACCGTTGAAACTGCCATTAAATCTCTGGGAAATTTGCAGAAAAGTAGAAAATTTCTGGAAGTAATACACATCCCAAGGGAATACTTTGCACAAGCCAGTTAGTTCTCCTTTCCAGACTGTTAACTTTTGCTAGATTTTTTTCATTGTCTCACTGCTCATACCGGAGCCTTTTCCTCCAAACTAGGTTTGGATCTGCTGTTGCTCTTAGAAGGTAATATTTTTTCTTTGTAAACCATGCTTCTTACTTTGACCTTGAAAGGTCTGTACCTGCAAATTGAATTTGGCTAAATTGCTTCTGATTTTCAGCAGAGTGAGTATCACCTCCCAGGAGCACAGCAAAGCCACCACTGTGCCAGTGAATCTGTCTTCTTGATTAGAGATTGGCAGGCAAAACATGTTTTGCTAATCCCTGCACCAATTAGGCCTGCATGGATAAATAATCTGCAGATGTGCAACAGTCTTACGTTTTCTGTTCAATGTATGAAAAAAAAGACATGGACTAAAATGTCATGCCACCTCTTCTGGGACGACTTGCAAGCCAGTTGCAGTAAGCAAAAGCAAGTAAGACAGACAAGACACCTTGGCTGTAATAGGAGGGAAGGAAACTGAACTCAAGTTTTATTTCTCCCAGTGAAAAGAAAAAATACAAATTTTTTTTTATAATTCATCCTGTTAGGACCACAGCACCTCTCACATTAAGCCCGGAAGTGGAGGTGACTGCCACACAGATTAAAAATGCAATTCAAGACATTCCTCAAAAATGCTCTCCAGGAAAGTAGGTGATGTGCTTCCCAGAAAAGAGGATCATGCCTCCAGCTCCTCTTCCTTCCCCTCTGAGCCAGCACTAACCCAAAGGGCAGCCACGACAAAATCAGCCTCTCAGGTGGGTGGATTTCAAAGTAGTACAACAAAAGGGCGATCTTATGAAACCCATTTTACAGATGTGCAAGATGGGGCACAGAGAGGAAAAGTCCCTGTGTGCTTTGAAGTGGCAGGATGAGGGCTGCCTGTTGATTGCACCTTCGAAGAGATGGGGATTTGCTTTTCCTGCACGTTTATTTTATAGCCAGCTCCTGTTACTTGTCAAGACAGTCCCTGAGCGCCTTTTTCCTGAGTCACCACAGGTTCACATGCCAGCAGAACAGTTGCACGGAGGCTCCTATGGTGTGTCCCAGATCATAAAATGCTGTGAATAAACCCGCTAGCCTCAGCATTTTGCAGAGAGGTGCCCGGGACTCCTGCCATGGCTTTTATTGCCCTACTGGTCTGAGGCTCCTGCAACAAATCCTGTATACCCCTGCTTCCAGCTTTCCTCAGGATTGACCATTACTTGTTTCTACACTTAGTTTGGGACTGGTGTTCTGCCTTTAAACTTTTCTTGATCTGGGAGTTTCCAGCACGTTTGCAAAAAATACATTCTGATAGGCAATGGAATGAGAAAATTGTTCTTCTCTTAAATCAAACAAAAGTTAAATGAAACAAAAAAATCTCCAGACTGACCTCTGAACTAGACAGACAGAAGCAATTGGTTTTGCTCAGCAATGCTCATGTGCCAAACTAGACATTTGCACAATAAATGGTCCCAGGAAATGCTTAGCTATGGATTTACATAATACACCAGAATGGCTCCAAAAGAACCAAATAATACAAATCTTACAAACCACCTGAATACATATTTTCAAGACAAGTCTTAGCATAGACTCAGACACCTTAATAAGAGACTGTTTAAACTAACATTTAAATAAAAAAGTTTAAAAGAACAAGACTGAACCATATTTTGGAAATGCAGCAAGTATTCCTGGTAAGAAGAAGCTTTTAATGTGACAAGATGCACTCAGAGGCCAGGCAGCAGAACTTATCATGAATTACCCAATGTTTTCTGCCTTTATACCCCAGAGGTACCCACAGCCTGAAGTACTTTATGCTTTTCTAGACAACCGGCATTATACAAATAAAATGTATGACTGTTGCTATGTGCAAGCTCCAAACACCCACAGACCAGGCAGGCATCACACTTGAACACAAAAAAGAGCTTTTTAGTTACAGTCAAAGATGGCTTTGTGGAGCACCTTGTTTCTGAGCCCATGAGAAATGCAACCCTTGACTTGATCTGGCGTAGCACTCAGGACTGGCCTCAGATCTTTGTTAGGGCCCACCAGCGCAGCGGCCAGGAGTGACTCAGATGGGACACTGCTCTCCACAGGACCAGTGGCTGAAGTTGAAAGGGGCATGAGGGGAACAAAAGCTTCAAAGGTTCCTGAGGCTTACTGGCATGCCCACAGTGCAAGCACAGGGACGGTTCCTGCTGGAGTTTGAGACAGGGTTGGAGGATGTGCTGGAGGGAGCTGACCCATTTGCTCAGTGGGGTGTGATGAAGAGTACTCTGGGACCCACTGCCATGACCAAATGGAGTACAGGGAAAGGACTGTCAGCTCCAACAGCACTGCGTACAGCCAGGCACAGGCAGCCATGGCAGGGTGTGAGGAGCAGTTAATGATCTGTAATAAAGCTAATGACAATCCTTAGGGAGCTATGGAGCAAGCTGAGAAAATGAGCAGCAGCAAGTCATCAGACAGCATTTACTCAAGAGTTCAAAATAGCCCAAGAATGAAATAGGGAATTCCTAACAGGGCTCTGTGATTCCCTTAAAACAGCCTTCTTGCCCAAAGCAAACATCACATTGATTCTTTAAATCCAATTTGTGCAGTGACTGTGGCTGGTCATCAAATTTGAAGATGACCATTGCTGGTTAAAGACTGTGCTGCATTACCTCTTCCTCCTCTGGGGTTCATCGAGGAGCACCAAGGACAGGTGTTGCCCAGTTCAAGGAGCAGGCTGGCACAGCCAGGCGTTGCAGGCACTTGCAAGTATTTTCATCCCAGGAGACTGGCTGGTGAGCAGGTATCCTTAGGGCCTCGGCCCAGCAGGAATGCTCCTTCTTGTACCATGTACCTAATGACTGCTGCCGTCCTCAAAGAAAAGATGCTGACTGTTCACAGCAACTGAGTGCTGATGAATTCAGACCTTCCTGAGGATCTGTCACTGCACCAGTCCCGTGGAAGCGGCCTGGGGCTGCTGGGTCTCCAGAGGGACCATTCCCCCAAACACTTTTGCTCTTCACTTTCATCCTGTGCAGCTGCAATTAGAAAAACCCTTGGGTGGCTCAGGAGATGCACTGGCACCAAAGTCACAAACTGTGTCCTGCATGGCCCAGTATCAATGGGTTTGCTAATGCTGGCCTTTAAAAGGTGAGTTAATAATTTTTTTTTTTTTTTTTTTTTTTTTAAAAACCCCAAACCACAGACTCACATTATTTTTAATGTAACCCAAGCGGATTAGGCAATTCCCTGCAGGTCCCAGCAGTTTGGAGAGGCACTTTAGGTAAGGCTTCAATACTTAATTTACTGAAAAGATGAAAAGCATGAAAAGCCTTCCAGGGAAAGCACTTGGGAAGGGCACCAGGAGGCTGAATTTGAGGTCCATAGTGATGGTTAATCACAAATTTCCAGTATGAGCTTGCAGAAGTCCCCCAGCCAGCCTGTCCCCGCTTGGCAGTGGGGTATAAGGGTACAAGCTCGCTGTTATTTCCCAGGGCTGTGTTAAGGTAAATGCAGTCAAGCATTTGTGCAGCATTCGGTGTGTGGTGAGGGACAGCATACACAAACTGAGGCAGAGAAAACCTAAACATTAGGCTCTCAAGGCTTTGACTGCCGGAGTTAACATCATCACTGCTCTCCGTCATCATCCAAAATTTCCATTGACGTCAGTGGATGTTCTGGGTGGGAAAGGCCTGCAGACTCTGAAACTGTGCAGCAATCGCTTGTGGTTATCTTGAGCTTGGCCTGATGTGATTTATATACAGCTTGTCCTCTTCAGCTGTGACCTGAACCACTTACTACTTCTTGGAATAATCAGAATGAAACTTTTACGATTAACTGGCCAGCTGGCCTCCTGTAAACTGGATTTTTGTAGTGGTTGGCACAGGCAGACCAAAAAAAAGTATGTAAGAATAAAATACTTTTCTAGTAATTGCTGTCTTGGCTTCTGGTAATGGGGTTCTTTGGCTCTGTTGATATAGAAGCATGCTGCCAATAGGAGGGGGAGCAGTGCTGCTGAGTCTTGGGAGAAGGAAAAAGACAAGAGGCAAAACAAGGAGGAGAGAAATATCTCGGTGATAAAATTGGCTATGCAAACACCCTGAGATAGCTATTACTAAAACACACATACAAACCTTCACACACATATTTAATTTGCACCTTTACGCCTGTGGATTTTCAGAGAGACTTTGTGTGAAGATATGGTTCCCACTGGGTAAGGCCCAGTCAGCCCTTGCTGCTGGCACTGCCAGCCTTGGGCCAAGGGCATAAATGAATCAACTTCACAGCCTAAGTACTAATTGTTCAGCACCATGACGGGGTACTGGAGACAGCTGGGAACAGGACGGCACATGAGTCAGGAGATACTGAAAGAGACACCATTAACTTGGCAGCTAGTCTATGAAAAGAAAGTAAGTTATACAAAAAACAAAGCCGAGAGTTTGCTGACATAACAGAGAAGCTGACATTTACAATGTACAAATTGCCCCTAGATGCATTAAGTAAACGGGATATAGAAAGGAAATAATCTTTTCTAAATACTTGTATTTGTGGTCATTTTTAGAGTACCTCCTCTCAAGAACAGGTGAATCTTTTCTGTTTGAAGTTTGTTTGCCTTTTTAGTTGCACTGCTGATGTCCATTTAACACAAAACCAGAACACTCTCTGCCCTGTACTCCATTACTTTCTGTCCTTCAGCAAAGTCATACCAATCCTGCACACAGCAGCACAGCAAGGAGCGGACCATGGAAGTGGAGTGAGGAGGTCTCAAGACTCTGTGATGGCATCTACCCTCATCTGAGAGCCTGACTGAGCAGCACCCTTCAGAGTGCAGCAATCTTTGAAAAGCAGCCTGTGAAAGATTGAGAAATTCGGCAGTCACTAGGTGAATGAGTACAGCTCATGAGTTTGCTGCCAAAAGGGTGGGTGTTAGAAAATACAATGTCCATTGCTTCTGAGATTCAGATTTCTGAACAGCTTTACTTGTTTTGACCTTTCTTCCAGTAGGCTAATCCTTCAGAAAACACGTTCTATGATACACTGATGTTGACAGTTACATTGAATTTGTGTAACACCTTAGTAAAATCTGAGCAATATGTAACAGAAACTGAATGGCTTTCATCTCTGCTACTGGAATAGTAACATCTCTCAAGTGGCATACAATAACTGAGAATGGCTTGAAATCAATTACCTGCTGTCCAAGAGAAACATGAGATTTTCCACTCCCCACAGAAGCACTTTGTTGTTTGAACAGTAAACATGCAAATTAAAAAATACTGACACCTACTGTATTTTTAAAGGACTGGATAATGCAGAAATGGAGCCATAGTAGCTAAAATTCCAAGAAAATGTACTCATGAAAGATTAGGCAGGTATAACTCCAGTGAAGAGCTGTTGAAACTTGTGTGGTTTGGATTTTTGATCTCTATAGTGTTGTTCTACAAATGTTGGTTGAAAAGTTGTACATGTTTATTTTCATTCAATTTGCACTGAAACAAAACGCCCATTCACTGAATCAGAAGCTTCTGAAGAAGGGTACAGATTAAGAAAAAAACTCCCAAAATACTGAAATAAGGATTGAAATCTTTTAATTTGAATAATTTAAGTTAAATTTGTCTTTTTAATTCCCAATGAATATCAACTAAATCTATAGTGGAAAATAATGGAAATTATCAAAATCAGCAGAAAATAATAAAAAAATAGGTGAGATTGTATTGTACTTGAAAGGTGGTTTTATTTTCATTTCCCTTGGATTTTGCCTGTCATCCATTTGGAAGAAGATTTCTTTTAAAATTTCGAAATGCACTCTAGAAAGTGAAGTTTATTAATGACCCTTTATATTATGCCTTAACAACTCTTCTGTGTGACTGCATAAAAGGCACTGCTGACCCAAGCTTCACAGCCAAGAAAGCACTTTCTTGAAGAAAAGGAGGGCAATTTTCCATCCATAGCCTTACAATACAGTTTATAGTTTTCTTCATAAATAAGACCTGCAGGAGCAAATATAAAAAAAATAAAATAAACCTGATCATGCACATGCCAGTTCAGAAGCCTTGTCTCTAAGGAATTTCCTCCTCCCTACTTTTCAGAGTTATAAAGGAATCTGTAAAATTACATGTATTACATGAGCATCCTACATAAAAGCAAGATCTTCTCTGAAGACTCTTCTCAAGACATAAGTGCACAGAGCATCAACTTAATTTTTTTTCTGAGCATGAGAGGCAGGTCTACAGGATGAATACAAGACACAGCTGTCTTTCAGTCTTCTTGCACTCTGAGGGGTCAACATCTTCATAGTTCTTTCAAGCTCTTTTTATGCTCATGGATTGATGGGCCACTCATTCTTATATCGTTCAGAAGATGAATGCCCGTTTCATGATCCATAATTCTGCAGGCTCTGAGTCTTCCTCCTTTAAGTTTATCCTGCTCACACCAAAGAAATGAGCAGGATACTGAGTTTTGTGATAGATCCTTCCTCCAGAGAGAACACGGAGTTATCGCAGAACATTATTTGTGCCTGCTTTTCCAGCTCAGAGATTTTTATTTTCATCTCCTTCCATCAGCTCCTTGCAACTCCCCAGACACTCCAGGTGAAAAGCCCTTGACATTGCAGAATTGTGGAAGTAGGTAACCCTTGCCTCTCCTCTGCTCAAACCAGCAGCCTCCAATTCCAAAGCGACTACAGCTGGTTCTCTCCTTGAGAGATGTGTCATTTGCAAGGGAGAAAGGGCTCCCTGTGGGCTGGAAAAGCACAGGGTAGAAAAGGTATCTCTAGAGGTCTGCCATTAGCAGCCACATGCCCATCTGCATCTTCTCTGGCATATGGCCACTGACACAGGAGAACTGTGAAGCAGTCCACAGACAGCGACAGACGCAGATGTCCTCCAGTAGTGGCAGGAATGATAAACTCCATCAGAGCCCTGCCTTAAGACGCTGGTGTGAACTTGGGGTCCAGAAACAGGAGAAATCATGAACAAATAGCACAGATTCAAAGAGCTGCAATGCCCCTGCTATGTATATTGTTGTACTGGTCAGACCAGGTCTTTAAAACAGGTGTCAGCTGCCAAGACTATCAAGTCTTACGCTCATTTGAATTCCAGAATGATGTAGATTTAATTACCTCCCTGGTACCTACTGGAAGTGTGGAGCGGCACATATATGGGTCACCCTTGTGCCTCCACTGTTGGCTGTTAGAGCAGCCGCATTTGGCTCTGACTTTTCTTCCAGCTGCTGTCAATATCCCACTCTTTGGACTTTACAGCCAACATCCTCCTTAGACAGAAAACAGGAACATAAATACCTAGTGGAGTTATTAGCCCTCAAGTGCTTCCTTCAGAATGGAGCAAGTGTGATATTAAAGAGAACAGAGAAGGAATGTAAGAAAATAGAGAGATCAGATAGAAATTGATTAATTCTACATGTAAGCAAATTATGGCACTGAGGTGATTACACTGCTTAGAGGTTATAAGAAAAGGAGATCTATTTGAAGTCCCTGGAAAGACCAGAAATGAAAAAGGTCATGAGGGATACTTAAGGTGGTTTCAGATTTGTCACATTTAAAACACAAACTTGAAGCTGAGATGGAGGAGTAAAATGCTGCTTGTGACGAAAAATTGCTGGAAGCCACAAGAGTCCCTCTGAACAGGATGCTAACCATTATTATTTATGTGTTTGGATGGAATACACAGCTGTTCTTCAAAGGCCAGGCGGAAATTTGTTTTGAATCTGAAGCCTTCCACAGATACAATGTTTCAGAGTGCTCATCTGTGTGTTTTAAAATGTTATATTATTTATATGAAATATTTTATATCTTTAAGGTTTTACTCTTACATGGTAAGAGGTGGTGAAGCACCAAAAGCCTCTGTCCAGGCTCTGGTGCCACAGAAGTAGAAAATGCAAAGTAGTTGCATCTTGTCGTTGCTGTGCATGTGCGGGGAGAATGTCAGTGTGGTTTGGATAAGGCTGTTACAGCCCACACTGCTCTCCTTCCTAGTGACGTTTTTTATGTACTTGTTCTTTTTCTTTTATATTTTTATTGCCTACTAAAATGGTTTCTTTTGGCTCTGCTTTGTGTGAACCTCAGTGCAAAGAAAACAATTCTGTTCAGAGAAGCACTTTGCAAACTGCCCTGAGGAGGAGCAAGCTGGTGCCTCACTAGCATATAATGCACCACCCTGATCTTGGCTGTGAATACGCAAACTAGGATTTCAACCCAGTCATTGCTGAATGTACCGATTTACTTTGTGAAAGGCTGAACAACAGAAAGGAGCCCTTATTTGTAATGGTGGTAACATCGGAACTTTTCCGCACAAGATACAGAACTCCTGAGTTAATGAACTGGAAAATCCATTTGCTGGTCCAAATACCATACTTGTCTTTTTGGGAACAAAGTTATGGAAAGAATAATATAGCATAAGCAGTCCTTTCCTTCTCTGCCCAATCTGTGTCAGTGAGGCATTCACTCAGAGGTGCCTGTGAAGAGACCACACAGGAATTACGAGGGTCCAGCCAAGCCCTGTCATGTCTCTGGCAGCTGCTGACGGTGGAGGCACCAGGGACATGGTACACATGAAACGACCCATCCCACAGAAAAAACTGCCACTTTCTTGTCTTTCCCTTCCTGCTCTCCTGCTTAACCCACCTTGGATGCATTAGTCTTGTACCTTCACTCAGCCTGTAACACAAATGTAGCTCCTGGCAGTTCAGGAGCAGTGAAAATAATTACAATTTCATTAATTAAAGCACTCTGAACCACTTAGGTGTAGGTGCAGAGCCACTTCTCTATTGCCTTTATAAATCACTGTTGTAAACTCCTGATTATCTGCACAGCTCGGCTTAGACCTTGCCACCCGCTAGGAATGCACTGCATGGGCTTGGTCTGACAAATTTGGGACTTCTTCCTGTAACAAAAAACCATCCATACTGCATGATGTGATGGTGCAGGGTGATTGGGATTCAGTAAGACTACATCTCTGGAGAGAAAACAGTATCATTACCTTCTGGGAATTAGCGTAGCAGATAGAGGAAGAATTCAGATTATCAGGGTGAAGGTACACTGTCTAGTGAGAGCTTCTGGAAGACTTGCAAGGAGAGCCCTTGCTTTCAAGTGTCAGACACTGACTGCTGACAATAAACTCGAGGTGACTCAGAAACATGGTATCTGGATTTGTCTCAGAAATGAGACTGTGACATTTCAAAGTGCCAACTGAAAATGACAACTTCTAACATGCATTTCCCTTTATCAGGATAGATCATACATTTCATGCTGGAAATGTTTTGGCCGTTATCTGCTTCTGTTATTATCTGCTTTCTATTAAAGCCATTACATTTTGATGTGCCTCTGGTAATGGCTTTAATAAAATGTCTGGAACAGAGCCTGTTAAAGAGTTTTCTTAGATTTAGATGCTCAGATACCATGGGATTGACTTTAGCACAGATGAACATCCTTTCATGAGAGATTTCTAAAATAAAACTTAAGAATATTAGGGAAGGCCCTCGTGTACTACCTGATTCAAAGTCACAAAAATAATTTCTGTTCTTTGACTATTTATGACTAGAGGAGTCAAGCTCCTTCTAATCTACATCAGTGAAGCATATCCATTCTCACAGCACTCACTTTCGGCTAAAATGAAATAGCTTTGTCACACACGGCTGCAGTTTATGGCATCTTCCTGGATTTCATGGGTAGAGGGAGTAACAGGGAATGTGGGACTGTGATTTTCTGAGCGAGACTGTAAGGGCTATGCAATGAGCCTCCCTCCTGCTTGTTGGTTCTGAAAGCCGAGCTTTCAGTGAGGAGAGCCACGTATTTGCCAGATACAAAATTACCGGGCTCATTTGTCTTCCACCTTCTGCTCCTGTGACATGCTTATTCCTTCCTTCATTTTGGAAAATGACCTTGTGATCCTTGCTTCCAGCATCACACTATTTCCAGAGCAGCTGCACAGAAAGCAGTGAAAAATCTGCTCCCTGCTATTACAGGGTAAAAGCACTACGAGGGGAGAAAGCACAGGGTGTCCTTGCAGCAGGAGCCAGCTCCTGCTGAAACCTTGCAGCTTGCCACCTAGGAGAGAAGTGGGCCTTATCTAGCCATGATTAATGCCTGCCCTGTGGGTGTGCCTTCTCTGTCTTCGTTTTAATAACGAATTTTTAAAGCCCGTGACAGACTATAATTGTAAAATGGCTTTTCTGGCCCTCTCCCAGATCTGCAGCTCCAGAGGCCAGCATCAGAACGTGCTACATAATTCGGATCGGATACCTTCTCATTGCAGTTCTGGTTAGTGCAATTGCAGCCACGTACAGTGGGTTGCCTGGGAAAGGAAAATGGTTGGTTTATAGCAGAAAGCATGCGAGGAGGAGGCACTGCTGTTCTGAGAGTGGTTAAAAGCAGAGGAGACAAGCATAGCTAGCTGGCCTGTTTCAGTGTGCCTGTGAATCCTCACGCATGCATACCAGGGGGTGTTGAAAAATTTAGCAGAATTACTGCTGGGGATGTATCACAGCCTACATACTCTGTAAGCACTTACCTCAGTTTAAGTTCAGACATAGATTAATTTAACCAAATAACTTGTTGGCTTTATTTGGAAAAGCATGTTTACATCTTTCTAAGACTCTCAGATTTCTTTCAAACTTGTATTTCATAAACTGTTTTTGGTTAAGCCAGCCCAGCCAGGCTAAGCTCAGTGCTGCAAGCTTTCTGGGGGAGCTTCACAGAGAGACTTGTCATTTGCCTGCTTCTCACATAGGGCTTCCTCTTTCACTATCATTAGTAAGATCTGGGCACTTTATGTCATATTCTGACATGAACTGGGGGAGATTGAGGTGTTACGTTGGCAAAAGGCAGACCTCAGGCAGAAGAGGAACCGGGACTTTTGAAAATCCTGGGGTTATTTGCATCTACAAGGATGTTTGTAATTATTTCTCTTCCTGCTCACCTGCCAGGTTCTGCTATTGGATTACATGTTGTGTTACTTAGGTTCACAGTGAGGTCCATGAGAAGGTGAGAAAAGCATCTCCTCAATGTCCTCATCCTTCTGTCCAGCCTTAGAGTCAAAGAATCATAGACTCACTAAGGTTGAAAAAGGCCTCTAAGATTACAAGTCCAGCCATCAACTTAGTATCACTGCCATGTTGACAACTAAACCATGTCCTTAAGTGTCACAGCCACACATTTTTTGAATACGTCAGGGATGGTGACTCTACCACTTCCCAGGGCAGCCTGTTCCAACATTTGACAACCCTTTTCATGAAGTAGTTTTTCCTAATACCTAATCCAAACCTCCTCTGGCACAACTTGAGGCCATTCATCTCCTTCACTCACTTGTTACCTGGGAGAAAAGACTGACACTCACCTCATTACAACCTTTCAGGAGGTTGTACAGAGCAAAAAGGTCTCCCCCCGCCCCGCCCCCCCCCTCCTCTTTTTTCCAGGTTAAACAACCCCAGCTCACTCAGCTGCTCCTTATAAGACTTGTCCTCCAGACTCTTCCCCAGCTTTGTTGCCCTTCTTTGGGACATGGCCTTCCCTTGGCAAATACTGTGGGACCAAAGCCCTCCTCCACAGGGTGCAGCCACAGAAGTCAGCACTCACCAGTTAAATGAAAAATAGGAGATTTTAGCAGATACGTGCCTCAGCCTTGATGACAGACTCTGTGGTACAGGTGCTGTGTTTGTTTGCCTGATGAAAAACCATCTAGCACAAGCTGGTCCAGATCAGGATTTGCTGGATGCTAATTTCATACAAATATTAAGCAATAATGATACTTGCATGGCTGTGTGAGCCAGGAAAAGGAGACATGGGCTTACATAATGGAGATTTAATATAGCATGTCGCTAGGAGAGGAAGGGAATTAGAAGTCAATAAATAGAGAACAAAAATACATGAATGAAGTGTTCAGCAAGGAAAATGTGTATGGGCTTGAGTTAAGCCACAGAGCCCTCAGCCCTGAGCCTGGGAGAAAAAGCAAGACCTCAAAGACTAAGGCTAAGTCTCCTTATTGCTCATGACATTTGAAGAATGTGTAAGATGATGGATGCGTTAATTAGCTCACTGAATCTCGGGAGCTGAAATAGTTGGTAGGTGGGCTGAGCCATAAACTAAAATAATCCCAGCATATGAGAGAGGATGAGCAGGCAGCTTCAAGATTATATGGGAGAAGAAAGCAAACAATGTCAACTGTCCAGCAAGAAAACATGGAAGAATATCTTAAAAATACATAGTAAAAGACTAATCTATCAAATACTTGCTCTTTGATATGAATTTTATTTTATTGCTGTGCTTGTTTAGTAAAAACATATTTAGCCTTTTCATTATCAATAACATATGTAACAAGGATGAATATAACAAGTTTAGAGTATGTGGTCAATGCATTCTTAGAAGGGAGTTTTCACTAATTATAATTTGTGAAATAACAAATAAAACTATTATTTTAGTAACTCCCCATATCTGTTTTTATTCATGTTCACTGCCAGAATGGGGTAATTGGGTTTTATGCAAGGCTGATATTGAAATTTAGAGCATCCCCAGAGATCTTTGACAACTGAGGTTTACATATACATGATTTATGTATACATGAAATGTGATGGCTTGCAATCACACTTAGTGTATAAATAAATCATCCTAAAAAGTAAATCAACAGACACAAATGATTTGATGGTGGTGAGATTGATTAAATTTCTCATCAAGACAGTACAAAAAGTATTTTACAAATAATCCACAGACAGCACAAATGAGCGAACTGCAAGAAATGACTGGATTACTCCACTTTCACACTGAAATCCTAGGAGGATCATACCAAATTAAAAACATAAATTCATATTCAGGTACCAATGCACTGACTTTTCCAGTGGGCTGAAGATTGTTACTACCCACAGACTTCAAAAGGAATGATGGGTGATCAATTTGGATCTTAAAATAGATATAGGAAGGTTAAGCACAGTGTCTCTCACAGAGGGCATCAGTCATGGTGGGATTCCAGTCCAGGAGAGCCAAAAAACTTTTCTGAAGGGAAGTTTTGCCTTTTGGAAGGCTTGTGGGCAGGTGAGTGCTGGGGGTGCTTTGTCCTTCTCCTGGGGCTTCAGCTCTGTTTGTAGGCAAGGAGGAAGGGACTTTGGGAGCAGCACCAGGCAGTGCTTTGCAGACAGATGCTTGAGAACAAGCAGCCTTCTTCCTGCTGTGAGAAGGCAGGTGTCAGCTCCCTCAGCAAACAAACTGGGGCCTGACCTGGAGACTGTGCTTTTCTATCCAGATCCCCCGCGTAAGATACTTGTTGCACAAGGGAATTTTTCCACCCCAGTCAAGAACATGACTCCACACTGATCCTAGAGCTAGAAAGCACAAAATCTGTGGCTTCACTTTCCTCTCTTTTACAATAGTTTGCGGTTTACAGGATCTGCAGGACGTGGTATGAAGACTGTCAAAAGCAAACCAGCCTGTTACCCCTCAGGGAAATCCCTTTTCTTGCAGGATAAAGGGGCTCAGCATGTAGCTGACATTAGATGGTGCCTATATATTCACATATACACACACATGCACAGATACGTACAACACCACAAGGAGACATTTCCAACAGCTTTCACTGCTGGCTCACCACTCCTCCCAACTGAATCATTACAGTTCTACCACAGCCTTCAGTAAGAGCAGAGAATCCAGCAGCAGAACCTCGAAAATGCTACCCAAAATATCCTGACACCTCACTAAATCCCAGCAACAGAGTCATTCAGAGTCACAGTGCCCTGCAATATCCTTATCTGTCGTTCCCTTCCCCCTCTCCCCCCAAGGTACCTAACACAAAATCTGGCTCATTTTACTGTAAATGTGCACTAGGGAATCTGTTAAATTTGGCTCTATCAATACTGCACCTACACAACCAGAATAAAGAGCTTCAGTGTTTGAACTCAGCCCTTTCTCAAAACTTAATGTGCTGTGATGAAACTGAGAGAAAGGGAGGTTACTCAATAAGCTTAAGCCCTTGAGAGACAGAAAAATGTACTGAACAGTAGTTCATATCATTACTAATTTTAGTGGAGCATCTGACTTTCTTTACAGATTGTTTCCCAGGAAGAGTGACAAAAGCAGCAATGTGGTTTCAGCTATCTGTTCAGAAACCTGGCAGAGGCAATGCCTGTTTTGATACCCTACTTTTTTCTGGATCCCTAGCAGTGATGGTGCTGCTCCTCTGGCAGGCCCCTGCTACCCCAGGGAAGGGATCTGAAGCACCTCACTAAGGCAGGTGGGCAAAGCACTCTGAGATGCGCAGGGCTCCAAGTGGTTGGGGACACCAGCTAAGTTATCTCCTAGGGCTGCTGGCTACTCTCCCAGTGCTGAAGAGCTAGTCAGCTTTGCCATGGCCATACTGGGGCTACCCAGGAGGTACAGCATGCTGAAATCTCACTACAACACCAAGGATTTATGAGCTGAAGAGCTGCATGGCTAGCTGGCCAGGGAGGAGGCACGTGGCTATTTTGCAGAAGGGGTCCCACAGCAGGAATGGCAGCTCCTGCTCATGCACAAAGAGCAGTGGCATGCAGTGGCAGAAAGCAGGTGAACCTGGCATTTAGCTGGAGACATTTTCCATCTCATTGTAACTCATCTGCTCTTGTTCATTGTGTAGTGGTGGGCTGGAAGGAACAGCTCTGTGTAAGCAGGGGAGAGGTATAAGACATGCTGTGAAGACTGTAACACAGCCATTGGGAATCACTCTGGCAATCACTCCAGCACACTGAGGACTATGGAGACATCAGCATGATTTGTACCAAGTCTAATGGAAAAATCAATTAATTCATTCTCGGAGAAGTGTAAGATAATAAAGCTGCATTAACAAATCTTGTCTGGTCGGTGATATTTGCATCTTTAATTGACAGAAAAGGGGAGAGCATTAGAACACAGAGGTGGCTATAAACTGAGTCCCTGTGGAAGAGGGATTGGCCAGGTAAGCATGCACGTAAACCAGGACATGTCATTCAGCTGTCTGCATTTTCTCAAGTGTGGAGGGACTGTGTTCAAAGGCTTGGGTGAGCTGAGCATGTGCTAAGGAGCTTATCTGCAGGAGTAGGTTAGATCAGCCATGATAAGCTGAATTAAGTTGGCTTGCATCTTACCTGCTGCTGCCAGTCCCACCATATCTTTGGCCTGTCTGTGTTTGTGGGGATGGATCTGCTTAGGACTTATCCCTGGGAGAGAAGGGAGGCTCCTGAGGAGGGAGAAATGTCTGCTGGAAGCCACACATGGATGTTTATGGCTGTTTGCAGGATGGGGCATGTCTCAGCCTTTTTGTGGCTCTGACCCTTTGCCAAGCTTCGCTCCTCAGGAAGGAGTACCATTCAGCATCACTGAAAATCAGCACTGGCACTCCTAAATCTTAGTAATTAGTCAAATTAATTATTAAAGATACAGAAAATAATACTAGCAAGGAATTAGCAGAGTTTGCTGATTGCTCTCCTTCAATTTGGTTCATAAAGGTTGCTGGGGAGCTGGGAGCCAATTTCAGGTGACTTACACCTGTCCAGATTCTCATCTTCACCCACCCCAGAGCTGTGCCAACATGAGATATTTTTGGTTTGAAAAGAGTGTAAACGAACTGAGAGTTTGGCTCGCGGGTGAGGATTGGATAACATGATGACAGAAGGGCTTTATAAACATTTATTATTCAAAATCTCTTCTGCAAACGTGAACACGCCTAGGCAATTATCTCGCTTTAGCCGCAGATGGGCGATTTTGATGCAATTATTATGCACCTTCAGTACTACAAAGCTTTCAGTGCCATTCCTTTTGAAAATGTCTGAATTAAACAGAATGACAAAACTAATGAACTATTGCATCTCTTTCCTGTCAGCTGCACAACATCTAGTAGATGCCATCAGCACGCTTCACGCGGAGGAACTGCGTGGTCATGGCTGTGAGCCCAAAGGCATGCAAACACCGAGCTTTTTGCTGAAGACAAACCCATCCACAGCCTTCAGTAGCTGAGTTACTTGAGGAAGGATAATTTGTTGTTGCACACTCAGATCATGACATAAGATTGGTACCAAGACTTTGTTTGCCATCTCTGTCTCAAATATCCCTAATGAGATGTTTCTACATGTCCCCAAAACCTGTGGTTATTTACTGTTCTGCTCTAGACAAAGGCTTTTTGAGACTCCAGATACCAGCAGCATAATAGTGGAAAGTGTCTGAAGCCACACTGACAAAGAGAACAGTTTGTTTTTAGCACAATTGCTATGGAGGAAACACACTTGTCTCCAGTTTCTCGAAACCTTGTCTCTGGTTTCTTGCAGCAAACACATCCGGGAAGCCAGCTGTTTTTTGTTTTGTTTTGTTTTAATCCTTAAAACAAAGCAAAGCTCGAGAAATATAAAGCAGCAGACAAACTTAGTTTGCAACTTGCCAGCCCAAAGTAAAGTCCACAATTAACTATACATATAACTGGCATGGTTTTCAAGAGGAATATCCAAATTATGACTCCTGTTCACCTGAAAATAAAATCAATTCACTGCTCACTTTTGAAAAGACCGCAAGAAGATCTCTTTAGCAGCCTGGCAAATTTTATTTGTCCATTTAATCTTGTTAATAAACAGATCTGTTAACACATGAAATAACTGTTGGTGGTATGATAAAATCTTCCCTAGGTGGTTCTTACCTGGACTGCTGTAACTTCGATAGCTGCCGAGCCAAGCCAAGCCCTGGTACATCCCCTGCTAAGAGCCTGCAGCCGGCCACACGACTGGATATGTGAGCAATACTACAGAAGCACACTGTCCACTGAAATCACATAGGATTTATTGATCCAGCTTAGCTCAGAAGAGCTGTAAGTACTATCACTCATGCAAATGTTACGTTTCAGCAGAGCTCATGCACTCTGCTTCCACAACACACCACATTTGGCCCACCCAACTGATTCCCATGCATGCACTAACCACTCTTTGAGGATCTTCTTGTTTTTCAGACTCCTGACAGCTCGCTTGCACATTGAGAAAAACCACCTGTTTCAAATACCTTCCTTATTCTGCTTGATGTCACTTAGCTCTTTCACACCTTCCTCAATCCATGGTTTAACTGACCTTTACCATATTCCTGTACAGTTATCTGTCTGACATGATCAAGTGTACAACTCTACTAAAAAATCCATGGGGAACTTGGTAAGGCAGAGAATTATGGCATTTGGACTACCTGGAACTATAGAAGAGCATGATTTTTTAAATTGTCTGAAAAATCTATGAAATCAATAGAGCTCTTTGTTAAATGCTGTAAGACTTTCAGAGGGTTGGTCTTAATTATTAAAAATTTCATGAGCAAGGGCAGGTTTGCATGTATGTTAACAGAAAGCCACTGATCATGTGTCTGTATGTCACTGTATCCTCTTCTGGCACACTATTTTTCAACACTAAGTTTTTCTATTTCAGTTCTCCAGAATCAAAAGACACTTAAAAAAAAGTAATATGGAGGAGTGGGGTGAATTTCAGTCTGGTCAAAGCCTGAGTTCCCCTCTGCACAATGAAATACATATAAATACTTATTAACGTCATATTTTTAATATTCACTGAGCCAGACCCTTTCTGATAGAAACTAGGAAGAAACTAGTTGCTGTGAGGGTGGTGAGGCACTGCAACAGGTTGCCAAGAGAAGCTGTGGGTGCCCCATCCCTGGACATGTTCAAGGCCAAGCTGGATGGGGCTTTGAGCAACCTGGTCTAGTGGGAGGTGTCCCTGCCCATGGCGGGGCAGTTGGAACTGGATGATCTTTAAGATCCCTGCCATTCTATGATGAAATCAGCATTCTGTCATGGGGCTCAGTGGAGTTATTCCAGATAGGGTCAGGTGCTGCCTGTACCCATCACATTTAATACAGAGAATTTCAGGAAATACTGAAAATGCTAGGTGAAAATTTGATTATTAAAAAAAAGTTAAGCCCTCATTTTAGTGGTTTAATACAATTTCTTTTTAAATTTCAAGGTTAATACATAATAAATCAGATGCTCAGGGTCTGAATCAACATATCTTTGCTTGAGGACAGAAAAAATATTTAAGGTGGCTCTGGCAAAAAGAGGCAAACAGAAGCAGAAAGGGTACCATTCATGGCAATACATTTTGGTACCTGTAATTTTGGGGTATCCTAGAGAGAGAGTAATAAAAGATGCACTAAAGCACACCTAAATTTAATAAGAGTTATGCCTCATTCAGTGTCTGCAGATTACTAATCATAAACAAAATTAAAAGGAGATATGGTTTGGCTCTGCACCGAGCAGGTTGGTCTAGAGCTGCCTCCCCAGGTCCCCAGCAGCTAAAATTATGCCATGATTCTATGATCTGATGTTCAGGGTATCACAGCCTAACAAGATCACCACTTGTTAGATGGAAAAAATATCAGACAGCATTACAGAGCTGTAGTTCTATTTTTCTTTTAGTCAGTATTAAGAAAGCACTGAAAGTAGCTATTTTCTTGCTATTTTCTAGTATCCTATTCAATAGGAAAGCTTTTCATAGCAGAAAAATTACCTTTCTGTACTTGGAAATCTAGATGTACTCCAGCTGAAGGTATAATAAGCCAGACTAGTCAAGAAAGTTGTAGTTCCAGTGCAGAAAAAGCAAGATACAATTTTCAGTTGGCCTGTCTGGCCTCCACAATAGATACAGTGAAGAGAATTAAGTTAAAAAAATGCAGTATTTTGGTGAAGCAAAGCATTTTTCTAGATGCAATGCAAGGGCAAATTCCAGATGATGTAGAGGAAAAAGACACAGAGTCCTCCTCTAGCAAATGGACCTGGATTCACACCATTCATAATAAGGTGCCTCATCTTAGCAATGTACTACATAAAGGTTAATTATTCTCCGTCACTGAAGGGGAACTCATGATGACTTGAGATCCCTGAGGTTTAACAGTTGTGAATGCTGAAACAGATGAGGGATGCCATCCTTCACATAAGGCTTCCAGAGGCCCACTCCCCCTGTGGGAATCTGAATGTTTCACTGAGGCAGTGGAAGGCTTTTGAAGATATGAAGGGAACGTTGCAGCAGTCTCTAACTGCTCAAGAAATGAGCAGCTTCAGTAAACGATTAATCAGCTCCCCAGCTCCACAGAGAAGAGACACAATTTATAAATTACAAACCACAAGCAACCAACACCAGCTTTGGGTGGAGAAAGGCACAGCTGGAGGTACGAGGAACAGGGAACAGATGAGGCAGCCACAGTAGATTTAGTGTGGGCTTGCTTAGCCAAGAGACCCAAACAACATGGCAATGACCATAAGGACATAAAGTAAATGAGGTTCTTTCCTTTAAACTCGCTGAGTTGTAGCCCTGACCCCAGGGTCCAGCAAACAAACCAACAGGAGGGTTGTTTCTTTTCTACAGCCAGGCTGAAGAGAAGCAGTCTTCACTAACTGCCACCCAAAGCAGGTGAATAAGGAAACAAACCCAGATGTTGTTTGCCTTCCCTATTTTTGGATTGGATTCTCTGGCAAAAAGCCATTACTTGGAAAGGTGTTTTAGCACTGGAAAACACAAAATGGTTGTATGTTGAGTGTGTGAATACATATATGAACGTGTCTGTCCATCAGCTCATACCTTAACATTATTTCCCACCAGAACCCCTTATGGATGTTCACAGACAACATTATGTGGTTGCTTGACTGGGTTTTTCAGTTTATGATGCCCTGTTCATATATCTCTGTTGCTGCCAACCTTCACCTTTGGCTATTCATCCCTTTTTACCAGTTATAGCTTTGTCTGACGTGCAAGGGTGGCCAGCTCCTGGAGACCTGGATCGAACAGGATCCTCAGCCAGGTACATGTGCATTTATATGAGGCTGCCTTTTCATACAAACACAAACAATCCTGGGAAATATGGACACAGTCCATAACCACTAGGCAGCTGGACAAATAGGTTTTTTCCACTTCTGTAGTACTGCCAGCCTCCAACACTTCTCACTGTATCATCAGTCTTTATTGAGAGCTGTTAATTATAGCTACAAAGTCTGTTGCCATACATGCACTTTCCTTTTTTAAAACAGCTTTAAAGGTAGATGCCTTCAAGATATTTTGACACAGATCTGGGCTGGAAATAAAAAAAAGCAGAATTCTTTATCACTCCTTCCTGGGTTTTGTTGTAATTTTTATTGCTGTTGTAAACAGCATGGAAAATTATCTAGGACAGTTCCCAATTAATGAGTTTATGCACTGGGGGTCTAGGTACTTGGTGTGGTGACCAAGGTGTACAACATTCTCCAAAAAGACCAGGTGTAAAACCTTCTACCATGTAATGAGATTGGAAAAACAGCAAACCGATGTTCACCTCAGCTTTCTGCTTCTTTCACTATGCAGTAAACATGATCACACACTCTTTTCCCAGTCCTTTTTTTTCCTTTGGCAGCCATAAAACACAGCTACCTTTCTGTTTGTGCATGCAGGTCATACCTGGAGGCAGGAAAGAGAGGAGGTGACCCGAGGTCCCTTCAAGCCAGGTTTGCTTTTATCCCATGATCTCAGTGAGTGCAGAGGTCAGATCTTCTTGGGTAGGACCAGTGTAGGTGGATTTGCTCTTGAGGTCTCCTGAGAAAAGCCCTAGCAGTGTGGGAGCTTGGCAGTATGCTTAACTAGCCAGAGGCAGTGTTAATGAAATGCAGTTTAACTACTGACCAGAGATCATTCAGTGCTGCAAGACAGGACATTTTTTTTCCATGCAAAAACCATTACATAAATACATTGTTTCACAGCACATGCCCTGTCTGCAGGTAACAAGAACAATTACTTCTCTTTCTAATCCTTGCCTCAAGCACTGTTACCTCATAGGAGGCACATAATGCAATTATTTTGAAGCATCTGTTCAAGCCACAGCAGAGGAGACAGAAGTAATGGAACAACAACACAAAATTACAGGACATTACTTAATTCAATCATCCTTGGAATGATTTTGCAAACCAGGCTCAAGATTAAAGAACGTGGGTTTCTCCTGATCAGGCAGTACCCAATTTTTATTCTCAATTAGCATTTCATGAAGGTCCAAATGCCCAGAGAGGTGATTCGCAACAGATGAAGGCTCTTCATACTAAGGGAAAGCTTTTCACAGGACATGAATGTTAAGCTATTTGCAGTCTGAAAAACAAACGTAAACTCCAAGTCTGATCTGTGAGGTTAAATTAGAAAGAACTTGTTTCCTCCTAAAGAAGGACTCATGACCATTTTCTCACAAAAGCTAAGACACAAGTTTTTAGAGACAGTGTTAGCTACCTGAATAGTATGAATTAGCAAATTAGTCAAATAGAATTTTAAAAGAAAACTCTTAAAGGTATTTCCAGGAGATGCAAAAGCTGGGGTGGGTTTAGAAAGGGAGGTAAGCATATAAATGCCACCTTATGTTCCTGAGCCCACCATGCAGGCTTACCATTGTGAGAGCTACCTCCAGAGAAGTTAGGACTTGGGCATTAATTTTGTGGCTTTCTGCCAGCCAGTCACATCAAGAGTGATGTAGGTACCAAGCTCCATACGATATATGTGAGGGAGAGAAAAACCATCACCTTCACCATAGTCCAGGAACAGTTTTTTAAGCTTTTCAATGGAAGACACCAAGAGTACCTCAATTCTAGTTAGGTGCCTCAGTCTGGGATGGTGGAGGGCTCCCACTAGCAGCCAGTGTGACCACAGCCTTTCTCTTTCTCCTCACTCTTTCCTGCTGTTTATCTTCCATGCCTCACGTTTGTGTTTCTGCTGCAGGTTTTGCTCTCCCCATGAATTTTGGGGGGAAATCAAGTATTCAGCTGCAAGCTGGCAGTGCTGGAATATACAGTGTAACACTAAGAAGTCAGCTGTGGCACACTGCCTCCCTAATCCAACCTCTCGTACTGTCTTCAGAGGAGATTGATGTGAACTGAAAGCTACTTTAGAAAAGCTCTGGAGCTGTTATTTTCTCAAGAACAGGCAGCTTGTAGAGCATATTTTTGACAGCTGTCTGAGAAATTTTTGTTTCAGGAGGCATAAAGACCATGAGACCATGACATTAATCTTTAATCACCTAAGGAAACAGCCTCCCCAAAGAAGTGAAATGATGATTTACGTGATCATCTGGCAATAGTGCAGCATAGCTGTATTATGTCAAGGCAGCAGTGAGAAGCCACCCCCCAGAACCCCTGTGGGGTGACAACACACCTATCCCACATCCCATGAGGACACGTTTTCCTCTCCAAAAGGCAAGAAAGAGCAGCTCCTGCAGGTTTCATCAGGAAGAGGTAACAACGTAACTTGAGAAGCAGAAGTTAACAACAGCATCACCCTCAGCTCTGTGGCTTGGACTTCAACTGAGCTAAGCCCAAATGAATGTTCCATGATGGAGCTTGGTGCCATACGGACAGCAGGCTGGACACTGGAGAGATGCCTACCAGCACTGCCACTACCACAAAGATCACACCGTTCCAGCAGAAGGCTTCGCTACTACTGCTACTTGCTCATTGTACAATTTGACCTTGTCTTCAGCTAGAACCTCTGGCAGAAAAATGCATATTCACCGAAAACAGTCAGAGAAGTGATACAGCGGTCCGTGAATAACACAATGCCACCAGCAGCTCAGGTATCGGTGGGAGAGATAAAGATGACTGCGAGTATCATAAACCTCTTGTACAATATCCACATCTTTTAATTAATTGCTTTGATACCAAGCACAAAGGCGAGTCCTGACAGAGGACTGTAGAGATCAAACTGATTTCATCTGGAGTTACATCTAACTGGTCTCTGTCTAACTGACGTAAGAATCAAATGCTCTACCTCTTAATTTCAACAGTTCGTTTTGTTCCTTGGTTGTATTTTTATTTTTATTTTTATTTTTATTTTTATTTTTATTTTTATTTTTATTTTTCCCAAGAAGATAATGTGAACTTGAAATGTAAAGTCACTTTATTTCAAGGAACACAAAGGAAATAGGTATTATTTTAAGGATAATGTTCTGAATTAGACAAATAAGAGTTTATAAACTGAAGTTTTTTGAAAGAAAACATGCTTCATTGGGTGACATTTGCTAAAAACAGTTGCATTTGTCTTGTCTTGATGCCTCTGCAGCTTATTTATGACTCTCTTAATGCTGTCTGCTCTGGTGGTGAAGCTCCCATCTAAGTGGTAATATAAATCAGTAGGATGCCAAAAGTTAACCACACTGCAACATTTTAATGCTGCTGGGTAAGAGAGACTCATGAACACAAACCACTGAAAAATCGATAGTAAAACAGCATCCAGTCATGCCAAATGGCTCTGACCTTCTTTCCCCTTAAGAGTTTCATCATGGCCAGGGGTTTGGTTACCAGTGTTGCACGGTGGGGTTCTCTGCCTGCTGCAGAAAAGGAGGGCAGTACCCACGGTGCAGTGAGTTGCACTTTCATGTAAGTCAGAATTAAACTAATGGACTTCTTGAATCACTGGGGTGATGGCTAGCGTCTCATCTCCTCCATGGTAGCAGCAGTACCTGTGAAACACATTTGGAAACTGGCTCACATTCTCCTGGACCTCAAGTGAAGCTATGACACTGAAAATTCATGGCCCCTGAAGAACCAAATCTTGATCCTGAGCCCATATGCATATAGATCAAAAGTGACTTTTTTGAAGTCAGTGTGTTGGTAAATCAGAGTGAGATCTACAACATTCGTCCTCTACCATTGTTGTACCAGTATTTTGGTTCACTTTCAAGACATAACAATACTTTTGTGTTGCCTGCAACTTTTTCTTTATTTTCGAAGAAAAATCTTCAAATTCTGAAAGATTAGTGGCAGATAATTTGGGGGCAATATAGAGACAAAACTCTGAACCAGTGAAAAAGAACATTCTAAAGCATGTTCAAATATGGTTGCAGATCACTGCAGGTACATGTTCCTTCACTCACCCAACACATCAGGTGCATTCAGAAGGTTTCAGAAGAGATTTAGTTCTAGATTCTGGTGCTTTCTTTAGTCCTAAAGCTTCATGAAATAAAAATCAAGATCTAAATGATAAAAAAGTAAATAAATAATCATGCGAACCATTCTTGAAAGTTCTTCCCTTTCCTTCTCAAAAAAAAAAATCATTAGATAAGACCATAACATCAAAATAAACAAGTTTTCCGAGGTATTTTTCTAAAATGTGAACAAACCCCTCTGTTATTCCTCCCAATTGGAACACAGAGGGTGAATCTTTATAAAAGGCGTGTTTCATTCTGCCTAGAGATACACAAAGATAAGCAATATCTTGCAGAGATTTTAATTTAATCTTTCATGTAGCCAGGGAGTCTTAAGCCCTAGTGCTTTTAATTTATGTTACCTCATAAATTAATAATATAGGTATGATGGAGGATAGCTCATCAGATTAAATGTGTCATTTTATAGAGTAGTTTGGAAGCAAAAAGTATGAAGTACTCTTAAATGATGCATTAGGAGCACAAATCATTATATGTGTTATTTCTGGACTGGACAACAGTTGAAATGAATAATAATTTAGTTACAGTAATTTTATTTTAAGATAGTGAGCACTTGCACAAGAAGTAGGAGAGTGACGCTGACCCTGGCATGCTCTTCTGTGGCCTTCCAGAGCTCTCTGTATCACTCCTACACATGCAGTTCTGTGCCATGACATCCTTGGTAGAAACCATGGGAGAAGTTCTCCCTGAGCAGTCTATGCTTGGGAACAACCCTGGCATTTGATGGAGCTGCACAGCGTGTAAAGAGCAGCTCAAAGTGAATGCATGAATTCTGGTTTGCTATGAAGAGTGACTCCTCCCCATGGTGTGCACACACTGACAGTCTACTTCAGCTTAAGCAGCAAGTTCCTTACCATGCAATATGGTTGAATCATAAATCCTTAATACTTCACACTGTGGCCTAATATTCAAAATCTCATAAAGAAACTGAATAAACCTGCTGTTACATTCAATGTGCCACTACAACATTTTGGTGGCAAATTTACTACTATCATACATGCTATAAAAAGGGAAAAAATATCCGTGTAGCTAAAAACTGATTTATGTCTATGACAAGTACGTTCTTCTGTGAGACTACAAAACATAAAAATTCATGTATTTACAGCCTAGCATATATACTGGTACAATACAACAGGAATTTAAAAACAGTAATAAACCCTCTAATCTGTGTAGGAGGGACTGTACAGCTAGTCACTGTTGCTACATTTTATGATCCCCCTTTTGTGTATTTTTCCTGGTGGTTGCTGTTCTTTACATGCTCTTTAGCTGTACAGGGAGGTACCCAAAGTACACCGGCCAGCTCTGGCACCCTCAAGAAGGGGCGGTGTGAAAGCACTGCCTGTGCCAGGTGGAGGGGAGGCTGAGCTGAGCCCTGCTGAGGTGGCTGCGCAGGTGTCCTTAGGGTGCTTTGCTGCCAAAAAATATTAGGTGCCTGCAGATTTTAGCAATCTCTGTAGGCATGATCTGACAACGCCCTTCTTTTCCACCTCTCTGCTAAGGTGACTTAGACATCATATTTCCACCTTCTCCCACTACCACCTTTTAATTTATCTTGTTCCAAATTCCTGCCAGAGGGCTCAAATAATATGTAAAATATAGATGAAAGTGAAGGATAAAAGAAGCAGAAAGTGATTATGCCAGTTTCTTTATAGTTCTAGGTCAGAATTGTCTTCTTTTAACTACCCAGAAGTCCATGAAATGTCTCCCTAACATGTCCAACCATGCCCGGACTGCAAGCTTTCCTGAAGATGGTGATGCCTCATATAGAGCTGCAAAGTCCCTGTATATGTCTTTATATATTTGCACACATACGTAATATGGAAAAAGGAGGAATAATTAAGAGGAGAGGCTGGACCACAACGCTCGGGTTTACTGACGTACACGCATGTGACAGCTGTAATGGAGCAAGCAGATGAACAGTAAATGTTTTCACAGTAACTCTTCGTGCAGCACCACCAAAAGGCCTCAGTGCAGAGAGTGGACACGTTAAGGCAGACACTACGTAAACACATGGTAAGGGGGAGTCCTCCCTCCTCCCTAAAGGACTGTCTCATCCAAAAGAACAGAGAGTACAAGGAAATCAGAGGTCTGCAGTGACTTGCTCCAAACCACAGAACAAATCTGCACCAAAGCTAGGAACCACAGCCATATCTCCAAATGCACACACCTTCCCTGACACCCAGAAAAACCTCTGTAAGTTAACCCTATCCAGTCTGCTTCTCAGACACACAAACACACACTCTTTATGAAGCCTGGGCAAGCCTACTGCTAATGATGTCCCCCTGCATCCCAAACAAGCTGCAAGGCTTGCACGTGCTCTTCAATTCAGCCCTCATTTAATTAATGGAAGACATAAAACTACCAACTGTGTCAATTTATTGCAGCAACAACAAGTATAATGCTCTGGGTTTTTAACCCCAGGGCTCTGGCAAACCACAACTGCTCACCCCAGAATTCAGCAGTATTTAAAACATTATGTGAGAGCAACTGGAAAGAAAAATACTTAAAACCAAAGAAACAAAAAGGTAATTGCTTTTAGGATAGCATTTGTTGCTGTTTTTAGATTAAACTGTAGCTTTCTGTAACCTCCATAGTCCTCTCATCACTGAAGCAACCACATTTGCTGTGAACAAATAAAAACTAAAGACTAAAGTGAAGGAAACGCGACGCTTATGAAAACGCCTTTAAAGCTTCTGGATCCTGCTCTAGAACCTGCAGTGAACGGTGATACCCTTTATCTCAGCACCCACGTTATCTAAAAGATGAAGAAACTGTAATAATGGCTAAGCAGTAAAATTTCTTAACCCTAGTCATCCAAGGTAGAGCATTTCCCGAGTACTCTGGTTTCTTAGATTTTTCCTGTAGTAAGTTTCCACCTTGCTGCTGCGCAGCTGGGAGCTGAGAAATGTGTACTTCTTACTGTTTACTTTTCTGAGCTACTTCATTAAAAGTCTATATGAGCCCCACTGTGTAACAGAAGGGGAAAGCGTTGTTCACATCCTTCCACGTATCAGAGAAGCTCTCTGACATGGGACATCTTGATGGCTGAGTCATCCCATCTGTCCCAGACACCTCTCAGGCCAAAATGAGCGGAGCAGAGCTGAGGGAGTGCTCAGTGAGAGGCAGTCAGTCCTTCAAGCAGACAGAGCATCCTCAGCTTCTCAAGGAGGATGGGCACTCAGGGCTCTCCATGAGTGACTCGGGCTTTTGGGTTTGGCTTGCTATAAAGATAAGGTATGCTGAAGACAAAGTGCTGCCTTTGGTTATGACTGCACTTCCTCCCGGAAATAAACACAACAGTTCAAGTTTAATTGCGATCAGAGCTTGGCCTTTGATGTCAAGGGCTTAGTGCCAGGAAAATACTGCAGTAGTTTTTACTCAGCTATTCAAGGCTCTGCTCTAGTCCTGAGCTTGGAAAAGAAAAGCTTATTTAGCTTACTCAGAGTGACACAGAAGTCAGCTGTGGGTAGGAGAAAGAGATATTAATAAAGAAAAAATATGTTTGCAGAAAACTCTCGATAAATAATTGCAGAAAATGCAGACTTTCATTACATGACTTGTATGTGTTGGAAATAAATCTGGATTTCTTACTGCTGGAGTGAAATCAAATTAGGAATAATAACAGCACCTAGCACAGAACACACAATGAACTCAGACCATGCTTTAACAAACCTGGAGAGGAAAACAAACAAAAGTTTGATTTAACTGACTGACTGGAACAAAATGTCTGCTAAATGTAGACCAGCATGCAAGAGCCACAGGATTAAAAATGAAAGCTCCCATACCTGTATCTTTGCTTTGGAGACTGCTTTTCAGCTGACTTAAAAACATGTCCAAGATAATACAAAGGAAAGAATAAAAAGTTCCAGTTTGTTGCAAACCATGTTAGAGTGAAGGGTGCATCGAATTTCTTAAAGGTCAGTTTTGCTAGCTGGGTTGAACCTGACCAAGATGAGCAGACACCCAGCACCACAGCCACACCCCAGAAAATCTTCTTGAGTTGCGTCACGGAGCATTTCCAGCAGCACCGGCTCACCCTTCCACTGCCTTCCGCCCCAGCTTGCATCTGTGCTTCGGCTGGGGCTGGAGACTCCCGGGAGCGCTCATCCCCTGTGGAGAAGAAAACACATGGCTTACTAAGGAAGTCCATCCTGCATTTTAGTTTTCAAATCTTAGGCCCTTCTGCAGTCATGTGGAGCCTTACGAGCAAAGGAACTCAGAGGATCTTGCCACAAAATGTCCTTTGTTTTTAGATCATTGCAAAGGCTCTGGTTGAACTGAGGCATAATTAGAATGCAAATAACAATTATCACCTCTAGATTTAGAAGCCGCTGGGTAAAATGGAAGTGAAAATTACATGTTGCTTTGATGTACATAGAAAGGCTTAACACACCACTTAAACTCGTGCTGTTAGGACGTGTAAATGAACGAAAAATACGGTATTGAGTTTAATAAAGCAGCAAAGGGGATTATAACAACACTTGAAATTATTATTGTCTTGGAAGATGCAGAAATGGCCAGTTTATGGAGTATGGTGTTTCTTAAAAGAGAGGAAGTGCAACATATTTAATCTTGAAGTTAAGCAAAATCACTGCAACCTAAATAGCATGATTAATACTGAACTGGATCACCAGGCATTTCAGGGATCCCTGGAAAAACAGGTCTCCTGAGACTGTAGCCAGATGGCAAAAAATTAGACCAACCCACAGGCTGCCCTGAAGTCCATCTCCAACCAGGAAATCCTAACTTTTTTTAGCACGAGTCCTGCACAAAGTGAGACTGGACTGGAGTTTTGCCCCATTATAACTGAGCGAAGCATGCTGCTGGAAATTTCTCTCCTAAGAAACCTTGGCCCTTCAATCCTCAAACATGAATTGTTACAGCCCTGCTATCCTAGGGCTTTCAGTAGATACTGCACCCAGCTTGTGAAGGAATGAGCCAAGAGAGGTTAGGTGGTTGAGTTCTCACAGAGATCAAAATGTGCTGGCAGACCTCAGCAGCAGGCCACCACCTTGAGGGCTTTCTACCTGCCTTTCTTAAATTTACCCCATTCAACATCTGCTGAAGTTGTCAGTCACCCACATACAACACTCAGCAGTGACTTCTCTTAGAGGATGACTGCAGTTTAGTTGGTCCATTCACCTAAGGCAGGAAGAAACAGTACTTCATGTTGAAATCCAGGAATCTACAACTTCAAAAGTGTCCAGAATTTACTGCATGCATTGAAAGATGAAAACATGTAAGTAAAACCAGGACCATGAGAGACCATATTATTGCCAAATATTTATATATATTCAGGGCAGACTAAGAGAGATCCACATACAAAAAAACCAAAAAACAAAACAAACAAACAAAAAAACCCCCTTCCTTACTCTGGTGTGAATTAGTATTTGGAATGGAAAATCTCTAATTTTAAGTTAACCTAAATTTGTATTTACATGAGCTAATACATTATGAAAGAAAATGTTTATTTCCATGGAAAGAACCATTTAGTTATTTCTCTACAGATAAGAAATGCGTGATCTGAGCTAAAAGTACCATTAGTTTGCCTGGTAAAGCTGTCTTTTATAACCGGAAAGTCTGTGGCTTCTGTCTGATGGCCTGATACCTAAAAAGAATGTACAGCAGCAAAGATATAAACACCTAGCCTTTTTGTGTGGCTTTCAGAGAGATAAGGATGTTGCTGATCTCTCCACTTATTTCAGTTTTCAACAGAAAACTGTGTAGGCACCCTCCCCCGTAACCAGAGTTTCACCAGCAAGCCAAAGTTAGTGTGACCTTGTATTAAACATGTAATGGAAAGGTTACAAGCTACCTGCCAAATGTTAAAAGAAGTTAGAATTGAAAAAAAAGGACTGCCTGCGAATCCTTAGCTCATTCAAAATAATTCTAAAGCATTTTCTTAGTAATACATTGCTTCTTGCTTCGCTGCACAGACCAGCACCAGGGTTCAGTTTACCAAACAATGGTACACTCTTTCCTTTTAACCTCACCATGTAATGGGCAGTGGCCAGAACTCTCTTTGCTGTCCACCAGACATGTCCTACAATGATTACCAAATTATTCCTTTCTGCTTAAGGTCTTCTTCTGGGCATTGTCACTGCAATACAAACACATTACACAGCCTAACAAACTCCTTCTTCCCACAGACCACTGGGATTTCTGCGCACAGAAAAAACAAACCCAGGCAGCCAGGGTGCCAAATGAGAGCTTAAGAGGAGTTAGTGCCTCTGTGTCAATGCAACTGCACTCAGAATTTACATTTTTGAAACTACTTGGAAAGGTAGGCAAAAATGTTCCTCATTCTAGAATACAGCCAGTAGGGTATCTGCCATTCCCATCTTTCAGCAGTTATTCCCCTGGTATACAGGAAACCAGGATTTAAACCACTCCTGCTGAAGATATTAAACATTAGGAAACATGCCTAAAGCCACTAGGGTATATGAGATTTTAAGGTGAGTAGGTGCTCTGAATCACAACACTGAAGCTGTGTTATTTTTTCTAAAATGAGAATCGATCACTACTGTCAGATGCAGCAGACACTCAACATCTGATGATACAGTGTTGACAGACAGCCCACTACAGACACCGTGGTGAACATCTTCTCCCCATCAAGGGCTGAAGCCACCTGCCAAGGTCCTCCTTGTACCGTGCACATACACAGGAGTCAGCAGCTCATCTGGACAGCTTGCATGAATTTCACTGTTTTCCACTCTCTTCCATGGCAATTACTCCCTAAAGCCGAGCTTTATTGATGTCTCTGTTACATAGGCAAAATTACTTGTCCAGGTATATTTAATTTTGTGTTCAACACACCAACAGAAACATCTGCTTTCAGCAACAGACAATACTACATGTATCATTTCTAAAGTGACCTTGCACCTGAAAGGTTAACTTTCTAGGGATGCTCATTCTTTCGATGCATTTACACAGTGGAGGGACTAAAAACTTATCCCAGTTACTGATGTGTCAGTATCAGTAGTACCTGTTAGTGAAACTGTATTATGTCCCCATGATTGCTCGTGATGCTGGAAAGTTAGATACCAGATGGGCACAGCCTTTTCCAGTGGATGCACCGCTGACCTGGAGGATACCTGGGACATAATCTGCCCCAAAAAACCAGATTGTCTTTGGAGATGGCAGACACTACAGATGATACATACCCATGTGGTCTCATCCTCTCATTTACCATGCTAGGCACTTGCCTCCCAGCTGGCAAACACAAAACCCAGAGCTGTAGTTTGCTTTGTCTAGTCCCTGTGTCTCTGCCTGGGACATTTTCCTCACCCAAACAACAGGTGCACAGTTGGGCTGACATTAAACCCACACATGGCTGAAAAGTTCCTCTCTCTCTAACACTGCACAAGGGCCAGTTGTCAACAGAATACACATTAATTTAAACATGGCAAAATGTATTTTCAGAATCGATGAGGCAGGACATCGAAGAATTTTATTTCTGCAGACTTTTAATGGGTTTCTTCCACTGCTCCTTGCAGCAGACTGCTATGTATGCTACTGCATTCCCCAAAAGAGCAAATGAAGACATTGAGAGGAAAAATGCCTATCTTGCTTTTACTAATTTTGGTTTTTCATTGTCCCTTTTGTTAATTCATTTTCTTCTTTCTTAAATCCCAAACGGAACCATTCCTCCTCCCTCCCTTTCAGTCCAACCTCTCTTTCATGGCATTTAGAAACAAAAGAAGGAAATTATTTCCAAAGCTACTGCCAATGCCATTACCTATGGAGATCCCCAGCCCAGGAAACAGCTGTCCTTCTGTTTCCTCTATTATGGCTAAGACCCCCCTCAGATGACTTCAGAGACCTGTAGTAGGGACATCTGTACCCGAGCTATTTACTCCACAGTCCCAGCTAAAGGCCATGAAGCAAGAGAGGCATGGGAAGGCACTGCACCTTTAAAGGTAACACCTTTAAATAGGCTGTGCAGGCCTCGTCTAAAGTCTGTACAAGAGTCTTAAGACTCCTGTGCACAGCTAGACAGCTCTAGGCCTACTGTGGGACCACACTGTACCTCAATGTGTAGGTTAAAAATATGATACTGATAAGAACCAAGGGTGGCATTCATCATCTTCGTCTGAGACATCTGCAGCGCAGACTTGTGTATCTGAGACAGTGATTTACACTTTCTGCATAGCTAGTAGACAGAAAAAAGACATTTCCATAGCACGATTTATCTCCTCCTAAAGTAGATGATTAAAACAAGCCAGATGAATCACTCTCTCTGAGTGCTTGTTTCTCTCCACCAGCTCTAAACAGTCTGGGGCGACAAGCTGGAAGTAGGTGTCTCTGGTGTGGGCGTCTGAAGCTGGGTGAGATGAGTCCCACCTCTCCACCACTGCTGTCAGGAACAGGGAGCAAAGCCACCACAGACAGCGCTGGTGGACTCAGAGCTGTGCAGCGCCACACGAACATATTTAGCTGTCATCAGTGACCTGCTTTAGCTGTTGTCAGCTAGTCAGCAACTGAGGGAAAGAAGTATTACACAAGTGCTGGGTGCCCCTGGCAACCCTTCAGAGCAAGAAAGTGACCCTTTTACAGACTAAAGTCCGGCCTACTAGGACCAAAACATGTACCTAATGATAATGCACAACTCTTCCAGGTTCCCCAGGCTAGGAATGTGCTTCAAAGCAAGCATATTCTTAAACAGTTCTTTAAATCAGGCTTCTGGAAAAAATTCTGGTAAAAAGAACAACCGTCACAGGTCTCTCTGACAATTACAAATGAGACATCCTGAACGTATTTCCATTTTGTTAGCCTGTCAAATATTTTGTAACTGCTTGAGCATTGTGCAGAACAAGTTTGTAAAGCTGGCAAAATATATGCTTGTCATAAAGAGGGGAGAAGGAGCGGAGGCAAGTCCTGTAAGACAGTGCCTCACCCTCAGCATGGTTAGAGCTCTAGAAACCTGTGACATGCTGGGGGATCAGAGCTGAATACTACCCAAGGCATATTCTCACAGCCTTGAATGCTGTGTGACTTCTTCACCCAGTATCTACTACATGGAGAGATCAGTCAAAGATAATTTGTTCCAACATACCTGAGAACACACATGATGACTTCTGATGGTGGTTTCTGGACACCCAATATTATTTGCCTTTGAGCAGACTCACAAACTCCTCAAATTTTGGTTTTATCCTGTTCCTGCCTACCACAGTTTTTATCCCATTCCTACCATATTAACCATGCATTATTTAGGTGCTCAAGATTTTTGAGCTAAGCTGTTAAAAACCAGCTGAGGCATCACCCTGTGAAGAGAAGATGAAATACCAAATTCATGAAGTGATTTACATCTGTAATTGCCACTGCAGTTGTCTAAACCTGAAATGTTGGTATTTGTTCAGATATGTTGCACGTCCAGACATTTTCTCCACAGTCAGTCAGGTTAAGGAGTGAGGTCTCAGGGACTCACTCGTCGCCTGGCAGACCACCCAGCACCTAATGCAGGTTCCTTGTGCCATTATCAATGATGGCCTCTCCTTTCATAGGCCATCCTGGTGGCTGGTTTTGAGGAACTGTTAATATTTCATTTCTGAAGCCAGTAATCTCCATGTATCAACCTTCCTGCACAGTTGTAATGAGAGCACACACAGCCCAACTTCTGCATCAAGGGACATTCCCTCCTTTTCCAAATTAGCTCTAGCTTTGCCAAAGCTGCTTGTAGCAGCTGTCACTTCCTCCCAATCCCACTAGAGCTCATCATATGCCAAAGAATCTGTTCCTGGGCACGCCAAAGGACCATGACTCCTAACACCCATGTGCCTCTCTTACACCCAGACTCTGTCAGGACTCAAAGACACATTTGAGAGTTTCAGGAGTCATCTCCAATAAATATTTCCATCCTGTATTTGAAGTAGTCACTGGAATAAGGCCTAGAGTCTCACTTTTTCTCCTCTGGGCAAATTACCTACTCAATTTATGCTTTACTAATATGCAAGGATGTTTTCTATTTTGTGCCAACTAGCTTTGCTGATATCTGGGTTCCTCTGGCCTTGGAGGGCCTGTGGACTTTGGCAGATGGGTTCCCTGCTCCTTCCAGCAGAGGGGTGGAAGGCTGCACTATGCACTGAGCTACTGAACAGGGGCACACACTCCATCTCCACTTTTTGAAGGAAAGGCTTCAGCCACTTACCTGCCAAGTCAGCTCTGAAACTAAGTTGTAAGTGATAAAGAGAGTAAGCAATAGTTAGGATGGACGTCATAGATGACATAAAGGACAGCATCATCTGCTGGGCAAACTAGATGGTTCATCCTGCAGCCTCACCAGTGTTCTCTGACAGTGGTCAACAGGCATATCAATAAAGGAGATGCAGCTACCCTTTCCACGTTTTGAAGAGGCTCCCAATAAAATCCCACTCCAAAGGGCCTTACAGAAAATACGCAGACAGGGAAGGTGCTGGAATGGATAAAAGATTCAGTACAGGATAGGAAACCAATGAGGAGTATACACAGCAATCAGGGAAGTGGCCAAAGCTCTGAAGAGGTCTGCACTCTTCACCACAGGTAACCTGACCAAGGGAGCAAGCCATGATGTGACAAAGTTTCCTAATGATGTCAAGTCAGGCAGGCCAGCCAGGGCAATGGCCAGCTGCAGGAATGACAGACTGTGTGACTGGGTCATACATCGGCAGATGGAGAAATGTGCTGATAAAGAGATGCAGGTGGGAGTAAACAACCCACATGCTGCACGCTCTGGCCATTGCCATCAGGGATTATGAGCTCTTCACAGGCTGCTCCATGGAAAGGCGCAACTCAGTGTTCAAGAGCAGCGGAAAAAAAAAAAGCCAAAAATTACTAGGAACTAAGCAGGAAAAAAGAAATTTTTTCCTACATCTGGGGATGCTGAAGCTGTGAGCACATTCACACTATGAGAGATTAATTTCAGGCTAGAAAATACATGTTCCCATTCAACTCCACCAAGCTGGAGGAAGGACCTGATGGACTGTTGGTCAGGCCCCATGACAGCTGCGTGTGATTTTTGAGGAAGCTGCTCTCAGGTTCCTACAGGAAAGCTGTGAGTCCCTGTGGGTGGCTCGTGGGTGGGACTGTAACACAGCATTGCAATGACTTTGGGTTTGCTCACATTTCCCCAGTTTTCCAACCATGGTTGGAACTGAAGATCTAAAAGATCAATATACTCTTATTTTTTAATGAATATCAATTAATGTATCATAATGGAAGAATGACGAAGCCCCATAAAACTTTATTAAATCAGTTTTTAAATTAGAATATTTGGTCAACACAGTGTTGCACATATGGATTTTTAGATGCTATTTGAGAAAAGTTTAAAGTGCTTTCTTTAAATACTTTGCTCTTACAGTAACAGATAAAAATAATTTTACTTAATTTGATCAGGAAATAGCATGAGTAAATTAAGAAGAAATTAATACAGAAAATAGTTTTAAAGTCCCCAGTAGAATTATTTTAAAGAACAAAACCAGGGTATTAACCTATTAGGTCAGAAGGTCTGACTTTGCTTGAGGCTACAGAATAAGGGAAGTAGGTATATGAAAATGGGGAAAATTCAATGAACACAAACCAAGAAAAGAGCATTCTGAGGTCAGACCCTCTTCTGTTATTGAAATTCATAGCATAAATTAACTAATTATAAAAGTAAAGTGTTACCGAAAATCTACGCAGGATATTCAAACTTATCTGATCTTCTCACCTTAGTTTCAGCAGGGTAGAAAACAGGACATTTGGTTCATTCCCATCTGTGGAAATCTGTCCCATATTACTGATATCACCAGATCATCCATACAGCTTGATTTGTATCGAATAGGCCTAAGTTTCTCACAGCAGGTACTCTCATATCCTAAAGTAGTACTCACAGATATCGTGGGTTTTATCACTAATGGTTATTATATATTAATTCCTGTTTTATCCTGTGTTAAACATATCTAAACTTACTAAGATCTGGAATTAAATAATCTCCACATATTTTTTGAAGATATGCCAAACTCTCCTCCCTAGCATACATATGCCTTTTTGCCTCTGTCAAATGTGCCAGCAAGGCTTGCTGCAAAATATATATTCTAATTCCTGTTAGTGATACAAAGAGAACCGAAAAGTTATCAACTTCATACTGCAGCAATTTGGACTTTAATCCATTTAATTTATCTTCAGAGGTGACTGCCTTGAAATTCTATTAGAAGTGCTGCATTTGAATGGGTCTCATTATGTTATGGGTCTCATTTTGAATTTTATGAGGTGAGGAGTTCCTCTAAATACTGTCCTTATTATTAATCAGAATTCCTGACCGGAGTCCACACGGAAAATGGAAGATACTGAGGTGCTTTCTATAGTATCAGTATTGTGGGACTGGGAAGTAACCACCATAAAAGCATGCAAAGAGTAATCCTCATTATAAATTATATATTCTTTATATTATTCTGCATTCCATTCTTTAATAAAAATTGGACTGAATCTTACAGTGAGTTACCTGGTGAGATCACTCCGAGTTTTACCACTTACTTTGAGGAGTTACGGAAGCAGAACTTCTATTAGAATAAAAATCAAATATGACCAAAACTGTATTCTGGGCAACTTTTGGTAAGTCTGTTCAAATTTCAGACTGAACAGAGGGTTGGGAGATGGCAAAAAATCAGGCTGGATTCTCTGCAGGAAACCACTGTATTAATTATCCAGGCATTTGAGTGCTACATGTCTTTCTTGAGTAATAGTTTTATCTCCAAGGGAATTAAATTACTTATATACTAATACAAAGAGCACATTTATAACAGTGCATATACACAGGCAGGTAAGTGAATTCATGCTAACTGTGGAGGCTCTGCTGACTCCACTTTATCAAAAACAAGACAATGTTCTTTCTTTCTTTCTCATGGAGCTTTTAAAAATTCCAAGCTGCTTGGCTTTCAAGTAAGCACAGTTTCAGACAGAAGACTCTGCTGTAGCCCACTGGTTTCTTGCATAGTGAATTATAACTCCACCTGATTTTTCTCCTAGAAGCTTTTGCTTAACCAGCTATTTAACGTCAAACACAATGGTTTCCTTAGGTACTAAGTTCAGAACAAGATAGTTGTAGCATCTGTCAACCAATAACAGGTATTAGAGTGGACTTGACATGGACTTGAGTGTGCTCACAGTGGTTAGAGTAATGGACATATATCAACAGAAGTCCCCACATGATTTACTCAATGATCTACTGGAATAAAGACGTCTCCTCACCTCTAAGCAGCAAACTCATCAAAAGCTGAGTCTTCTTTACAAAAATACAGGTTTGGCTAGGCCCATGTGGGCACTGAAGTACTCAGCATAATTCCAAGCAAAAATACATTACATGCAAAAATTCTAGTTTCTATTTTCTCTCTGATACTTGCCTCATCCTCTTTGCAGTGAGAAATGCTTCTGCAACCCACTATTCCTCACTTGTTTCAGTCAGCTACAGAAGACAGACTCATGTCTTTTTCAGTCACAAATAAAATATTACCCTTGCTGAGAGTTGTGCTAGGGAATTTGAGGTGATTGTGGAAAAGGCTTTTCTAGCTCTTGCTTTCTCACTTCTGTACTCTCCATGACTGAATTATAAGGCTTACGGGGCTCATGCTTGTTTGGGGTCTTTTTAATTGTGTCTTGGGGTCAGAAACAGTGATGCTGAACAAAATGTATACCTAATACTTCTAGAAGAGTCAACATACAGCTTTTGTATAACCAAAGGGTGCTTGATCTCATGTCCAAATTCATGCCTTGCGTAAGAATCACAGAATCTTCCAGGCTGAATACCCCTGCAATATGTCCAGGTAGAGCGGATCCATATGTTTGGAACCAGGCAGCTAGTATGGGAGGTTGTACCTGGTTTCTCCAGTACATGGTGGGCAGCTCTGCCTAGAAGCAAGCCAGCTCTGCACTGCTAAAAACACCGTGCTTCCTGTTGCCTTTGATCTTATGCCGCAGTGGCTGTCAGCAAAGCTCAGTGAAGACTACAAAGTAAATCTACTCTTTCATTGGCCAAATTCCTGCTTCCGCAGGATGCTATACAGGTCTGCAGTGGCATCTCATGGTTTATAATTAACAAGGATTAACTGGGCTGTGGACTAAAGGTTGGCACAGGTACTCCAACCAAGCAGAGGGAGCTGCTTACTATGTAAGTGAATATGCTGTACTGAGTAAAATGTGCTAGGAAAGCAACAACAAAAATAATCCTATATATGAGTCTTGTTGCTGGGAAATTGCTGGGGAATACATGTCGAGCCAACTCAGACTTGCATGTTGAACTAGGAGTCTTTTTGGAACTCCAGCTCTCACACTGGCTGCTACAAATCTTACTGCTTACAACTGTCAGCCATTAGGAAAGAGGGACAAAATTTCTTTTACAAGATTTATAAAATGAAATCAGGAGACAGTGAATAATGCATTCTAGTGACTTCATATTTATTTTTTACTGGTTCTTGTTTCAACTTCTCATGGGAGAAATCTATAATTAAATAGGTGGATTAGTAATCTGCTTATTTTTTGAAAGCAAATGCCTAAATTCATTCAAGATGACTACAAAATGCACCTTATTTCACTTAGGGATAAGCGCATGGAATGCAATGGTCCATGATCTACGGAATGACTGAGAAGATGATCCAATGGATGTTGTCATTCTTAAATTCTGTCATTGTAAATGAAACTACTGTTCCTCCATTGTGAGTACATATTGTCTCATTTCAGCCACTAAAGTAAGGAAGCTTAGATAAATTTTTAATAACCTATCTTTGTGATGCATTAAAACTCCTGCTGTGGCATTAGTTTAATAATAACAAAATGGTCTTCTTTTTTTTTTCCTATTATTTGAGGAGGGGACACCGTGCAGAAGTAATGAGTCACTTCCAAACCCATACCTTATGAGTTTGCCCAGGCGAGATGGTAGATGAAACAACCAGCGGGACATGATCAGAGATGAGCTGGAGGGACTCCCCAGTGACTAAGCTAGCACAGCTAAGAGCAGCTCATTTTGACGCTGTTTAAAGCCCAAGAAAGCATGGTGCCATTTGGGAAGTGAGCCAGGTGTTATGCAACAAGAAACTCCTCATGCCTTTGGAACAAGATCTTGGCTATCTGCTCAAATATGCTGTTGTGCTAACCAAAAATACTGCAAGGGATACAAAAATTGGGCAAAAGCTGCCCTGGGCCAAAGCCAGAGTGTAATTACTGCCCATGTGCACTTAACACTCAGTATCCACAGTAAGCATGGAAAAGGGTACTGCTTTTCCATCAGCTGAGTAAGTGACATTATCTTTACCCTGCGGTAACAGGGCGCATGCTGGCAGGTCCAATGGAGAACCAGACACACAGCAAACCTAAACCCTCACTCATGAGAACTTGTCACCATCACCTTCAGCAGTTCCAGTCATGAGAGGGAGAAAACTGCTACCACAGCTAAGGAGCAAGAACCAGGTGGGTTAAAGCGCCCCCGATTGTTCACCCTGAACCCTGTCTCTTGTGCAGAAAGGCAGCCTGCACAAAAGACAACACTTTGCAAGTTGATTTCTCCAGGCAGAAGCCAATGCACATTCCTTGCCAAGGCTGCTTCAGTGGGGAAGCGCACGCAAACCAAGAGCCCTGGCTGAGCCACAGAAACACCAGCCTCTCCTGCTCACCGGCTGCTCCTGTTTTCTAGGACGCATGAACACTGCATTGGTCTGTCATGTATGGCTTCACATGAAAAAGACCAGTGGCCACAAATCTCGCTTCTACAGATGTGAACTCCTGGGTGAGATTTCACAGATTTGCCCTAGCAATCCTACAAATACTGCCTGACTACCAAAACCTTCGCATGCCACCAGCAGAACACTGCTAATAGTTACACAGTATTTATCCAGAAATATATTTACGTAGCATTTGACCTTATTTCCCAGAAAAGAAGCTTTAGTCATTGATTTCAATAAAATAAGGTTTCTCCGACCCCTATTGCATCCATTCATGTACCTCCCGTGGCCAGAAAAATATGTGTGGGAAGTTTGAGGGTCCATTCCTTTCTGCTGTAGGTCTTTTCTTGACTGCTCTGTGAAAAGATTGCTGCTTGTTTTAGGCAAGTTGCTTCATTCTGCAGTTTCTCAGCTGCTCCATCTGCAAAATGAGGATAATAAGAATCTCATCTCTTAAGGAAGCCGACTGTTACTCATGGAAGTTTTTGCTGTGCTTGGGATCTTTAGTTTTTGCTTGCTAAAGAAGTGAAGATTTATTATTAAAGTGATTACAGTGTTGATATGCTTGTGATGAATTCCCTGCAGGCATGCAGATATAACTAAAGGCCAAATTTATTTCTCATTCGTACTTATACAAATTCCCTGAAACTCCAGAAATGCAGGCAAAGTTACTCCAGCTGAATATGTGGCAGAATCTAGTTCCATGGCAATTTAGTTTAGATGTTTATGCGTAATAATTGATAGCAGAGAGGTGTCACTTGCCTTATATGAAACTTTGAATATCGCCAGTTACTCATTCCTGACAGAACAGCACAGAGGAAATGTGCTATATGGGGAAGCTTCAATACCATTTTCTTGGTGCTGAAAATGTGGGAATAAGTAGGTCTAAGTAGGTGCAAATTAAGTGCAGGACATGTTTTCCCTGGTGAGGTTATTGTCCTGCAGCTCTTTGTCATAGCTGATGTTACCTATCTCTGGCAGATCCTGAGATAAAGAGCAAGAATAGAAATATTTACCTTCCCAAGGAAGAGAAGTCAGTCCTCAAAATACACTGTGCTTTCATGTACAAATGGGGTAAAACCAGTCCACTGGCTGGTCTGAGAGAAATGGCCACTGCAGTGTGGACAGAAATTGGTGAGAAAAACAACAGAAAGATGAATGAGAACAAATCAGGCACCAAGCCTACATTTCTCAAAATATGAAGGGTGTACAATGGTACCAGGCACAGAAAACACATGGTATGGTTACTGCCTGCCTGAGCAATGCATGTAGACACACTTGTCTTGAAAAGTGCTGGTACAGCAGGCTCCAAGCATACTGATGATTCAATCTCTGAAATAATTCGAAATGGCAGTCACGCTTCTGAATGCACAAAATCCTTATCTTCCTTTTAAAGCAAAGAAGCCACTGCACCAGCAGGAAAATAGAAGGAATGCTGGAGGGCTTTAGAGCAACGCATATCAATGAAAGGCTCCTCTTGGCTAACCATCCTGGAACTGAACATATTCCTAGTGGTTCTGCCAAAGATCCTTGAAATGCTTTGATGGTGGCTGATAGGGGAGAAAATCATAACTATGAAGCAGATGAAAGTTTTTTCTGTCTTGCTCTTGGTAACATTATCTATGCCTTTGCAATGGACTTGGACTACCAGAGGAAGCCAAATCTTTGCCAGACGTACAGTAGCCAGGACAAGGGAAGGCGGCAGTCCACAGTATGCCAGGTGTTTCACTTTATTTTTGCCTATAAAACACCAGCTGGCAAAATTAGTCGATGTTAATCTGAAAGGAAATGTTGTCAATTGATTTGGAAAAAGAAGCTCTCAAACAGAGCCAGTCTGTTTCATTAAAGAGAAGCAAAGAAACTCTGGGCCCTATCATATGCTATCAAGGCAATTTAGACTTTTGCCATGGATGATAATGGAAAAAGGAATCTGAAGTAAAGAAGGAAAAGCCCAACTAGGTCAACAAAGTCCCTGGTGGGCAGAAATAGGGTATCTGAGAGCTGGTACGCAGAGCAGACATGGAAACGCTTGAAAGGATTCAATTTTATGGCACGGTGGAAGATTGCTCTGCTTCTGTTTCTAAATAAGGTAGGTAATAAACTGTATTTGAACTGGTAGAAGAGGAATGAGATGACCCACATTTCAAAGCTGGAACCTGGTAGGTTATTATTATTTATGATTCATAAAGCTTGTGCAGTGCACCAAAAGAAAGGGAGACAAACTCCTTGCCCAGAGGAGCCTCCAATGCGAACCTCGAGAGAAACACTCTACTGTGCACAGGGCCAAATCCAAGGGTTTTTTAAAAATTCTAATTATAGTGTAATGAAGATCAGGCCGGCTCTTTCCATCAGAAAACTGGGATCCCTTTTCCTATCTCTGCAGTAGGTGGTTTTTATGTTAAGGGAATGCAACAGCTGAATTTTCTGTGAACTGAAGTAAGAACCTTCAGGTACCCCTTACTTTCCACTCTTACTTGCTGATCTAAGTTCCTTTTCTCTTCTTGCACATTTCTGCATTTTCTCACTTTCTCCTCCACAGAGCTTTTGCTACCATTTTTTCTTTTCCTTTACTTCTGTGTTTTTCGATATTAGTTTTTTCTTTTTCATCAGCTTTCTATGGAGTCTCACACTTACATTTTACCTCTTACTATTCAATCATTCCCTTTCCTTTAGCTGTTCTTCTTTGCCTCACCTTGCTTATCCCTTTTCTGCCTCTCCTCCCTCCATTCCCCCGGCCAACATTTTTCTTTCACCAACTCCATTCTCCCAACCAAAAACCCATATTCCAGTGGTATCCCCCAAACCAGCAGCTTCCCCTCTGCTCTTCCCTCAGGAACTGAGCTCTGTATCAAATCCCTCAGATGGGCTCCTCTTCCTGACCTGCACCCTGCCTTTGCATCAGTCCTCCATCTCTAAGACACGGCTTACAGGTTTCCACCCAAGATAACAACTCCTCACTTCAGACTTCAGATTTCTCTGTGGAACCCTCCTGAACCACATCAATGTCCTTTTCAAGGTCCCCTGCCATGATCCCTGAAAGTCTTTAAAGGTCTCTGTGGTCCCTGAAGGTCTGCCAATCCCCACTGCTCTTCGTTTCCTAATGTCCCTTCTGGCCATAAGACTCCAACGCCACTGCTACCACGCAGCTGGACTGGCAAACAGAGGTGAGGACAGATGGCTGGAACACGGGGCTGTGTTCCTCACATCGGGAGACCAAATCTGTCCAGCATCTTCCCTGCTGCCCAGGGTCCTGCATGGCAGGCACTTGCCCACGGTCTTGGGGGCTGCTCCCGGGCCCCGAGGAGAGATGCTTTGCCTCTGGACCATGGGCAAGGAAAGACCCAGAGCTGAGCAGGGCGGTGGACACGGGTAAACGCAGGCGATCCCCGGCGGCGGGGGAGCCGTGCGCTCCGCGGGTCCCCACCGCTCGCCCACGAGTCGCGCAGTCCCCCGCCGCTGGGCATCGCCCCAGCACCGCACTCGGTCGCCCCCGAGCATCCCCTGTCGCGGTAACCCGTCTCTGCGGAGCATCCCCCGTCGCGGTACCCGGTCTCCCCGGGATACCCCCGTCCCGCTCCCAGCGACGTCGTTTACCTTCCACTTTGGTGAGGGTGAGCACGGGGCTGTTGCAGGCGCTGAGCGGGGCCACCCTGGCCGAATGCTTCTTCATGGCGAGCCCGTCACCGGCGGCAGCTCCCCGCCGCCCCGCGCCTACATCCTGGCGCCGCCGGAGCCGTCCTCGGCGGCGCTCCCCGGCTCGGCTCCCGGCCCGCCGCCCTCTGCCGCAGCACCGGGCGNCCGCGGCGAGAGGCGCTGCGGAGCCCCCGGACGGCGCCGGCCCCGCGCTCCGGCTCCGGCGGAGCTCGCAGGGAGCCGGGACCGTAATGCGGCTGCGGACACCGCTCCCGCTCCCGCCGGTGCGCCAGGGCTCCACGGAGCCAGCCGGGGCTACTGCGCCGCACGGAAAGGACTCCTGGCTCATGCTCGGCTTAGCTCCTTTCGCACTGTCGGAGGGGAACGGAGAATTTACACTCTCCGAACCAATTCATTATTTACTCAGTATCCCTCCTTTGTTTTCCTTCAAGTCCAGCCACTATTCTGGGTTAATTTTCATCCATGCCTTTAGTAATTTCTACCATCCTCTCCACAGCCTTTCTGTTCCCTGCTGTATCCTTTTGGAGGGAGACCAAAACTCGACCTAGCAGCCAAGATGAGGCTATTCCATGGATTTACCAATATTACTCCAATAACTGCAGTCACATACTCTACAGCTTTCTTAACACAGTTTAGCAACTTCTTTTTGAGGCATGAAACAAAGTTTGTCCATACCTACACACATTACATAAAATATGGCACGTCACAACTGGATGCTGCTTGTATGTAGCAACTTTTTATGGTGCTTTTGATTTTTCAGCAATAATTTTCAGATCCCAAATCATGACATACCAGCAACATGTGGCAGAGCTGCCACTCTGTCAGAGCACAAAAATCTAGCTGGTATTAATTAACAAGACTTAATGCAAGTGGATTCAGGAGAAAGCACATCATAATGAATGACAATGAAACATGTAAACAAGATTTATATCACTGTAAGCAAAGCACCAGAATTCACAAGATGCTGAAGACAGTCACCTCAGCACCCGTTGCTCCTTGTGACTTTTTCTGCAGATACGAAAATACTCTGCACGTTTATCAGGTTCCAAAACGAGATGCGTCAGCAGACAAAGACGCAAATACTCAACATTTCTTAAGATCTGGTCAAATTAAAATGAGTGTACTTTGCAAACAAGACTGGGCAGCCATCAATACTCCACAAACATTCCAAAGTATTCGTTAATTATATAAAGAATAGCTATTGAAAAGCAGTACTGACAGACTTTTCAGGAAACCGTGGGAAAACACCACCTTACTTCTGCTGCCTACAAAGTTCTTTATATTTAAGAGGAGAGATTTCTCAAGGGGTCAGATCCAGACTATTAGTTTGCAGTCTGATGAACCTCCGGGGTGTTCTGCACTTCCTATGCCACTTCTGTGCAGCCTTTGGGATGAGCTTTATACAAAACAATCATTAGGCTGATTTAAAAGTGATTTGTCCGGAAAGGATATTCGTGTACTCAGTGCTAAGTTCACAAAATACCAGCTCAGTCAAATGAAATAAAAACAATCCTGCTTTTCATGGTTATTTCCAAGTCTTCTTAGTAGAACTGTGACCAATTCAGCTTCCTGGGATGTTACAGATAGTAGGCATGTTGAGAACCATGAGTCTATCTTGATTCATTGCAGAATTTAGACTCAGAGTCCAGTTAGTTTCTGGTTTTTGAAAGAAGTTACATAAAGAGAGGCAGATTTCACCTCAGATGGTTCTGTCCATGAAATATTTTGCAATGTTACAGTGCCTGCTATCTGAGGGTTTCAAAGCATATTATAAAATATTAACTCATTTTACACTGCCTCTGGAAAGAAACTTCAGGCTCACTGGTAGTTAAAATACAGCCATAGAATTAGAGAGCCTCCGTTAGATTCAGATGACCTTTAACACCAGAACCCAGAGAACTCTGTCCGGCTTCGGCTCTGAGCAGGATCTTCAAGGATCATCTCAGCTTCTGCTATATAAGCAGGAAAACACTAAATCAGCATTTTACATCCAAATTTAATCTGTTTTTTCTAGAGGTAAATGGATGTGCAAGGTTAATCGGACTTTTCTTCTGGTTATACTTGTAACAATGGGATGGTCATAAGAATTAAAAGGATATTTATTAAATAGTCTTTGTTGCTGAGCACTTATATTATTTCCTACTAAAAGGCTTATACTGTCATTTTTTAAAGAAAAGACACAGTAAGTACATTACTTGGAGGGTGGTTGCTGCTCATCAAGAAAATCACATTGAAAACAAATGGGTTTTTGGACGACATGTTGCTTTAACCCTGCATATGTGTAATATCGCAGGGTTTAGAGTTAACATGTTTTAGGCTCTCAGTGTTTTATTTAAGCCTAGAACTCGAAACATCAAAGACATGTGTGGCAGTAACTCTCTCCTGTGGCTGGCTGGCCCCTCTGCAGCTGGTGCTGCAGGAGAGCTAAGAGGCATCTTTTCCTCCTTCCTCCTCTGATGATGTCTTGCACAACCACAGCACTCAAGCTTCTGCTCCTCAGTGCTCAGTTTAGTCACCCCAGAGAAGCTTTCAAAGCTACTAAGGACATTCAGAATCCAACCAAGAGTGGTTTCAAAATGGGGAGAGGACATCTAACCACTTGTGGGCTCTTGGAAACCTTTTACCCAATGCATGTGTGAAATACAGCTGACTTGGTATGGCTCTGCTCAACTCCAGTCCCAGAGCATTTTAACAGCCTCTGAGTTCTCTTGCTGCCCTTCCAGGCACACACACTTACATCAGAGATCCACACTAGGCCCCTGTCCTACACTGTGCATAAAAATACCAGCCATGTATCACAATAACAAAAAAGTTGTGTTTATTTAATGAAGACTAGGCGGCCTGAGGACTGTGTTCCAGGGCCTCTTCTGCAAAAGCTGCATTTGGCAGCAGGCTTGTTACTTTTTGTAACATGTATTCTGCTGTAGCATCCCCACCTCCCTAAGCTTTAACACATTTGCTACTGGATTACATACAATTTCATTTACAGTAAGCATCTTACAGTATAAGCAATGCAAAATTGACTCACACAGGGTAAAATTTCAATTCAAATTTATGGCTCTTTACCTTTACAACACCATTCCTCTATTCAAGAAGCAATAGAGGAGAAACTGGTGGATGTCTGGGCTGCAGACAGCTTACAAATGTGGTGAGAAGCTCCCAAACCCTGGAAACTGGAAAGGGCATATTTTCATTCCCAATCAAGAGCAAGGAGGCTTCATTTGAAAAAGGAAAGATCAGATTAAAAATTCAGGATGAGGCAGTTGGAATTTGCCCAGTTTGAAGAATTTGTAGTATTTGTACTTTGATGGAACTGGTTTTGATACAGTTGGTTACGCTTCATTTTAGATTAAAAAATTACAGGCATTGGGTTGGTTTTGTACATATGAATTTATATACAAGTGTGCTAACAGTCAGCATTGTACTGCTTTTAAACCTACGTATCATAACCACTTTCCTGAAATATTCTTTATTCACGCAGGAAGATAGATTCAAGACAAAACTAAGTTCTCATAGTTACGTGTGCTACAACCTTTGACTTTTATCCTATTACTTTGTTTAACTGACATGAAACACACCCTGTTGGTAACAGGCACAGTTGGTATTTCCCCAGTTCAGACATTTTCATATTTAGTGTACTCTTTAATAGGACATTTATTAATTTATGTGCTTGGCTTACCATTGAGGGCAATAATTGTTGTGCTTAGCAACCTTAAAGGAAATGGAGTGTGGACTTTTACTCATGTAGCCAATTTCCTAATAGGCTGCATCTCATACCAAAATGAATTCATCTACTGGGAGTCACACACATAACAAAACCAACACTGGCCACAACCTGCCCAGAACAGATCATCCTTTCCTATAGTATATTTGAAGTACTTTGGTGAATATTCTCCACAAATAATTATTAGTCTCTTTGTGAGGAGTTTGTTCTACTTGAATGCTGTGTTACTTTTGCTTAGCTACAATAGCTAATGACTTTCTAATCTATCTCCCAGCTCAAAAACCACAGATGTCAAAAGCACATTTCCAACACAAATATTAGCTATTTTAGAAGAAATGGTTGCTGTCCTGCAATCATTCTGAAATCTGCACTGAGATGCTCTATCTGGTGACCATCCACCACTACTTTGTTTGCAGTCTCCTACATTCACAACCTCCACTCAGAACAAATTCACATTTTGGTCAAATTTACCTAGTCTTTCTCTGCAGTATTAACCTAGTTGTAAGAACAGTGTCTTTCCAATTTTCCCTTTTCCAAAATAGTTCAGTTACTTTTAGTACCGTATCTTGATTTCACAGAACAAGGCTGTGAAGGGAAGGAGAAAGGAAGACGAGGGATTCAAACCTCTCTGGCCAAAGGTGTTCACTGGATTGCACCCCACAGACACTGCTGTACCTGAATGCCTTCTCTTCAGATCTGATCAGAATGGAGCACTACAGATAACAGTTAAATGTGAGGCATCCATAAGGGCTGCAGATTGTCTATGTGACCATATATCCAACAGCTCCTAGACACACATGTGAAGTCCTGGTGAGAATATCTTCCTCACCTTTTTTTAACCTTCTGTTTATAAATGCTGTAAGCATTGCTGTAGGAGACGGCACTGATGGATTTTATTTCCAAGTCTCATAAAATATTAACTATTTCCAATATTTTATGAGAATCTCTCCTGGTTTTATGCTTAAAGTACAGCTGCATTTCAAATGATACTGGTAAATTCCACAAAATGTAAGAAAAAAGGCTAGATTTAATATCAGAGTTTTAACATCCTCCTGGGTTTATCTGGCAATTGCTTTTCCTTGCATATTTGTAGATGGGACACTGTCTGACTACAAGACCTAAATCACCTCAAATCATTAAAAAATACATTGTTATGCCATCCATATCAACAATGCAGCAAAAATTAATTCTTAACCCTTTAATTATCTAGGATACATACAGTATTAAAAATATCTGGGCATCACCTCTACATTCTTCACAACCAGTCCACTCTTGGCCAGTTGTCTTTGTAAAGCACTGAATGTGAAATACATTTCAATGTAGTTGTGCACGTTTTCTGCCAGAAACAGTGGGTAAGCTGAATTAAACCTCTACTCCTGAAACACCCCAGCTTAGGAGGACTTGACTCTCCTAATAAAGATGAAAACCAGCAGACCATGTTTGACTAGCTTGCACTTTGAGCACTGTAAGAAAAACAGGTGAAAAAATCCGAAGTTGGAACATATGAAAACAGAATTAAAATATCTAAAAACAGAAGTAAAAAAAATCTATTGTTCAGACTGACTCAGAAAGAAAAGAAATAAATTCAATCTATGAGGTGACCTTTTGTTCTCAAAGAAAAGGTACTTTCATAATCTTCTGAGCAAATAAGCAAATGCTCCTGGCCTCAAACATCCAAGAAGGGACCATAAGAACTGAAGACAGAATCACAGTATTTTTCTTCTCATCTGAATATTTACAGAACTCTGCACTGCCCTCCCAGTTTGTATCAGGCAGGACAGGAACAAGAGATGAAATTTAAAAGGGGGAACCAAAGATCTTTAGGAAAATAACAGTAAAGACACTTCTGAGAAGATATACTCCATATTTCAAGCCACCCTTTTTACAGACAGTGCTCCGGGATGAAAATCATGAAATCTGTCCAATTTAAGTTTTACAGCCAGCTGCTTGAACCAAAGATTAGGTAGGATTTAAGCACTCTCAAAGGCCTGTGAAATGGAGAGGGTTTCAACCTACATAAATAACTTGCCAGATATTTGCCAGGAAGAAAAGTGCTGCCTATCCAAAATACAAAGATGTATAAGAGCCAGCAGATCCAGACCGATTCCTGTGTTGCCCTTTTACCAGGAAGACTGATTTTAAACACTTTAAATAATTACATTCTTTCCTGTTCTCCTGTGTATACTCTGCACTTTGTCTTTCTTCTTATTGTCAGTATTTCTTTGGTTCTTTTTTTATCTTTGCATCATCTTTTCTCTTTCATGCCTTTCCTTTGTCAAATGCCTCCCAGTGCCAATATTGAAAAGCTTGGAATATGAACTGAATGCCACATCCACTTATAAAGTTACACACACAAACAGAAAAAAACCCATTCAACTGTGCCTTCTTTTTTAACTGTTCATGTCCATCACAACCCTTAACAGGTAGTACTGGGATTTTTGGAAGTGTCTTAGACCTCACAATTTACAACTTCAAAGTAAATTTGCTGTAGCTGTCCAGAACACGTGTACCTCTCAAGCTCTCCAGCCCTTTGCTCTGTGATTTAATTTTCTGCCTGTGTACAATAGCGGTGCTCTGTCCAGAAGAATTCAATATGAGGATTAATAATAATGTCCTAGGCACAGCCTCTCTCCAGATTTTCCACGTCTGCCCTGCTTCCTCACAGAAGCTCCAAGTGAGGTTCAGCAGAGTGGGCTTCTGGGTTAACTCCAGGGAAGCAGCAAGTCAGACCTCTGGAAGCAAATGGGTTAATTATCCCGGGAACTCTCATTGAAATGCTTAAAGCAAGTGGCTGTGCTGATTGCCCTCAGACAGACCAATCAGCTTGGCACACTGAGTTCCCCCTTCAAGCAAAGATTTTATTTAAAATAAATTATATAGGATGAGCCTTTTAGCACCACGTGCTTTGTAATTACATCCTCCCTATCCTGCTATCCTAATGACTCCAGTCTTCCATTCTCACAGAGGCTAACTGCTTTTCTTGAGCCTCCTGGCTATTTCTCTTTTTTGGGGGGGGTGCTTCTCTCGCTTCTTTCAGCTGCCATTAAAGCATATATTAATACAGTTGGGCCCCAATTAAGTTATTTTATTAAGAGACAGCAATATATGCCTGTTTCCTAGAAGAATATCTGCCTTCAGACACTGGGAAAAGGAAAAGGGAGAGAATTCTGGGGTGGAAATGCCTGTTATAAAATCAAAAAGTACCTACTAGTGTAGTGTGTGCAGTGAACAGTGGCAGTGCAATCCTCCCATTCCATTTCAGGCTCTGCCATCATCGTGACACCGGGCCCGAGTTAAGCTGCTGCTGCTACCAGTTACTCACAAGTACCCTGGGACAAAACTCAGCGACTTTCTTAATGTGCTTTTGAGATCCTATGCTGAAAAGCCCTGAGAACATCTAAGCATTGTTGTTATTCAACACTCAGAGTATATCTAACAGGCTTAATATTTATAATCTAATACCCTTTCTTAATGAAGAGAATGCCTTTTATTATTAGTGCAGAGGGTGAATATATTAATAACCGCTGTTTATCACTAGTGCAAGAATAATTAAAATCTTTGGGTCACATGTTAAATATGAGTTTCTGAAATGACAGTGAAACAGTGTTTTGCAGACCAAGAAGTACCTCTCTTAATACTCTAGATGTTCATAAATTGATTCATAATTTTATATATCTTTACAGAGTGAATTATTTTAACCTCACAAGTGCCTTCCTGAACAATGCAATGTTAGATGAATGCCTACAGCAAAGGTATAGTGACTGTTATTCATGGGCCACACCACAGAGAAAGAGTAAGTCTTGTGCTGCTTCAAGGCCATGGAAGTTTTGATTAAAAGAACAGGGTTAAAGACAGCTTGAGGTTGTGCCTGGAAAGTTAGGAGAGTCGCTCCGTCACTTTAGAATGGAGGTACTTTATATGAAGGACCATGGACATAGGAGATTCATAACAATACAAAACTAGAATAATTCCACAGATTTAAGTGCAGCCATCAGATGAATGCATGGCAGCAAAGAGTATTGTCTACCCCAAATATCTTGCATTAAATTCAGTCTTAGACAGTAACATTGTGTTTGTAGCAGCCTTCAAGACATGGCTGAGTCTAAAGGAAATGGAATGTCTAAAGGAAATGGAAAGTTTTGGATAAACAAGGCAGGTTTGTAACATTATGTTATCTATTTGACTTAATTATTTAATCTAAAATAAGCAAAAACTCTGCATTTTTTTTAGTTCTTCAGATTGGAAATTCAGCTTAGCTCTAAAATATTTCATACTGACCGAATATTGGTGAGAGGATTTAACACATTGCCTTAGATTTCATCAGATATAGAGGAACCACAGCCTTAGGATCTGTGAAGGAGGTCAGGAAGGAAACAGGAAGAAAATTATGGTTTCTCTCAGTCACTGTCATGCCTCTCTCTATTTTCATCTGGGACTGTACCATGGCACATAAATTTACTACAGTAATTTACTACCTTATTTTTTCCCCACCCACCTGGGAACAAGGTATGTGTACTGTTTATGGAGGTTCTGAATGATACACAATTTTGTCATTTGTCAGCTTGATCCCTGCCAACATTAGGAGTTTGCAATTTACATAATGTTTCAAAAAGCAGAGGTTTCTACAACCTTCCTTGGGATGTGAATATCCATGGGTGGATCTTGTCTTTTTTTTCTTGCAGTACAAGAAGAAATATGTTATAGAGGGTTCATGCTGTCTCTTGCTAAAATAGTCATGATGATTTTTTTAAATGCTGGAGTAGAAACTTCTAGTTCCATGCTTACGTGACAATGGCTGTGAGTACCAAAGGTGTGTCATTCTATGCTCTAAGCCCTGTTTTTCACACAATAACAGGACAGCTCTTTATAAAGCCTTCCTGCTGCTTATCATTAATCCCTCAACTTCTAGACTGGATTTGGTTAATGCTTTTTGGGAATAAATCTGGATGATTAATTAACAGTAGCAGGGATATCTGTAATAAGATTACGCACGTGCTTTTACATTCCCATGACTCAGTTGATTTTCTCTTGAACTAATGGGAACTTTGTTATTGCACTCAATGCACTCAGTGTTGGAACTGACATTGCTGATAAAACAGTAATAATAAAACAGCTAAAAGGAAACTAAATTTAAAATGTAGACAAAAAATATTACCTTTTAGAGTATCAGGAGTGAGGGTCATGATAAGCTAGGAATCCACAGGAAAACTAAAAGAGGGCAAAGCATTAGGCAGAAATATCCAAGATATAGATGGAAAGTGAGGACCACCAGGCGGGATAAGCAAAAGACAAGTGGACAATAGTTCCAGCAAGCATCAGAACACAAATACAAAATAGAATTGGAATAAGATATAATAAGAATATTAGGTTAATTCAGAAAAACTGAAGCAACTGCCTATTGTGAGGAAAGTCCATGTGTGCTTTGGATAGAGCAGGGGAATTCATCAGATCCCGTTCCTTTCAAGCAGAGTAAAAGATACACTATTAAAAGCACAGTTTTCTATTAAAGGAGGCTCCTTGTCCTGTAATGTGTTCGGGGTAAATGTGTCCTTGTGCTAAGAGATTTCCAACTTGTTCTTTAGCTGCAATTTGCCCTTTTACTACAGCCACCAGGACAAATGCTTTGGAGAAGCCAGCTGATTTGTATCCTTCCTGTCACGCAAAGCAGACTTGTCAGATATGGCCGTATCACTGTATGGCACATGGATATGGAGTAACAGGGAGAGGACTGTCCCTGCATCAGAGGCTCCATTGGCTGGTACCCAATGGTCTTTGCATAACCCTGGGGCAGCATCATCTTCTGGTGTCACTGACAGTAGGATGAGGCATGCTCTGATCTTTGCTAGGAACTGGACAGATGCCTGGATGATGGTAGGGTAAGGGACCTGAGGGCAAGAGACAGCCTGTCCATCTCCCTCTCAGCTGCACTGAACTTCCATTAAACAGGCTCCAGCCTCTGCACCCATGGCAAAAACTTTCTCCTCAGATCTGGAACATGGAAACTCCACGAGTTGGCTGTTTGTGCTCTTCCCTCTCTCACTCTCAGCAGATGCAGGTCTGGATCTCAGGTTAAATTTCCACTGGGCTCTGAAGCAGCAGGAAAGCAGATTTATACCTTGCATGTTATTTCCACCAGCATCTCCCCAAGTGTATATAAAACATTACTGTAATTCTGTCCTAGGGTTATGTTGATATTAATAAGCCACTTGAATTTTGCTCTAAGTAATTAACATCACAAGTACTTTTTGTTGCAGTTGCAGGCAGGAGGTGAACACTGCTGGGGCTTTATATTTAGATACATGTAATAATTCAGGCAGCAGCACGTATTTCTTCAACTTCTTTTCTTTCACGTAACAGTCTAAAGCCTTCAGCAATGCAATACACAGCTCCTCAATGCTTCAAAACATAAATCTAGGTCCCATACAACCTGAGGGAAATAAGTAGTACAAAAGCCAAGCAATTCTTTTCCTGATTAGCTAAGTACAAAACACCTTGCAAATAACTTATAGCTGTTTCATGTAGCAACACACAGAAAATAAATAATTCTTCAGTGTCAATTTACACCTGGCTTGGATATTGGCATTTCCAATACATAATTACAAATTGAGTATTGCTCATTGAGATCTAAAAAAACAAAGCTTTAGACTCAGTCCAGGCTCTCTGGCTCTTTCAGACACCACTAGGAATAAGCCAGCACTTCATCAGAAGAATAAGACTTGCTGTTTGCTCAGACTTTCCCCCACTAATGGCATTTCTCTAGGGCTGACTTTCTACAGAGGATTGAAATGACAGGAACAACAGACACATCGAGAAAAGAAAGGAGAATCAGTAAGCAAATGCATTTATAGGAGACTGGAAGGTTATAAGGCCTCTCAGGCCCTATTTGCTCAATCCTTTAATCACTGTATAGGGCATAGCTAATGCATTTAAAGGAACTTCAGAAATCCTAATCGAAAAAACATATATACTCCCCTGGAACAAGATTATATATGGGAATCGACAAGCTTTTTCTTGGTATCTTTTTGCCCATCAGAAAAGCTTATCTTGTGCTCTTTTCCTGGTTGTTTGGATGAACAAGGGAGGTTGCAGAATTATGCCTGGAAGGCTTGTGTGAGACAGATGAAAGAATCAAAACACAGCTTTAAATCTACAAGGAGTTAAGACCACTGCATGACTAAGCTTGAGATAAGTTCTTGCCAGTCAAACAGGAGAAAAGACACTTAGGTTTGTTAACCACGATCTCAGAATAGTTTTTGCATCCTCATATTTAAGAGCTACTTTTATAATCACTGTGTAAAATAAGGTCATAGAAGGCTTACTTGTGGGAAACATTTTTTTGAATGATACTTTTGTGTCTGACAAAGCAAACTGCACTACGTGAAAAAAACAATACAAAGGCAGAAAACAGGTAGAAGCATACAAAACTTATGAGGGCAATTAAGGCAACAGCAAGGAAGAGCATAAAATACCAGTAAGGCAAATATTGGGAGTGTAAGTTCACATTGCTTAGATAAAAGCAACAGAGCTTAGTCCAAAACAGCATCCAAACAGATATTCACAGACAGCCTGCATCCATTTAATTACTTCAGGAGTGTAAAGATTTACTTGAAAATTACTTAAAAAAATATGAATGTTTTTGTGATCTGGACAGGATCCAGATGCAGATCTCTTAGGCCAATCTCCTTCCATTATCCGCAGAGGCACTACAGAGAAATCCTCCACACTGCAACTCTAGCTATTAGGGGAATACATTCAGATGAAAACTGGCCCTTAATTTCTATGCTTCAGTCCATGTCAGATAGTAGTAATAATAATAATAATAATGCTTCATCTAAGTTAATGCTATATATTTAAAAGAGTTTTGACCCTGCCCTACCTCCTCTGTCAGTGTATAACATACATTATAAACATAAGAAAATAAGCTGTTTTCATTTTAGTCAATCTATACCACCCACATAAAGCTTCACCCAATTTAACTGCCAGTTGATGTCCGACTGCAAACTGTCTAAATCCCTAAGAAGCAGGACTGGTTTAAGTCCTTTTGCTTAAAAAGAAGTCTTCTTTATCTTGTATATGACCATACAGCTGCTCCATAGTTATTTTTCAATGAAGCAAACACCTAGATATTGGCACCCTATCTGATAATTTTAAATCCTTTAGCATTGAGTGAAGCTATTTGTTTTTATCTTGCTACATCCTTATCTGCACCCTATCTTATCAAACATAACGCTGTTGTATTTAATTGCTAGTCCTAAACAACTGACCCTTAAATAGTAGCATCATCTCTTTATCATGTGCTGTAAACATTGAATACCACCAGAACTAGTGATGAGCATCTTTCATTCATTGAAAAAGCCTTTATCTCTGGTGTGGATATCCCATTTCTTCCTGTCATTCCCTTCCTGGGCCACTGCAGTGGAAAAAACCCCTTGTACATTTTATTTCACAGTGATTTTTTTTTTTTTCTGCCTTTCATACCCACCTTTCATTACTTTTACCCCACCAGCAGGAGGGTTGGGAAAGTTCTTTAATCTGCTGTATTTTTTTGCATTTCACCTGAAGAAATTATGTTTTCTTTTTTATTTTCAACTCAAAACAAGTACAATGCGTCTGGTATGATGAAATTGCTACCCGAAGGGATTGCCAATGATTGCCTGGCCCGTGCTGAGAGTTTTCGGCTTCTGGTATTGTTTTTGGTGGGTTTTTTGTTTGTTGGGTTGGGATTTTTTTGGGAGGGTGTTTGGGTTTTGTTGTTTTGGTTGGGTTTTGTTTGGCATTTTTTTTAACAGTTGCATACCTTTGAGATGAAAGGTACTGAAGAACAAACAGAAATCTTCTGTTCTCTTTTCACTCATATACTAACATTCTGGTATTCTCCTGCCTACTTATATACTGCACATGAGCATTAACAAATCCCATTTTAAAAAGAGATTAACAGAAAAGTGGTACATGAGAATGTAGCAAATGGGGGAAGGGAGCCTCTCTGCAGGTTGCAGAATGCCAAATCCTCAACAACTTGCCAGTAACAGAGGAGAATATGAGAAGAATATCTGCTGCTGGAATGGGACCATCTCAAAGAAGAAACAGATAATTTATAAAATGTTAATGATTACAGAAATGCCATAATTAGAAACACTGCTACTTCTGTTGCAGATAATACAGATGGATAAAAGGGAACAGAGAAGGTCCTCTAGGCCTGCAGTAAATTTTTTTGCTGTTCAGCACTGAGGAAGATTATGAGAATCCAAAGCCTAAGTAAAGGAGAAGCTGAATAGGAAGGAGGAGTCAAATATGTCTGGATGAGAAAGGCAAAGCAACTGCGGATGATACATAAGAGACAAGAGTGTGTCAGAATGGTTTAATATAAATCTTAACCAAAGGCCTATTTTAATTTGTTCTCATTTTTCTTTTCAGACATTCCTTCCTCAGTACATACTTGAATGTGAAGGAGCCTTAGGAATTTGCCATGGATCCCAAGAATGACTTCAACTGAGTCTCAGACTCACAAGAACAAAGGAAAGTGAGCATAGCACAAAATCATTTCTATTAAAATCATACAAAATAGCATATTGTAAGTCATACCATTTTATCTGTCATGTCAGCAACATGTTGTGATTCCTCACAAAAGTCATGTACATTAGCAGGCTCCATGTCTCATCAGCTGAAGCCAGAGCAATGGCAATAGAAGGACTGCTTTTAAATATCAGACCTTTTGATATATATGCATTCTGGGTTTTTCTGTTGTATTGCATGGTTCATAATTTCATGCTTATTATGCGCTTGCTGCTGACATTACCCCTCAGCATGTTTCAATTTCAGGCTCCATACTATGGAAAAGTGCCCAGGCATATAATCAAAACACCAAAAAATGAAGCTTCAACTGTACAAACTTGAGCACATCTTCAGAGTGCTGTAGCTGCTTACAAAGTGGTTTGCTGAGTGGCTTTAAGTACATATTTAAAGCTAAAAATGTGCATCAATGCTTTACTGATGCTGATTCTCCTCCTTCCCTCTGTCATATATTTAACCCTTGACACACACACTTCCTGTTCTCTCATCTGATGTCACTGGCAGTGCAGTGTAACTCCACCCAAAACGAGTCCCATCCTCTCCTCAGTCCTACTGAACTTACAGTCTCAGTAAGTTCCATTGCAGGAGTCCTACAGGTTAGTTTTGCCCTATGTGAAAAACACTACTCTGAGTTTCCCAGCTGCTGCCTATCTGTTTTACTGGCTAAGTAATCCAAAACAATTCTCTTTTTAAATTTTTTTTGGAGAAAATTCAAAAAGGAGAAGCCTGAAACATGATCCCTCAACCATTTTTTATTTTCCCTGCGATCACTTTGCTCTCTCCTATTTAACCCTTCTCTAAATGAAATAACTCCATCTTTCCACCCTCTCTTCATTCTTGACCTTCTCTGTGACTCTGGTCTTTTCCCTTCCTCATATTTTCTCCTACTCCTGCTAAAGTTGGTCCATGAACAGTCGGTCAAAAGACAACAGACAAATTCTATGTAATAAAATAGGGATTTATACTTATGGGCACGTATGCTACTTCAGTATGGAACCCAGAAAGACCAGGAGGGTAGTGTTTCTTTAAATTTGTGGTCTGACTTAATGTGATTAATCCTGCCAACAACTCTGACAGAAGTCAGAGGAAGAAAAGAAAGAACTGAAAGCACAAAGTCACATTTTAATGTTTTGAATGTTAAGGGAGACAGAGAACTGGCTACGTGTCTGTCTTTCTTGTAAGCGAATTTGTGAGACCAAAATTCTGTACAGGTACTCCCTTTCATAAAATTTAAATCACATTTACCTACAGAAAGGAGGAATGTTCACATTACAGTCATTCTGTCTGGGACAGAAAGAGACTGCAATGTAATTAGCAGGAGGATATGGCTGTTGTAAAAGGTCACCTCTCCCGTGAAGAGAGGCTTTGCACAGTCCAACTAGACAGGCTTGAACAGTATTACAAGAACATTCATTATATCCATTATAATGTCTCAAGCACATTTGCAGCCAACCCAGGCTGCAAATACAATACATTTCCCTAAATGCATTAATAGAAAAGCAGAGGTCCTAGAATTGCTCTGACATATCATTTATACACATTGTAATCCTGACAACTCTTAAGTATTAGAGAAAATCCAAGACAGAGGCTGTGTGAGAAGAGCCCACAATTCATTACACTCTACAATGCAGCATGTTGCTCTGTTGATTAGCCCTCAGCTATAACAGCTAAGAGATGTCTCAGAGAAAGTTTAGAAGACAGCTAGAATGTTTCACACATATATAGGATTTTATCTTGTCTTCGTGTTTTAACATTCTTATTTATAACTATGTTTTCATATTTATGTTCAAGAATGTAGCCTACTGCTTTGCTAGACAACACTTGTGTTCATTCACTTTATGCTGCCCATCATTTAAATCTCTGAGACAGATAAATTACTTCCTCAGAAGCAAAAGGATGAAATAAAGCAGTACTGCAGTCAGGCTCTGGATGCCTGCAGACTAAGTCACAGCTGGGACTTCCAAACAACAGCAGCTGAGGAAAGTGCACTGCTGTGGGTGACCTGCTATATGTGGAAAACCACGTGGAAATCAATTACAAAAAGTGTGCATGTACACCTTGCACTGCCTTTAGAAAACCCATTTGTGACAGAGCACAGGTGCCCCCGGCTCCCAGGCCAAGCACAAGAGTTCTGCATGGGCACAAGCCTCGTGCAGGCATTTGGGCAGAGCAGATGTGCACACTCAGACACCCGGGAGCTCTGCAAGCACAAGGTCTTGCTCAGCCATCCTGGGGGAAGACCTCAAGACTCCTGCAGCATTGACAGTGCTTTTAGGCAGAATTAGGGATGAGTACTTCCCTCTCTGTTACTTCTGTGGATGTATACTCCGGTTTCTCTTCAGATCATATAAAGATGTGTTCAAAGAATTTCAGTGCAGCAGAAGGGCTCCGTTCTCCCCTTTGGAAGCTCAGCTTACTACTTGAATGAGATGTTCTGACTTTCCTGAGCAGATCTGTACAAGCCTACAAGCCAGCTGTGTGAACCATGTCTATTGACCCTCCAGGAGAAAGGTATCTGCAGCCTGGTCTTGAAGATAAGACCCAAATTCCACAGAAAGGCTACTGCTGGTATCTGTGGAAAAAATACTCCTGGTTTAGGTGACTTGGGTAACTCACCAAGTGCACAGTTGGTCTATTCTGCTGAAGTCCATGAATTGTAGAATAAAATAAGTCCCAGAGAAGGAAGCATTCCATGAATGACTACTTTTTCAGCAGTGAACCGGATCATCAGGAGTGCTGGAAAGTGTAGGAGATTTTCAGCGGAGATTGAAAGAACCAGAGCAAAGGATTTAGCCCAGGCATGCCTGATCTGTGAACAGCTACCAGATATGTGGTCCCCAGATATAATAACATTATGGGAAGTATAGAAAAATTGTGTAGGGATTCAGAACATTGGATCTATAACCTGTACATATGACATCTTAAAATGTATTGTAAAATAATTTTCACATAGACATGCTATTTATAGAAAACTCACTGTCATTTTGAACTAGAAGGCAAGAGAGAAATACATCCTGAAAAAATTAAGTTAATTCCAGTGATACAACAGTTTATTTGTATCACTAGACGTGATACACATCTAGTGATACAAATAAAACAAGCAATTTTATTTGCTTCCTCATGATGTCCTTGCATTCATACATAACTGGAACATGATGATAAACAAATGAGAAGATTATTATTAGAACCAGTGATATACTGTATAGTGACTTATTTTTCAATTAAGATATGGCCTATCTCAAAAACTTCTCTTCAGTTTGAACCCCACTATAAAGGCAGCAGAAACTGCTGCTCTGCTTTTTATAAAACATCTTTGTCAAAGCACTACAATTGGACTCTAAGTTACCACAATGTATTAGACTTTCACACAAAGCATGATAGGGCTTCTTCTCCTCACTCAGCCATTTTGGCTGGTTGTTACAATCACTTTGAGATTGTTCTGATTTGGCTGCTATGCCATTTAGAGCTGAGACAAGACATTCTGCTTGCAGTATTAGCAGGTGTATTTGGCATTTGCTGCAGTCCTGTGTGGCTGTTTTTAGTGTGGAGCCACATGAGCAGCTACAATGCTGTGATGGGAACAAACCCCCCGATGGAAACCTAATGACCCTGGGTTTTCTCACTTTCTGTGTAGACAAGAATCCAGACCAAAAGGAGTGTGCACAAACCCACTGTGTTGCAGCCTACTATCTGTGAAGGGACACACAGGCCCAGGAGGTGCTTATGGACAAGCGTTAGGGAGAAAACAGCCCAGCCTCACAGGCAAAGGTATTCAAGGAAATGTTCGTTTACCACCTTGGGTGACCCCCAGGTTAAGAAAAACATCTTTGCATGGAAGGATAGATGTATTTCAGAAACCTAGAAGAGGGGAGAAACTTGTAAGGCTGGAAGATAAATGTGTAATCTCTCCTTACAAGAGTAGACAGAAGCAGAGTTTAGTTATTCTGAGTTGTACAGGGTACATCAATTAGTTTGAAAGTAGGCTACGTGGCAGCAAAGGATAGAAGCACTTCCACTGCTGACAGTATTAAAAACAGATCAAAAGACAAACACTGTAAATTGGGATTTGAGTTTTAGCTGTTCTGAAGAGATGTTAGCAGTGGAAATTACCTCGCTGCTGACTCCCCAGACAATCTTTTCATGCAGAGAGAATGATCCAAAGGTAATTAGCATCACTGGAAAAAGCTCCTGGGTAAAATTTGTGTCTGCACTGAAGTGAAGATGAAATGCTTCAGTTGTGGGGGAAAAGATTTCATCCAACGCACATCCTTTGAAAGGGTTACACCCAGTGAGCAGTTCAGACAAGAATAACACATCTCCCTTCTCTTCCCCATGCATTCCTCTTTGTTTTCTCTCAGACACCATCAGGAGCTTCCCCTGCAAATAAGGAGCAACAGGACATGCACACCTCCAGTATGGTTACACTAAGGAAAGTATAACCATAAAACAGTCTGAGAAGACAGTCTGAAACGTGCAGCCTCTCCTTTCACTCCTTAAAATAAGGACTACTCATCCATCTTTGTATATTTAAAAATAAGGCACTTTTAGAAGCAATATGAAGGAAAAGTAATTTTAGCAGCACCATTAGTAAGTCTGACACCTTTGATAAGGTAGGAAGAATATGTAACATGAAAAAAATATGTGGGATAGGAGAAAACCCCCCCCAGCTTCCTAATGACCAGTTAATAATATATTTGGCTTCATACTATTCAATGCCTAAGCAAATAAGAAAGACTTCAAGAAGAAACTATTTCAACTGGACTATGAAATCTGTAGGATAAAAGCTATCAAATAGTGCTATGGGTTACATTTGTGATATTTTAAATGCACTATGGTATCCTTTTCTGTCATCATTTTCTTAATTCTACAGCCCCCAAAATGCACGTGTTCATAAAACAAGTTCTGCTTTTAGGAATGAGCTTGACTTTTAATTTCTGTGGTACTTGAATGCAACTATGTCAAACCCTCAATGTTTAGTAAGTGTCCTTCATCTTGTTCCACATCTTCAGGCCATGGTACACTGCCCAGTCCAGAATTCAAGTGCATCTCTTACTTTCCTTATCCAGTGCTACTGAGTCATAGCAAAGTAATTATTAAAATACATATTTGTGCCCTATTATTCATCCATTTCAGGTGAAAAACTCAGTCTAAAATTTTATTTGTCTTAGCTCTACAGAACTAGCATAGTTTTAAAGGCAGACATTTGAGATTGTCTTCTGCCTTGCACATAATCAACAATCTTTTCCAGGTAATTTCCACTTAAAAACCTTTAGTATGAGTAATTGTATTACACGTAATTGTGTTAAAATCTTTCCTGCCTAAGATCCCCAGTGACTCTATAGTTCAGGAAGAAAACAACAACATGTTTTTCTTGTAAATTTACTGAGTATTCATGCAGTCTCCATATGTGTTTTGAGCTGAAACCACTGCAGACCTTGTGGGAAAGACGCATGGACAGACTAATGGAAGCTGGCTCCCTTTTAGGCTTTCTGTATTTTGGAGAGGAGGGGGAAGAGGAAACTTTCATCGTGAAAGTGAATAATTTGTCCTGATATGTTAAAGTTCATGGAAACCCTAAACTCCAGTTATCTTACATTAAAGCTCTGCCCAGCATTGTCAAGCCTGCTTTTATTTTTAATTCTCCTTGAACAATTAACTTACACCAACCTGGATTTTTAAACATTTCCAACAAACCATCAGGCAGAATCAATGTTATGTCTCTTGGGCATGCTATACGATGTCAGCCTGCACAGCAGCTGAACCAGTAAGTCTCCCTCTGTCATCCTGCAAGGATGATGCAAAAGACGCCTTACTACAAAAGAAGGGGTTTCGTTTCCAGATGAAAAAGCTAACACGTGAGAAATGCTGCCACACATTTCAGTCTTCTGCTGAAAAGGATCCAACTTACTGAAATGCCACAAGTCTCCCTGTCAAAAATACAAAGTTTATTTGCAAGTGATACCCTCCTACTCTGCTGCAGCCCACAAGATGCTTAAAATAACTAACGAAAGGTAAGCTTCAAAGCCTTCTGCCTTGAGCTTCAGTTTCAAACAAAGCAACTGAAATTTAAACAGAGGAAGTAACTGTTGTTCTGTTCATGATTTCACCCTTCAACCAGAAATAAATATAAATCCCTTATTCCTTAACTATTTCATGAAACTTTGAATCAGGTGAGTGTTCATGAAAGTTCGAATTATTTTTAAAAGTTAAAATAGTGGTGCAACCTTCAGCATGAAAACACAGAGTGCTCTGGGTGGCCCTGCCATCTCTGGTCACCCTGCAAGTATAAGGAAGGTGTCAAAAAGCTCTCTATTGCAACTCTGTATTTTCTCTATAACATAACTACACAAGTACTTAACACCAGAGGCTGTAAATCCTGAACAATCTTCTAGCATTAGCTGCTGCCTCCAGTTACAGCCAGCCTAGCAGGTTTTACCTTCCAGTAATCAGAATGAGCCATGAGAGACAAGGAAGCATCTGCATGACTGCCCATAACACACAGCCGTGGCACACTGGTGGATTTATGCATTACAGTTCCCTATGTCCTGTCTTTTGCCTGCCCTTTCTGACCTTCATCCCTGATTTCTGACCCAGTAACAAGTCAAGCAGGCTCTTGCTTACCTTTCCTTGGAAAGTTTCTTTCGTCCCTTGGCAAGTCGTGGTCTGTGCTATGTGTTTGCTGAGTGACCCCTTTTTCTGCCTCAGTCAAATAAACAAACATGTTTTTCCTTCATTCCTGTCCCATTCTACCATATTACTGTCCCTTAATTTCAAGTCAATGGTTTTGCATCATGACCCTCTCTTCCTCCAATCCTTCTGAGGTTACAAAGGGCTGAAAAGCCCCATTTCCTTATACCTGAGCCATAAAGAGGCACTGCTGACTGTGCTAGGAAGCACCCTGGGGTAGCAGATGTTAAAACTGAGATTATTAAATATTCTGGTTATGAAGCAGCATGAGTCAATTTGAGGAGATGAGCTTCTAGCTCTTCTGTGACTTGAGAAGAGTTAACTGCAGTTTGGGTAGCACAGAGGAACATTTTCAAAGATAGAAACCCTGAAATGTCAAAGAACAGAGTTATCAAAACAGATCATTGTTAACAAATGGTTGTTTATTGCTAACACAAAGCAAGTGTATGATTTGAAGCTGGATTCCTTCTGTAAGTGTTTACTGGAGGAAGAGACAAAAATAGACATTTGTAACCTATCAGTTGTTCATAACACTCACAACTGCTTCCATATGGCCCACTACTCTACTGTTTTACTTCCAATTCCAATTGCTTTCAATATGAATTCCAACTTTTGGTCTTTAACAATGATCCATTGTGTGAAACACTCCCTCACTATTACTGTAGGTACATCCTATTCCCAGTCTAACTGTTTAGAGGAAAGTTAATTTGAGATAGTGACCAGAATAAACTTCATTCAATTGAAGCTCTCAAAATACCTTTCACGCCTGGAGAAGATTTGCCATATTGCAGCTGATTTTTTAAATCTATTGGTGATTGTATGCTTAGTTTGGGTTTGCCACCTCAGTTTCTCTGTCTAAATTCATGCCAGTATCTGTGCATCTTTGGAAATCATTTGGCACCTCTTTTGTGGTAGGAATTAAATCAGTAATGCATAATGCACAGTAGCAAAACCACACTGCAGAACATGATCTGATGAAAGCACCACAGAGAGGAGGAATTGAAATTATTCAGACAGTTCAGAATACTGTTTTCAGAAAATACTCACTGGGATGTTTCATCCATAACCAGTTCCTGTTACCATGGTTTTTCTTCCTGCACATGTTCAAGCAGATAAAAAATGGGCATCAAGTGCACATGCCAGCTGAAAGTCTCATTCCCTTGCTTCTGTGCAATACAAAAATAGTATTTCTGGGACCTAGGCTGTCTGCTCTCCTCTGCCAAACAGTGGGAGAATCAAAGGTGGGAAAGAAACCTTTGTTGCTCTCTTTGGCATTCACTGTCAGTCTTGCAGATAATGACCTAACAAAGCCACATATGCCAGCATCCATTAAGTGTCTTTACTGTAAATAGCACTTTTTTTCTGTGCCAGGCAATTTCTCCCCTCTGGAAGTGCCACGAACGCAATAGTGTGTAATTGAAATAACATTTGCAATGCCATCTGAGAAAAGGCTTCAGCTTGAAACTTATTAACAACTTAAGGACGAAACAAAACACTTAAACTACAATTTGAGGGGTAGGTAAATATCTAGCAGACTTTGATGGCAAGGAAGGGGAGAAGGAGCTTATGACCATTTGGCTTTCTGTGTGAGAAAGAAAAAGCAAACTAGAACAACACTGCCTGGCTACAATGAAATGCAAGGTAAAGCAAGGGAAAAGTCAGCTATCCAGGGGCACAGTGTGACTTCTCAAATCTTTAAAACACACAGACCCAGAAGTTACAAATCACAGTGCTGCACAGGTGGAGCAGAAGGCTGTCTTCCCTCTGTGCAGGGTACTGAGGGCTTGCTGGCACCTCAGTGCAAGGGCGGGCTTGGTCAGTGCCAAGGGCAGGTCAGCCATGCTAACTGGGGGAACCCGGGCAAGGGAGGTATGGCAGCAGAGAGTGCTTCTGCACGAGCTAGAGATGGGAGCAGGAACCTCTGGGGATCCTGGTAGGCAGGCAGGTTGCTGTGTCCTCAGAGCTAACTGGAGCAAGCTGGAGAAAAGGAGCTAGTATCACACCTTTATTTTATGCATGGACATGCCCCCTGTTTATTCAGCATAGGCTCTAGTGTCAGGAAAATTTGGAGCTTGTTCCTTTCCCTGACTTCCGAAAGGAACAGGAACCACCTGCCTCTCCTTTTCAGGACCCAGGTCAAGTGAGGAAATTTGCTACTACTCACTACAGCCCCTGGCATCAATGAGACCTCACCTACACACCAGAGGCTTCACCAGAATGATTGCACCAGTGTGGAATGTGAAACAATATATAGTCCATAAAGTATGCAACTTTCCCAGAAAATGGCCCAGTATAACTGTCATACTGACAGGAAACAATTTTGCTGACCTAACTAATTTCATTTCTGGATTAAGCTGTACAAGCGAAAAATCACTCCTGGTAAGAAGCAAATTTAGAAGGGTTGTACTCTGCTAGTGCAGCCACATCTGTGAAACCTTCTTTAGTAGAGGCAAAGGATGGGTTTGTCAACACTTGAAAAACAAAGAGTGATTGAGACCTGCTTTTAAATTCCAAGTAAAACAAGCCCACTCAGCCCACTGGTCACAGAATTGTAAACTGCCTAAGCTGTAAATCTCCTAAAACAGAGACAGTGGCAGGCATGGTTGCTGGGAGGCAGGATTGTCTTTGGATTATAGCAACAGCTGAGAAACTCCAGCTAAGACCAGTCTGTCATGACACTGACGTGAGGGCAAACATATTGATGGTGATGTCAAGACAACCAGACAAAAGCTTTCTGAGGTGAAATGTTTTCTCCAAGTATTCCATGCAACCACAAACTAAATGTACTCAAAATATGCAACTCATACAGCAGTTCCAGAATTTGCTTCAGGTTTAATAATCAGCATTTGCAATCATCTCAGCTGTTCTTTGAAAATCATGAGCACCAGTGAGAGCTAAACCCCATTACACAGTATTTGACATCAAACGAGTGAATCCTTACGCAGTTTTCTACATTATTAATTTTCTACCTGATAGCAGTATGCTCCTATTATTTTTACCTCCCACTCGTGTCCTGGGATGAAAAGACTGCAGTAAAAATTCAGACTAATTCCTTTTATTTCACTCTCTCCTGCTGCTGTTCTATCTGTCAGAGCTGCTGCAGGAAAGAAAAACTGTAGCAGAACAGACTAATGAAAACATTGCTCTACCTTTTGTGATATTAATACTGACAGAATTTCATAGCTCCCTGTCTCAGACAGTAAAGAAAACAGCTCTTATTTTTCATATTCCAACTATTATTTTCCCATTGTCACTGGGTAGCAGAAAATCAGAACCACCCACCACCTTCTGCACAAAAGCCACCTGCCAGAGCTGCACACAGAACACTGTCATCTTCCAGTGGCTTCAGTGATCCAGTTTTCCCGACTTCTTTTCTTTATTTGATTCCTTTTGTGTGTGTGTGTTTTGGGATTTTGGTTATCTGTTTGTTTTCTTGTGTTCTATTCGTCACATCACTATTCGTACCCAGTGAATAGTTAGAGACAAAGCAAAATACCAACTTCTACGGGCTGTGTCCAGAAGGGAAAGGGGCAGTCACCTCTATGCAAATTCTCCTCAACCACCCGATCTGGAAGCACAGTGCAGAAGCAGATGGAGCTAGAACTGGCCACAACACGAACAACCAAATCTGTAATCCCTTTTCTTTGCCTTGTTCAGCCACAATAATGTTATTCAGCCACATATCTTATAGCCTAGAGTATCCTTTGTAGATAATACCTGAGATGTGTTATGTATGATTAGCAATGTTGTATGAATGCTCATGGATGAATTGCTAACAATTCAGGTAAGCACCTAAAAACATCAATCCCTAGTACAACCCTCCAGCTGCAAGCATTAGTATTGAGATTTACGGGACTATTTCGCCCTCTGTTTTTGGTTTTTTTTTTAACATATATGTATTAGTAAAATATTACTATAATGCCCTCTAGTGTCCACAAATAAGAGAGAGTCTTGCTACTGCTTCATCTCAGCATTCCTTTCGGCAGGGAAGTTCGACAGCCTTACATGCCACCGAAGAGCAGGCAAGGAGCTCAGATTATTTAATATTAGGCATGCACTACTTATTCCCATCTGTTTCACTGCATGGGGAGAACAGCCAAGTCCCACCAAAGCTGACTGGGGTATGCAGGATGACACTTAGTTCTTAGAGGAAGACCACATGTAACACTGAAGTTAAGCATGTATGAACTTGGAGAAGTTGCTGACTCCATCTGGAAAAAAACCCAAACTTTATCCTGCTCCTCCTCCTACCATTCCCATTGCCTTGAAGGCAAAGTTGTCCGCAGAAGAGAAGTGCAGTGACCACAATAGAAACACTTTGCAATGTGTTTATCTAAGCATAGATATAATACCGGATGTGCAGGAGCCCAGAAAGGATAACCTGATTTATCCAAGGTCACAGCACATAGATCCAGAATAGAATAGATCCAGACCTCCTGGCTCCCAGACATGTGCTTAAATCACAACAGTGTGCTCCTTCCTCTCAGCAAATGTGCTGAGAAGTTGCACAACCTGAACCTACTGGTTACATTTCTTTCTGAAGTTCCTGACAGCGATCCATAACCAGATACTTCAAACTCAGCATTACGATTGCGATCTACTGGTGGTGACACTCTTTGTGTCTGATGTTGTACCAGGTCACTTTTAGACAAAAGCCTGACCCATGATTAACAGCTGTGGTGGAATGTATCTGCAGAGATCTTAAAGTATATACAGTGAATTCCAGTGCTCTCCATGAGACTTTAAATATGTTGGTTTAGGATCATTTTAGTGCCACAAATAGTTTAGCTACTACTATTCATTGTAACTTCTGAATTGACAGATTCTTATTCACCTAACTAGTTTTGGTTTTAATCTTAAAAGGCAACTACCAAAGTATTCTGATTTTTATGGGGTCGTCCCTTTAACCCAGTTTGCTGAAGGAATAATTCTCCCTCCCTCACTGATTTTAAATTCATTGGAATTTTACAGACACTCTAGAACTAAGCTGCAGCAGTGCTTCCTAGGTGTTATGAGAAGACTATTTTGAGCCTTGAAATCTATTATTTAAAATTGTCTCTTGCACCAAGTTACTTTTTCTGATTTCACAGACTTGTGTGAAAGGAATAAATCAAATTCCTTTCTTCTTTTCTCCTATTTTCTTTTCTTCTCTTTCCAGTTTTTTTTTGGAGCTGGGGAGACCATATGTGACTTGGGTTCTGCTCTATGAACTGCTGAAAGGGGCTTGCTGTTTAGTTAGTAATAGGAAATTATCAAATCCCCAGCCTATAGATGGAAGGTCTAACCAAGCCATCACTAGATTTGGCTTCCAAAGCCATAGCAGGGACAGTTTTGGGGATAATTCAACAAAAATGAGTCACTGAATGAAATTCTGTTTTACAGCAAACACAAAAAATACTTTTTACTTCACAGTATATGAGTGTGCCACAGTATAAGCAGGGATGCTCTGCAGCTGCAGTGAAGAAGAGATGGAAGGCTATTGAAATTGCCTCTGCTTAGTAGCTGAGGTGGCTGAGGCACGCCAGTATGTGCTCTGCGTAGAACGCAAAAGCACTTGAGACAGAAAATGTATTTAACTATTTTTTATTAATTTCAACACCACTGTCTTCTTTTCCTCTCACTTCAGAGGTTATAACCTGTGATGACCAACCACCCACCCTCCCCTCCCCTGAGAGGTGCAGGCTGCTTCCCAAGGGCAGGAGCTGCTCACAGTGCAGTGTCAACCTCTGCTCACGCAAACCCTTCACGCCCCTGAGCACGTTGCTCAGGGCACAGCATCCTTGTGCGACAAAAGTCAGCACTGGACCACGTCGGACTGAGAAGGACATGCAGAGGAAAATCTTGGTATTGTTGTCTTAGTATTTCACCTTCCCACAGGGAAATGTTGTAAGATCACATGATTGCAACTGTAATGCTGATCTTCCTAAAAAAAATTTAGAGAACCTAAATTCACGATGCAAATTACAAGGGTGAGTTTACTAAAGACAAGGCACCTTGAGGGTCGGATGTTTAAAAGCAAGAAGCCTGAAGGTACTGGTATGTATAGATGAGGAACTTCAGAAGATGATAATATGCCAAATTGCCACTGAAATTAAAGGAAATCTAAGAGGCTTAGGTCCCCAGAACTCTATCTTTAACAATAGATATAGTTGTCTCTCTGCAGCTACAGGTGCCTCACTACCTTTAAATGCCAGGCCAAAACTCCATCTTTCAGCTGTTATTACCATGTATTAGATGGATCATACATACAAAAACTTTCAAAAATATTCTTACAAAAAATCATTCCAAAATTACAAAGAAACACATTGTCAAATGTTCCTTGACTGAGTCAGGAGCCAAAGATTATTATAATGTTACAATAACTGAGGGACAAGGTTTTCAAGGGTACATAAGGAACAGACAACTTCTTATTGAAGAATTATTAGAATTGGTTTTCAAATTATTAAAAAGGAAAAGATCAACACAATTTGATTAATTTCATATAAACACACACTCCTCAAGCAGAAGGTACTGCCATGGAGCTATTTATTCTAATAATGTTTGCCAGAAATACTATTCTTTTAAGTGTTATATAGACAAATAGCCCATTCCTTCCATACACTTGATATAACCACTAAACATGTTCAAGAATCAGCTTTAATAGACACTGATAATAGTCTAAATATTGACTTATGTAATCCCCTTTAACAGCTGCTGCTTTCTGCACTTGAATTGACATTTAGCTGAAAACTGAGTACACCAGTGACACCCTGTTTAGAAATTACTTGGGTTATTTACAAAAACAGATACAAAAACTGAAATGAGATGTAAAAGAGGAAACATGGAGCTTACTGGTAATATTTAGCTATGGGAAACATCCATAATTCATAAACATCCACATAGCTTCTCAGCTTCTTTCCCAATAAACATTTCAAATCAATAGTTTTACTATATGCTTCATACATATAATCTTAACTGATGATTATAGATCTGATGCATATTTCCATAGACCTAATATGCTTATTGCAAAACCATACTTTACTTATGAAAAAGGTTCCAAACACAGAAATTTTTAAAAGAAATACAGAATTACTGAAGTAAAGGAAATGCTGATTTCACCTTGCAAATAGATTTAAAGTTTATTACTTTTTACATGAAAAAGACATGAAACTGCAGTATGAACAACATTCTTCAGAAAAGCAGGAATACTATAAACAACATAAATACTTTACAGTATTTTTAATAATACTGTGGGTCCATATGTCCATGCACATTTCAGCCTCAACAAGGCTTATGAACACAGATGCCCCTGCCAGTGTGGGGAAGAGGCAAGCGGGGAAAGGAACATTTTGGGCTGGGAGGGGATGTTTCTTCTCCCTCCTTTCTGAACTGTGAGGTTTCTGGACAGACACTCAGCACATTTCTGGCCCCTATGAGCCCCTGCTGATCTATGCAATTTGTTAAGTACTTTCTCCTTTCAAACTGAAGGCATTAAGGAAAAGACAGAAATGAGCTCCCAGTGCCAAACCAATCAATGCTTGCTCTCTTTCAGGCAACTACCAAAGTTGTTCAGACAGTTCACAGGACCGAGCAGCCAGCTGGCCATGGCCAAGGAGGGTGTCTGTCCTTTACAATGGGCTTTGCTGGTGTAACACTGGTCATGACACTGCCTTTCAGCTTCTGTTTTGTTCATGGACTTCATTATAATGACAGCCTTTTCTAAAATTAAGAATTACCATAGCCAACTTGTGTATCAAAACCAGTTCACACTAATAGAACACATCTGTCAAATTCTGATTGTGGACACTTTTCTACTATTTATTTTTAAATTCGAGGTTGTTCTTTGGACTCAGTCTTTTCCAGATTACTTCAGATTGAAGTCAACAATGTTAGCCCACATCAAACTGAAACCTGTTCAAAATAATTGTCTTAGGAAGCCATGTTGTTCACCACCTTTGGAAAAATAGATTTGCCTCATAGCGCCACAATGTGAAATTCTATTAAGATTCATATTTGTGTTTTAAAAGTTTATCTACTTTTTTCTTTGTAACTTGTTGAGGATGGACTCTCATATCTCTTACTGGAAAATACTTCCCAAAAGTTACTTTAGAATTACAAGCTTGTAACACCAACAAGAATCTTACATCTTTTTCTGTCAATCAGAAACTGACTGCTGACAGCATTGCCTTTGGACCATTACAGAAAACGTCCACATCTTTAAGGTGAAGGTCACATGCATAGGTATTGCTGCTGAATGAGCCCATAGTTCAACTGTTATAAATAATACTTAAAGATATCCTTTAAAGGTACCTTTAAAGTGAGGCAAATGTGTTTTCTAGGAAGATATTATCCTGGTTTATTTAGTTTCCAGCTAAAGCAAGTTTTTACATATAACCATTTTTGATCTATGCCAAAAAGAGCATCAGATAAAATGCCCTTGATAATGCTTCTAGGTGGAATTATGAACAGATTAAATCCTACCTTCTCATCTACATATGCCAGTGGTGTGTTGCATAAGCAGATCTTTACTTGATCATTTCATTTTTGCACCTGGTGAGAGATTACCTATTGAGTTACTAAAGCAAAATTCACCTTTTCAATTTCACCACTGAGCTGAGAGATAAATGCCTACTTAGATGCTTGAATTCAAGTGGACAGGTTTCCCCTCTGGAGCACTTTAGAGATTTCCATTCATTTTGACATGGAAGGCAGGTGCTTATTTTAGGAGTCTTTCTTCACTAGACATCTAAAATTCAGATCCAAGATAAGACAGTCAGATGCAGAGTTGCAATACCTAGATGCAAGCTGGGTCTTATTCCATATGATTAACATTTTATGAAAGTCAGATGGCCTTAAGTGAAATGTCTCTCCCACTGGTCTTTCTGCCTTCAAATGGCCATTAAAATTCTGAACTATTTTTAGCATTTCAGTGTGATTTATTAAATATTAAAAATTTAAGTAGGTAAGGAAAATTACTGTGTATTGCTGTCAACCTGAAAAACAGCCTGATTGGAAAAGTTTTGGAGTCTGTAACTCAGACTATATTTGGGTCAGCACAAGCAAAGTAATGAGGCAACTTCATCCTGGAACTACAGACAGTGAAAGGAGGTCAAGAAGTATGAATGCCCAAATGAATGAAGGAGCATATACCCTGAAGCTCAGAGAAACAGAATGAAACAATTCCAAAACAAGAATTTTGAACTCAAGTTGGAAAGTAATTAAATGATAGAAATTGCTATTAGTAAAACAATATGTTTATTCAAGATAGAAGTACGTATATTCTGGAAATGCATACATTCAGTTCTATATACATTGCATAAACTTTTTTGTTTTGCAATAACATTTTATCAGACGTTCTCAGCTGAGCAGTTGCTACTAAGACGGCAGCAGATGTCCAGACCCCTGCTGCACCCCAGCTAGCCCTTCTTCTGCAAAGGCTCCTCGCTGCATTGTTCTAACACACGCCACAAATCACAGGAGGCTGCACTTCCCACGCGTTCCCATTTCTCATAGGTGTTATGCTAAACACTTATTCTGAATTTATGCTTATGGGGTCACACAGAGAAGGTCTATACATCTTTAAAAGAACCACTAAATGGTAGCATTGGTATCTGTGTCTTATATTGTTAAAAAGTCCTTAAGATTTCAAGTAAAGTGAAACAATGGAATGCTGAAATGACTTCCAAAGCAATGGAAAGAATTATTCGGAAGTCTCATTAATTGATTAGAGTCAATCAGACGTGTACAGTGTTTTGTGGACAGCTTTGTCAAACAAAAGCTGCCATGCTACGAATACATCTGGCATGTGGCAGTGATTTTAATCATGATAAATTGTGGGGGAGATAAAAATAGGACTAATCACTCTGTATGAAGCATTACTCACTAGAAATTAATGTGCATTCTGGGAAATAAATTAATTCCTGTTGTCCTTTCTGAAACACATATTATTAGAATTACTAATTTTGGCAGGGACTTTTCCAAGGTACAATATTCAAACACATGAAGTATTTGCTAGTTATCTCTCACAAAACCGGATGAAACATTTAAATACGGCATAAATTGTGTCACTGAAATAATCTGTTATTGTTGGTAAGCTTTTAAAACTTAAAACTGCAAGGGAAGGGCTTTCTATAAAGCAATTAGTTTTGTGGAAGTAAGCAATCACAATCTCTAGATTTCAAAGAGTTACTCTACATCATATGTAATTTTATTTTTAAATCAGTCATCCTGTAGCTTGAGTGAAACCCTCCACCCCAACTGTTCTTTTCAAGGACAGCACTTGATCTGGAAGCTTCCACAGCTGCCTAACACTTCATGCACACCTGGCAGCCCTTCACGTGCCTGAAGAGTGCAGAAAACAGCACAGATGTTGTCTTGTTTTTTGAGATGCTTCAGAGGCCCTCCACTGCTGTATCTCCTTTTGACTTTTTGGCTGTCAACACCACAAGCACATCACAAAGATTGCAACAGGACACAAAACCTGTCTTTGTCCATGCAAACACACAAACATATCTGGCTGTGGGCAGAATGGCGCAGGTGCACAAGGTGCAAAATCTCAGGGGGGAAATGTTTGGCTACCATACCATTTACCTACTGAGTTTGCTTTGTGAATACATCCAGGTGGCTTATCCTTCAGAGATCATGACCCCTGGAGAATGAGCTCCTTAAAAGTGAGAGGAAACTCCACTGGTGTCAAATAAAATGAGAACAGTTTGACCTTCTAAATGAGAAGTGATGTGGGGAACGGATTATTACACATTTGCAAGAATCAATATAACAAAAATATTTTAATAGTGCAAATTAAGTGATATGAAAAGAGTAACAACCTATAAGAAAAAGAGCGTTACAGCACTAAAAAGGTTAACATTTTACCTAATCAACAGAATAGCTTCTAAGGAAGACTGTGAACGAAAAGAAAGCAAGGCACTCAAAGGCAGACTTATAGGGTAGAGAAATTCAAATATATCTTGTAAACCTCTTTAACAGGCTCCTTATGAGTTTCTAATTCAAATTCTCTTATTCTGCCACACCTCCTCTCAACTGAGTACTTTGAAGATTTAAAGCAAATCCACTGGAACAAGTGCCAACAGGATCCTGTTCTTTCAAATGATCAACCAAAGGCAAACATTGAAGCTCCTGAAGCTGTAGAGTCTTGGGCCACTCTCTAATTTTTTTCTTTCTCACTTTTCTTCGCTATTTTACCTTCTTAGTTGCCTATTATGGGCCAGTTTCTTAAATCAAATCTTCATCTCCATGTCAGTAACAGAAAAGATACTGCTCTCTATGTACTTTGGAAAACCTGAACAGACTTACATGACAATCAGATTTTAAGAACTACTCCTCTTCCCTGCCAACTGAGATGGAATATTCAGATCCATGTATATGCTCCTCTTTCATTACAACTCCATTGGGTTTTGACAACTAGTATACAAATACATCAATCTGTGTGCTTATACCTGTGTGAATGGTGGAAAAACATTTATACTTGAAATTGAAAATAAAGTAGGATGTGAATGTCTTGGGAACAAAAGAGAGTTTAATGATTACAATGTTATCTTACAACACAGGCAAGCTGGAATGTTCTAAATTTGCAACATCTAACTCCTTAATAATGAAAGATTCTTGCATGTTAAACTACTATATTTTGATTATCAACATAAAGAAAATGAAAAAGTTTCTAATTGTATCCACAGGGATTTCTTTCAATTAAAAAAGGAAGACATTGCCAGCATCAGCAAATAGCTGTCAGACCTTTACAAAGAGATCTTTACCATAGTTATTAAACAAAAATAGATGCTTCTAACAGAATTTGGCCTTGCTCTGGTTCACCCTTGCTCATCCACCATAACAGTTCAGGATTCGATGATAAGATGTTGCTGTTTGTAGGTTTTGCTAGATAGGCACCATCAATACCTGCAGAACATACATACTTTAGCTGCCTCTTTACTAATAAGGCAAGCATTTTCCCTTTGCAAACAGAACTTGTTGAAAACCATGTTTTTTGGTTTTGCTCATCAGATATGAACAATGTGAGTTGCTACTGAAGCTTGCTTCATAACTCTATTACCATTTGTATCCTGTGTTCTAGCTGTTAAGAAAGTTGAAGAGACATTGAAAAACTTTGACACTGTTAAAGGAGCAAAGTCAAAGGCTACTCATTACCAAAAATTAATTAGTAAGGCAGAAAACGAAGTTTCTAAGACCTTAGAGAGGAACGGAAGAGGCCTGCAATATCCTAAGGAATATATGGCACTGAATGGAAGCATTATTCTTACTGTTTGAAAGAAACCTACCCTCACTTTCCTAGGAGATGAGTTAACTATCTGAAAGAAAGAGGAAGATTATCAGAACCTGAAGACTGTCAGACTGGTTCAAAACCAAATCAGCTGCAACATTATCATAGCTCTTCAGGTGAAGCAGTTTTTATGCTGTTCATCTTCATGGATTTTATATAAATTTGCTGTAAGGGACTATCCAAACACATCTAATTACTTTCTATGAATTGAAGTCTCCCCAGATTGATTGTGGATTCAATATGTACAGATGCAGTAGACATCTCAGCAAAAATGCACTAGTGGTTATTGCTCTAGGAATCAGGTCTGAATATTCCCTCATTTTGATAGATAGTTCCAGCTTATGTTCTGAGATTCAATTTATCTTGCTCTGCTCTCCCAGGGATAAAAGCACAGCTCTGGCTCACTCATTCTGCTCCATTCCCCTCTTAAAGACCTCCAAGCCCTTGCTAAGTTCATTTGGGAACTGACCCCATTTAACAGCGCAGGGGCTGTGTTGCAGAATGGCTCAGGGATCGGGGCCATGGGACATTGGAGGCCTTGTGCGAGCAAAGTAAAGTGTAAGAGCAGGAGGCTTGCAGACCATGAGAAACTGCAGGCCGTGGGAATGGGAAACTGTAAAACTACAAGACATGAGAACTTCAGAATTGTACTGTTAACAAGAATAGCCAAGGCCATCCTTGAGTAATTGGGAAAGTACAGAGAAACGGAGTTGCAGTTAGAGGAATGAGAAGAATCCCTAAACAAGAGCCACCGGTGGGAAAGACATGCAAATGTAGCTTTATATAGTTAACCAATGGTGTTACGAGTAGTAGGCATAATTAACTGTAATAGTATAAAAGTGTTTGGTTCCAGGAATAAAGGTTGAAGCTTGCTTATAAATCATATTGATTTGTGTATCTTGCTTCCCTCACCGTCGGCAGGGCTGTGCCTCGCTGCGCTGAGCACCAAGGAGCTGCACTGAAGGCAGCCTGGGACTCAGCTACTGAGCCACACAGATCACAAAGGCAAGGCAGAGCCCTTGCTCTCGACTGTCCATCCTCAGTAAGCAGTAGCATTTCCCACAGTCCTGGATGTAACAAGGTTCTTGGCTGGAATTCTGCTACTCGTTTCCTAAATTTTACAGCAAAAAGTCTACAAGGAGTTAAGATGACTGAATACTGTGATGGGCCAAGAGTTGGATTTGATGACTTTTGAGGGTCCCTTCCAACTCAGCATATTCTGCGGTTCTGTGATTCTTAATAGAGCTCTAAGATGCCAGCCACAGCCAACAGAGTTTGAAACATTTTGTTTCAATACAGGGAAAGGGTGGTATAGTGGCTGCAAATGGCATTGCCTTGGAGCTGGCCTCATTGTTTGAAATTGCGGCTGTTAAGAGCAGCAGTTAACACCTTATTAATCCAAAACTTTGGAAGTCTCTGGCAGCAATTTACTTGAAAAAGTGTAATCTCAGGCCCTGAGAAAGACATCCTCCTCTATCTCCTGTGTCCCAGTGCACAGTCCAGATGATGCTGACGTGGCAAAGCATTTAGAGTGTTTAGCCTCTCTCTTCTGTAAATTCCTATTTGCTTTCTCTTTGGTTTGCAAGGGGCGAAAGTTACACAAGCCCTAATGGAAGCCAACAGTGCCAGTGAAGATAATTAGAAGAACTTCTACTACTGTGAATCAGTTTTTCAAGGTTGCCTGCACATGGCAAACTGCTCACAAAATGGCCCTGTACTAGCTTCCTGGAAGACAATCTCCTATGAGACCTTTTAGAAATATCTTGATTGCTCCATCTGTTTTCTTACGGTAAAGTAAGATTGCAAATGCCCAGAGACTCACTAATACGACATTCAATAAATGACGGGAATACATTAACAGGTTGAGATCCTTTGTGTCATTCCAGTGAATACAAATTCTTTCAATAAGAAAACAAACCCACAGCATTTGCTTTGTTGTGAAATACAAAGTATTAAGACCTTCTGTCTCATGTTAGAAAGGAGAAACAGCATCACTGTACCACTCACCATGGGCACAGTGCTAAGAAGTCACAAGTGCAGTGCTATTACTGAGAAATGATTGGCGTTTTTCAGTCAGAATTGAAATAAAATCTCTTGAGCAAAATTTCCAATAATTATTTTAAGTAGGAATCTCTTTCATTTTCATTTGAAGGCTTTCCACTTCAAACTTAGAATATGAATGTTCCATGAGTTTAGGAAGCTGCTTTGCAAAACTTACTGCACTTATTACTATTTGTACAATTAAAACATTGACATTGCTGTCAAGCAGAGCAGATTTTAGGGAAACAGGTGTCTGTGGCTGTGTTACACATGTGAAATACAGAAACAAGGATCCCAGTGAAACTGTTCTGTATGTATAGGGCCTATGAGTGTCCCCACCTGTGCCAGGAGCTTGGGGAAGGAGTAAAGGGGAGAGCAAATATACAGTGATATCTCTGGATATATCCTGCTGCCTTCCAGCAGTTTGCAGCCCAAGAGCTTTGTGAAAGAGCAAGTATCTTCCTCTCTTTATTTAGCAGTCCCTTTCCAGCTGTAAATTTGTAATGTTTCCTGTTAAATACAGAATCATCGAATATCTCATTGGAGATATTGGAATTGACCCATAAGGATCTTTGATTCCAACTCCTTGCTCCTTGCAGGACTACTTAAAGCTAAAAAAATATAAATAAAAGCATTGTCAGATGATATAGCTCCTTGAAATGACCTAAGTATGTGATACAAAATGGGTGTTTTGACTTCTGTATTCACTACGATAAGACCTTTCTAAGGGAAAAGTTTGAAGTGAACTGTGACGATGTTACCTTGAATGTGAACTTCTCAGTCTTTCTGGACAAAGTGGCACATTGTTCTAAGAAATACCTAAATTTCTTTTAGAGCATTTTTCCCCCTGCTTTCCCTTTGAATTGCTTCCTGTTTCTTTTTAAGCAGCAGTGTTCCCAAGCAAGAAGCAAATCTTGCTTCATCCTTCTAGGATACAGAACCCTTGGGCAGAGAGGTCAGGGCAGAAATGCCCAAAAGAAAGAGAGCAGGAAACAGTCTCCTTGAATCACAGCGATTAAGGTGCTAAACTTGAATTTAAATATTGATGTCAAGATCCTGAAAAGAATCACATTCTTTACTTAAACACAGTATAGAAGCATATGTTCAGGCCTAAGGGAGGACTTGGGAGACGTTAGCACCCCCACGGGTCAAACTCCAAGTCCTTTGGTCAGGAGCACTCTACAGTGGCTGACATTTGAGCCAGCACCTGCCCCCCAGAAAGGAGTCCAGGTGCTGCAGAGCAGCACTGCAACGGGTTACAAAGGGATGTCTCAGCAAGGGCGTTTAGGACATTGGCAGAAGTTCCTGACTAGAAGAGAAATTTTGTCTCCTCATCAACAAGTCACTGGCTTATTTATTGCAACATGGAGCTTTTTCTAACCTACACTTCAGTTTTCATCTTTTGAAGCAATGTATCATGAGCAGATTACTATAGATCAATTGAAATTATTATTTATAGGCTAAAGCTCTACTTCTTCCAAATCATCTCAAACCTTCCTGCTTTCAAACATCTTTTTAATTTGCTATGAACAAAGCAGAGGAAATCCATCACTGAGGAATGAGATTTGGGCTTATATTTGATCATTTTCCTTTCACATTGTAGACTAACACACAGAAACCTTTGTATCACTGAGCATTTTAGATAAGAGCTGACAGTATCGACTTACGTAAGTCAGCTGAGGCATCAGTAGACTTTATTCTGTCTACAAAAAAAAAGGCTGATCCTTCTCCCTCAGCTACATAATACAACCCTTCAAGAAGTAACTGAAAATATTTATTTTTAAAAGCCTTTGTTCCTGTGAAATGTATCCATGCCATTTATGCTACTATTCTTTACTTGTACAAAAAAAAAAAAGCCAAGATCCACTGAATTATCATTAGCAAACTCCATACCCTTCTCATTTTCATTACCTTTTCCTCTTACAGATAACTAAGAACACTCCAGCCAAGAATCCCTCTGGCGCAATCACAGGTATAAGGCCTGGGTACCAGCTAAGAGTGAGGGATATTCCATACTCCTGGTCACCAGCTGTGCCCGAGGAGGTGCTGTGCCTCCCCACCCCACAGTCACAGCACTGCGCCTTCTGGGTGTTCGCCACCCACTCCACATGGGTGGCAAAATGCATTTTCTTGGACCTCTGTCAAACTGCTTTAATATGCACTTTGTGCACGTGGTACTGAGTGCAGCTCAGCTGACTGACACTGATTCTTTCAGCCACAATAATACGCTTCTCTTGTTGCCTATCCCCTACCAAACCTGCTAGTCCCAACCAGGGGAAAAAGGGGATTGAGCCCTTTGTACCAACAATCTTTTCTGTTGTTTTCCACTCTGGCACTCTCATTTTTTGAGAAGTTCTGATTGCTGACTTTTATTTATAATTTTTTTTAAATCTGAAAATTAAGCCTACCAGTATTACTTTTTGTGTTTTATTATTTAATAGCAGGTGTCTTCTTATAGAGCAGAGGCTCCAGATTGAAATGAATGTCACATGGAATTTGTACCTGCTTTAGGCAGTATCAAGGAGTACACCTAATATCTCCAAAACTGTCTTAAACTGATGATTGCTGCAATTAGAATATATGACATATTAATTTAACTGGGTAGTTACTATAACCAACAGTAAAATTGTACAGTTATTAAGAGCATAAAGTGTAAATAATTGGAATATTTCCCTAGTTTGTTAGGTAAATAAGAAAAACAACTTAGTAAATATGTATTTTGTTCTATACTGAACATAATACTATCAAATCTTTCAAATGTTGCCTTCAAAGGCACTTCCAAATCTTGATACTAGAGAATCATAGAATGGCTTCTGTTGAAAGTGACCTTCATGATCATGTGGTTATACAAGTTCCCCTGCCCAGAGACAACATGATTCAGTTCACTAGGAATTTCCTAGTTAAGTGTTTTAAGAAATACACATAAGTTCCTCCAGGCTTCATTTTCACATATTTAGAAATACTAAAATAAATTACAACAAAAAATTGAAAACAGAAATACAGGTTTTGTATTTATTTTTAGTTCTGCTGCTGTCACATTTCAAAGTAGTTTGAAAAGAAAAGCTTGCAACTATTCAGTTATGAATCACTGCCAAACCCATATCCTCCTTATAAAGTAGAGCTAATCCAAGCCTTCCCAGCATGTGTCACTGAGCTGACATCTGCAGGACAAATTATTTCCTAGGAACTGAGGCCCAGATCATAAAACTAAAAGGACCACAGAAGGTGTTTATACAGAAATTTGGTACCACTACCACCTTCAAAACTTCTGCTTCACTGTCACAGGACCTTGAGCTGAGCACAAGACACCCTCAGGACTGGTGCCACCTGAGAGCAAATTAGCTGCTCAGAGATCCAGCAGGAGCTAAAACCCCAAAGCAGGACTTGTCCTGTGTTCTGTCTCCAGCCTTGCCAGTGACCCAGAATTTTGTGGGATGCTATATACAAGAAGCAGAATTCAACAGATGATATAGGATGCATATTTCTTTAAGGATCAGAAGACTCACCAGAGATACGGAGTATCTCAAGCCCTTGCTCCTAAGCAGCTGAGTCCGAGAGAAAACTCTGATTTTCTCCACTTTACAGTTTCCCAGGACCCAAGATTATTTCTTGACACAAGTCTCTCCACTTTTTTTCCAGCTGTGAGACATTCCCAGCGTGCTGGTGGCTTTATAGATGGACATGGAAAGACATGGAGACACCTATAAGTTTTGGCTTTGGGAATACCATAGGTGAGAAATGGTTTTGAGTGCCTTGGAAATTGCCTACATGGTGGCACTGACAGAGACTTGGTTAAGCAGTGCACTAGGGCTGAGCTGGGAGGTTTCCGCAGCTCCTTATATAATGTGTCTCTTTCCAGATTATGAAACATTGTTCAACCTAGAGATATTTTAAACGAAGAACAGTGAAGACCAGAGGACCCCAAGTCTTCGGGATCAATGGGCAGCCTTCAAACTTCCTTGGGGAGTATCATACATCATTTATATCTAAGCTTTTATTTAAAAATCATATAAAACATGACTGATACAATTATGTGACACGGACTCATTGATAAGTTTAGGAACCACAAACTAAAAGTAAGAAGAAAATTTTTCAGTATAGGTTAGTAGCTGGACCCTGATCTTCCAGTATTAAGTGGAAGGTGTTATTCCCTGCCAGGCATTGGCACCACATGACAAGGGGTGCTGCTTTCAGCCATTCTGATATAAGCATTGTGGGATACCATGACTGGCAGGCAGTGCAGGAAGTTCTGGGACTAAAAAACTACAGAGAATTAAAGTACTCTCTAATTGTATGAAGGCAATCACTCATAGCCAAAGAATCTTGTTAAAAACATAGAGAGAAATTCACAGTTCCACACTTTAGTGCTATGGCAGTTGTGCAAAAAAATTTTGAACATGTTTCCAGCAGTTATTATTTTATCGCATATTTTCTCCTGCTAAAGTTCCAGGTCTTGGATAATTTATCACATAAGCATTTTAAGATTTTTCAACAAAAATTATTATAGATCATAACTCTGAGAAAAAAAGGCCTGAACCAACCATCTAAGCACAACTTTGTGCCCTCAGAAACCAGTCTCAAAAAACACAATGACAACATTTAGGTTTAGGACCATAAGAAGAAATAAGCATATTGTGTTTTATTCGATAAAGCCTTGACTGTGAAGGGCAATCATGGCTTTTGAGTGCTTGTAGATGAGGATAGGATTCAAAGTTCTAATAATCGGAGCAGCATTTGTGAAAACCTTGAAAAAAATTACTGGATACCTCCTCAGCCCAAATGCTGTATGTACATGGTACATTTTATGACATCTAACAAGGAAAACAGTGAAAAGATGTGTTTTTGTAAGTATTTTCACACTTACGAAAATGAAAGAGTAGTGAAAGAATGAGAAAATTTTCATAAAATCTTCGGTAAATTCAATAGAACATCTTGTTCCACCACATTTCTAACCAATGAGGTGAAATCACCAGACACAAGTTGGCAATAAAGTAAGTTTGACTTCAACTTTTTTAAGCGGCTATCACAACTTGAAGATACTGAGATAAGGAGTCCCTGAGATAAACTTCTTGATACTGGCAATAGCTAAAAGCATGATTTTTAACTTGAAAATGATGTATATTTTAATAGATGCTAGAAATATGATCACATACTGGATAGCCCTGTGAGGCACTATGCAAAGCAGAATGAAAATAATGCCACTGGCCCAATAATCATGCACTTTACCCATAGGGCAAAGCCATTGAGAGACGAACAGGAGACGGATGATAAAGATCAAGCCCATCTTAGCAAGTCAGTAAGTTAGTCAACAACCCAGATGCTCCTCAGTCTCTGCGTTTTCACATTTTTGTAAACAGGCTGGGGATGGGGTTAGTATTTGCATTGTGTTTGTTCAGTTTTCAGGGCAAAAAGTGCAGAACCTGTGATCGGCTAAGCCACACTGCGGTGGTTGATTGCTATTAATTTTACAGTAAATATGCCCTTACCAATTCCTGAAAACACAGATGTGAAAGCAAGAATACTCTCTGTGTGCCTATTAAGTGCACCACAAAAAAGCATTAACCCAGAAAATGAATTAACATTACAAAATGAATTCCTACAGCGCCACCTTGTGTTCAGATACATTTTCTAATCCTGTCAAGCCCTCAATCTTTTATTTGTGCCAATGAAGCCTTACATCCCTGGAAACTTATGCACCCCTAATTTAATATCTCCTTGGACATCGTTGAAGCTGCTTCTCACATATTTTATTATTAAACACCTTCCTGGAGTTCCAGAGACCTCAGTTCAGAACCCAGATTCTTCTAGAGATGGGATATTCCTTAAGCCACCGCAGTACCTGGTCATTAGGACTTTCCATGATAAACTGGGAAACAGGAAAACTGCCTGGAGAATGAATGAACTTGCTGGATTTTGGAGCTTTCAAGGAAAGGTTGTTGCCAAAAAAAAAAATTCAAGCAAATTACATCAACCCCACTACAACAGGCTACAAAGATCTACATACAAGTATAGATCCAGATTTAATCTCTCTCCACACAGAGGATTTTTTCTTTTTACATTTACCAGCAACTCACTTCTAACTGCAAAAAACATCTGGTGAGAAAACACAAGCAGTCATTCTCTATGCAGTCTAACACTAAAGTAGGTGACTTCTACTCCTTAACAGAAAACTTGCAGAATTCCAAGGTAGCACAGCGAGGAAAGTGTAGGTCATAATTATAAAAAAAATCCTGAAATTTCTCCCAAAACTAGTAGCACAAGTAAAGGAATTCCACTGAAGTTAAGCATATTATGGTCATTTCATCAACATCACAAGGAACTAGATGCTGTTCCCAAATCCCCAAAACAGCAGATTTACTTATTTATAAATTTACGTTATTTACATTTGGATATCTATTAAAAGAAGTTTAATGACCACAGTTGAAGGATTTCCTGGTTACATGTTTCCAGAGACAGCAGAGACACCAATGGTGCATACAGAACAGAATTTATGGGTAAGAGATACATCTACATCTACTGAGCGGCCTTGGGGAATTTAGGGTGCACACAGGAGTTTAGCTGGGCACGGGGCTCTGTTATATCCCTTGTGGTATGAATATCAAGCATGCAGCACCACTTGGTGCTAGCCTAGGATCAGAAAAGCTTAACTGCTTCAGTTAACTGCACTGCTGCGCTCTTCCTAAGGAGCGCCAGGAGGCAGCGCTCACTCCTGCAGGGTTTTGTGAGGCTGCTCCAGAGAAGGGACCTAACAGGGGCAATCAATCCCTTGCAGGAGAAAAAAGCCATACAAGCATTGTCCTGGGGAGCAAGTCACGGAACACCATGCAGTGATTTCTAAAACTTGTATTTTACCCACCTCACAAGCACCTTCCCTGCCACTGACTTTCTGAAACAGCAAACCCCGGAAACACCTCCCATGGCCTGGTAGCATCCTCTGTGACACTGCTGATCTCACTTACTGAAGCATGCTGTGATTTAGAGAGGATGAGGAAGGACAGGAGAGTGAGCAGGAGGTTCGAGGTAGCTTGAGGCAGGGGCAGTCATGGAGTGGCTATCCCAGGAGATGGCAGCATGATGCAGGATCGTGAGCAGCACCACCAGCAGCCATACCTTGCCTGTAACCATGCGCAGGAACAATGTTGCTGGGCACTGCTAAGTGCTGACCTGCTGTGTGTCAGCACTTCTGGGCCCACACACTGTCCCCACTTCGGTGACAACCAAAAGATGGGTGCCATTTCCAGCCAGGAGGGCTTGAATTAGGTCATTAATTCCAAGATACGAAAGGTCACTTTCATAGAAGACTGACAGTAGGACTGAGGTAGGATGGGGAGATCTGGAGATCATCTAGTCCAACCCCTGCTCAAGCAGGGTCAGCCAGAGCTAGATTCCTAGGACCATATCCGTATATCTTGAATATCTCCAGGGATGGAGGCTCCACAACCTCACTTGTGCCAGTGCTCACCATAAAGCCCCAAGTGTGGTTCTCCAGGACCTTCACTACCTCTGCCAGAGGACAGGGAGCATTCCCAGATCAAGCAGCTGAGATAACACAGCACTTGGCAGTCTTTCCTCCCCTCCACTCTAGAGCACGACTTACTTTTCTGAGTTTTAAGAGGACTTCAAATGTTAGAAGTGTGAATGCGTGAGACCTTCTGTCACCAAATGCCACAGCTTTAAAGAACTGCGAGATTCAATAAAACACAGTTCAAGAAGCAAGATGGGAAGGAGAGCAGATGTAAGATAAAAGATTCAGACGTTTCAGCTAATTTGCACTTGTGATTTGCAGACTCCCATCGCAACTGGTAGAATTCCATTAATATGCGCCTATCAGGATATGTTGAACGAAACATCCATCACAGTGACTACTCCTTAGGGTGATTAATCCAAATGCTCACAAACTCTTGGTAAGATAGCTGCCGTCTTTTCTCTCCCTTACTTCAGACTGTGGCTACAAAATATGTTTTATTCCTGAAGTAAGAAATGTCTCTTGACATGTATACCCTCTACACATTCTGTCATGCCAAAGATCTTGCTATCCTGAGCTTCAGGATGTTCTGACCAGGCCATGGTCAAAAGAGGGAGCACAAGACCCTCTGCTTTTATTGTCTGGGCTCCTTCACCAGCAAAGATCCTCAGTTTATTTGCTTCTACTTTTTTTTTTTTAACAAGGCATTTTCAGTTCTAAATAATTTATGGAAGCTATTTAGAAATGCAGAACACTCCTCATCACACAATGCATGAAATCTGAAGATAAATGGATGGTGATTTAGAGCCTGAGAAATAAGAGATCAGAATCAGGTAGAATTTATGGTTACTTCAGAAATATAAAAAAAATCCCCAGATCTGAAGTTATGACTTTCAATCCTTGTGCAAAACAAATCCTGGAGCACTAGACAGTTTATGTGTAAGTATATGTATGCACACGTATTGCATATATATGCATGCATGCACGCACATGCGTATTTTACCACATCTAAAGTGAACATTTCTACCCCTTTAGAAAGAAGGAAGGACATCTCCCTTTTGCAGGTGGGGACAATCAAACACCAAAGACACAACAGGGATCTTGGCCAGACTGCACCAGAGACAGGGCCGGCAGGACAAACTTGGGGCTTATGCTCATGGCTGGGTGCAGACCCCTGTGCATGTGCTGAAGGGCTCAGCTCAGCTGAACACGGTTACAGTTTACAGTGAACCATCTTCCATTTGCTGGGCTCTGACCCCCGGCAGAGCAGCTACATGGCTGAATTTCTCTGGGCTGCTATAATCCGGAAAGCTTGACTCCCACTCTGTTGTCATAGCCTCAAAACCACATTGTCTCAGCAATGCGAAGGCATTAACCTGTCATGTCTGGTAAGAAAGGAGACATGCAGGGTATAGCACAGCAAGAAGAGCATCCTATGGGAATGCTCTTGCTTACAGTATGTGCGGACCTGTGAGGTGTACCTTTGGGAATTGGGAATTTTTACAATAAAGAGAAAACAATTACCCACTAGCTAGTTTACAAAGGAGACGGAAGTATCGATGTATCTGTGGGTATTGTGACACACTACCATATGTTTTTGGCCGCAAAAAGTCCCAGTGCAGCAATAAACACAATGAAGTCTTTGTGCAAAGAATCATATCAGTTTCATTAAGCTCAGACTTTGAGGGAAATCTATAGCATTGTCAGTTCTCCCAATTTCATGCAGATTCTCAAGATGCCTGCTATTCTTCTTTTACCACAATTGTGGATGTGTCCCTGTGAAAATCTGAAATACCTTTAATAACATTCCTAGTGCTGTTGGTTATGGAGAGATGGTCAGGAATGTGATGCATGTGTACTCTGGGATTCAGTGACAACATGACAAAATGAATAGCTAAGAGCAATAAAATGCTTTATTATTATTATTATTATTATTATTATATCTGCTGTTTTTCAAGCCCTCCCTTGTGCATTTCTGACTGGCAGTCCTGGAAAGCTTAGTGATTAAAATACTGAATGTACAAAAAACTAGCAGATGCAGCTACTGACTTCACTAGTGTAGTATAAAGTGAAATGGAGGCCTGGGTATACAGTGCCAAAAATCTGGGTCTGAACAAAGAGCTCACTAGAAAGGCTTCTGCCCTCCAACAGAGAGAATGAGTAAGGAAAACAAAAATCTACATCTCCTGTTTCATCACAAGCCAAAAGATGTGAGAGCTTCAAGTTCCTCAGAGAACCAGTTAGGCAGAAAATGAAATGAAACATGGACCCTCCAAGTAGTGCACAGACTTCCTCATTAGTGGCACTCCCAGCATCCAAGCTAGCAAGTCCCAAGAAATACCAACAGTAGGATAACAGCAAGGTTCTCACTAGGTCTCAGGCTTCATGGCAACACTAACAAATTCCACTTCTTCTCAGCACCCCTTTAATTTTTCACCTCTTATCTTAGCTCACTCAGTTGTACAGCTATAAGCTGGTTGGAAAATAAATGCAAATTCTGCATCACCATGTGTGTAAGCCTTACAATATAAGCACTAGCCCTTTTATTCACTTACTTTGACTGGGAAGGTGATTATCAACAGAAACCAGGCAACAATCCCATTGCAAGGACTGTTGGGCACGTAGCAAGCATCTTGTCATGAAACAGCACCCAAAGCCAGTCTTCTCAGAATGAAAGGAAGGATTGGAGTTTTGAAAGAGCGTAACATTTTGCTCCTGACTTGCAGTTTGCTAATATGTTTGCCAATACTCGGTGCTGCTGTCCTCAGAAGAGAGAAGAGTCTGCTTTTTCCCCAGCTGGTGCCCAGGAATAGAAACACGAACCTGCACAGTCAGTGCCAGGTTACACATGACCCATTTGGCTGCCAGCTCTGAGTATGGTGAAACATACTTGCTCCTGAGTCACACTGAGTTCATTTCCCAGTGCTCTGGTAGGGTGAAAAAGTATAATGATTAAAAAGGGCCATGTTTCCATCAATTTTAAAGAGCTCCTGAAACTGTTAGGATGCTATAAAGTCATCTCAGTATGAATCTTAATGGGTTGTATCAAACTACTTTTCCTGGGACTGCTGAATCTTAGATTTATCCACCTTTCAATATTAAAGCAACAAACTCAATATTGAGCAACAGCAATATGCTAAAAAATTTATCATTAATTCCTCTTAACCAGAATGTTCAAGCCTCTTTTTGTTTGCTTCTCCTACTTACCCCTCTTTACTGCTGCTCCTTCTCCATCCTTCCTGCCACCACCTCTCACAGATTTGCCCCAGCAGCCTGGCACTCTGGTCTGCAGCAGTGACCTTCTTCCAGCATTGGCAGCTGCCTTAACTGCTTCCAAAATTCTTACAGGAAACATATAAGTAGAAGGCTTGAAAAGAGAAGAAATATTTTCCTTAACACTGCTGCTGTCATCCCTCTGGAGCAGACAGCTTGAGCTCCCAACTTACCTTTAGGGTGGGAGAATTTAGTAAATTGGTACCAGCGCTCTGCATTGGTCCATGAAGCCTTCTGTTCATTAAAGCTTAAAACATTTCTCCACTGAAAGTCTTAATTATATTCATGCCAGCTCCATTCACCCCTTTATATTTCTCTGGGTATAAACTACATTGAAATTATCTTCTAATGTTTCTTCACATCACTAGAGTTACAGAAAGAGGTTTCAATGCAAATGAGAACAACACTCAGGCTGCCTAAAATAAATTATATGTGCCTTTTGATAGGACACAATATACTTTGTTCTTCATTCTGATTTTACATGCCCCTATCACCACTCATTTTGAGCACACTACTGTGAGATTACACAGTAAAAAGGAAATTAAAGATCAAAGATATATGAGACAAATCCTGTGAATTTCAGCATAGTCTTTAAAGTATTGCAACCCTGTACTTTTCACACCTGTCCCCTACTCACTTTCCAAGTTATCTACAAGTAGACTGTGTGCTACTTCGCTGCGAACACAGCATGGAAAGTCAGAGGATGGACTTTGGTGAACTTAATGTGGGACATCACCTATGTAAGAGACCACCTGTGGTGCACTGCTTTGCTGTGTAGGTAGCAAAGGACTGACCTAAGAGCTCTCTGTGAATAGATCTCAACAGCTTGCTGAGCTCTGCTTTGGGAACGTCCTTGTGGGCTGCTAACTACACAAATGATGGGGACTTCTGAACAGATTGTTGTCTAGTGAGACCAAAGAGTAATGTGCCATTAGGCTGATTATCCAATCCATTCCCTGATGGTGTCACATAGGCTGAGCCTAGCACTGCTGAAATTATTTGAGAGCTCCTGACTCTGGAGCAGGCTCCTTCAGGGCAATTGTGCCTTCCTCCACATAGTACTGGATTGCCTTGTATAACTTCCCCTGTGTGCTCACACCTTCACAAACTTTTAACTGTTTGCTTTCATGCTGGTCAAGTCTATGTTATCAAGGTCAAAATATATTAAAGTTGGTTTATTTGAAGATTGAATGTAGTATTCCTAAATTTATGAACAGGTAAAGTCACCTTGGTAAGCGTCAAATGGCAAAAGAAAAAGGGAAGAAAATTAAAAACAGACTTCTAGGAAAACTCCCAGTGTCAGAGATTTCTGTGAAGGCAACATGGAAAGCAATTCAGAATCGGGTTATAGTTAAAAAAGGGTTACTATTTAGCTGACATCAAAAGGCAGGTTTGAGAGATTTAATACAGCGTGAAAACCCCAGAGCAGAGTCATCAATAGAACTGCTAAGAGAGAAAGCAATGATTTTCACCTGCAAAACACTTGCATTTCATAGGAAAGTCTCTACTATTAATTTGGAGTGTGACCATGTTTCTCAGGAGTCATCTGGAAGTACAGAATATTCATCTCCAGATAAAAGTGGCTCCTTGTGAGAGAATGTAATTTGTTTTCAGATCCAACAAATGTATTACCTTCCATGTGTTATGGCTATGAACTTGTGCTTGAAAGGTGAATGCAGGACTCCACAGTGGGCAAATACTTCATCATCATTGACCCTGCTAAGGATCTGCAACTGAAATCTCCAGCCAGGCAGGAGCAGAGGTAGCTAAACGTAATCCATACCCCACTGGCCTCAGAAAGCAGCAGTTACTGACAAATCTGAACAACTTCCTTCTCATGAAAGTGCCATTACTAAATCCATTCAATGCCAGGAAAGAATACAAAAGTCAAAAATATCCAATACTCTTGAGTGAAAGGAAAAATATGAATAAACCATATTACTTAGCAACTCACGTGACAATTCACGATGAGAGGAAACTTTCAGTTAAGAAGTACCCATTGGCTTGCAGATGCATGCCCACTTCAAGCATGGAAGAAAAGAACATTCCTATAATAATTTTAGTAAGAAATACCAAGGAAGAAATTCTCTCTCACAAAACCTACGTATGAGTCAAGTTAATTTCTATTGGGCATAATGGAATTTAGTGGAGACATACAAACTAATTCTTAATTAGCTAAACTGGGTCCTGAGCATGGCCTTGGCATTTAATGGCATTTATTATGGCACCTAAGACAAACAGCCTGTCTGAGGCAGGGTAAACGAGCCTAGACAGAGCACTCTGTAAACACAGTTGTAGATCTGCCTGCACTCAACTGTAGTACTTATACACAATTTGGTTAAAGCCCAACAGATATAATCTGACTCATGTGTATCAGGAAATCTGATGTGCGCATCAGTATGCCAACAGCAGTGACCTGAGAAGTGGGAAACAAATACGTCAGCTGATGACAAGGTATGACTTAACATCAGATAATCCCTCTGCTTGAAAATAAGCAGTGAAGAAAGCACAGTTAAAAGTTGTAATTGCTGTAGCTCACTGAGTGTTCCCTTGGGCACTGTATTCTGAAGCCTGGAATAAAAGCTATCAGCATCCTGAATGGAGCTGTCAAGCCACACTTGTTAGCAAAATTGGTTGAGAAGATGAAAAATCCCCTTTTACTTGCAACTGATAGAGGCAATAACTCAGGCTTGCCAGAAGAAGCCTCTAACAATGATGACATCTGAGGCAATTTGAAACCATCTACAACTCCTTGATGGGCTTCTCTGAGTTGGGCTCCCTAGGGATGCTCTGAAATAAGCAGAGCCTTGTATAAAAATCTTTCCATGGTTGAATGTTTATATAGCAGAGAACACTGAATTTCCTCTACGGCAGGTATTCTGTAGAAATGCAAAGAGTTGGATATGAAAAACCTTGATGGTCAACACTCATCTGTTTGTCTAAAGTCACAAGTTTATATAGGGTTTTTTTTCAATGTGTGCTGGGATTATTCTTAAGAAAATATTTGAAAGGGCCCCCAACAGCTTGTACTAAACCAGCAAACTCAGGATATACACCACTACAAGAAGCTTCCTGCCACCCAAAGCAAGACAGCAAAGAAAACCCCTAAGGCTTTGGTTTGTTAGGCAGAGGTTTTCCTGCTGTTCTTTCTGACTAGACATTTAAAGTTCCCAGCAGAGGCATTTTTATCCACTGAATGTATGTTAGATTTCTACAGACAAAGAAATTTATTTTTACCTGTTTATGTTATGAATGTAAAAGTTCCTAAGAAATTACCTAAAGGAGCTCAGGGAACTTCCACTGGTTTTTCAGTAAAGCACAGATAAGAAAACTCTCATCTGATTTCTAAAGCATGAAGAATATCTTACTGATGACAGTCTACTCACAGTATGTATCACCATCACAGGAGGAAGATGCCACTTGCAAAAATTTACATAATTTCTAACGGTGTTACTGCTTTTCTTGTAGAAGCTGACGGTTCTGCTTGTGAGCTGTCACTGCTACAGAACACAGCTCGACACCACCCAGTCTACAGACAGGACTTGAAGACCAGGAAACATTCAAATTCATAAATACTGTTCTCAGCGGAACAATTTATAGCTTTTCTCAAAGGACGGAGACTCAAGATATTCTTAAGAGGAGCAAAAGTAGCTGAAATGCTCAAGGGAAGAAGAATTGCAGGATGTTTCATGTCATTTTTTTTCAGAGGTTGCTAATCCATGCATTAGATACAACCTATTTGTCTCAAGGCTGCTAGTGGCTGCAAGGCTTATTCATACTTAATCCCTTTATGCAATTTTTGTTAGAAGTGTTTAAAGAAACACAGAAAATTGATGAATCATACTAGGAAAGTGAATGTACAGTCTGCTCCTCACGAGAACAACCACAAAAAACATTAATGGAAATCTCTCCTGAAGTCAGCCCAAAAAGAGTTCACAGAATCTCCACTTGTTTGGCACAATCTGCACCTCTAGAGCACGGGAAGAACAATGTGCTTGTCTGAACAGTGTAAGCAGTAGGTGGATGGCTGGCGTTTGCAGCCAGTTGGGGCCAAAAACAGCCACTCAACACCAAGAAGCACTGGGGATTCTGTTTCACCACTATTACTGTTCTTACCTAATACAAAACCTTATAGAGGTTGGAGAGAGAGCCACACTAATGTCAAGAGAGCCACACTAATGTTTCGACTATGGATATTACACTAAATACATCCACATTTTTACTTGCATATATTAGCACTGTGGGGTTTATATTTTCACAACAAAAAGCTATGCTGAGCTAATAAACAGCTCAAATCCCCAGTCAAATGCTAAGCAAATCTCCCACAAGCCTGGGGCTGAAAGTGGTCAGATCTGCAGTAAGTGGTTTTGCAGAAATTCTTGGGACAGACATTTGCTAAACATAGCCAGTACCAGGCTTTTCTTCCTTTAAGAAAAACTGGCATCTGGAAGAGTCATATTTTAAGGGAGACAGCCTAAGGCAATTCATTTTCTTAAAAGAAGCCCAATCCAACACAAGAAGCAGCTGAGTTTCAGTGCAAAATTAGATTTCAAATGTCACAATTGAGCCCTTTAGGCATAGGAAGAGATATATTCCTGACAGAGATATTCTCTGTCTAGAGAGGCCCTTCCCCTCACTGAGACCCTTGAAATCTGCTAAGCTGAGAGATAATAAACCTTTTTAAGCCTTCCCCTCTTCCATGAGCCTCAACATCACAGTCATCAAGGAGGTTTTAAACCCTGGTGCAGGTTTTTCTTCACTGACTGACATAATCTGAAATGGGATTTCTAGAAAAAAATGTCCATGACTTCACCTCCAGAGGAGCTATTCTGAAATCTGGCTGATAAACTTGTAGCTATTATGACAAAACTAAGATTATGAATAGAAGATACAAATTTCTTCTCAACAGACTCTACATATCAGATTCAGCGCAGATTCTTCTTTCTAATGAAGAGAAACTAATCTCCATGTTTCAGAAAGATCAACTCTTAGCTGGAGATCAAGAATTTACATAAACCTAGTTATTTTCTCCACCACCAGCTTCACCTGGGAATTGAGTGCAATGTGTGAAAAGTGCAGACAAGTAAGTAAATTCTAAGGGTAAAAAATGCCTATTCACTGCCCTGGAGCACTGAATGTAATTCTTAATGCATTTTGCCTTAGCAACACTCCTCGTGTCTCAGAAGCATCTCCATGTAATCTGAAAAGACAGATTTTAACAAGTCAAACCAGCCTCATTTTAAGTCCATAGCAGAATGTTTTCTCAGTGGAATCCTGCTAAAATCAAGACCATGTACAATTAATTTCCTCTTTTCAATTTAAGTTATTGCATTAAAGTGCAGCCTTCAAGTTCATAACCTCCTTCAAGTTACCTGCAGCCATTTGACTCCTATTCTGTTGGTCTACTCTGATGGCATTTTACCAGCTTTTGTTACTGCATTGACCACCTGATACGAAGTCAAGCACGTGCTTTATAAACATTCTTGCTGTAGCCAAAAGATAACAAGACAACTCATATCTGGTCTGCTTAGGTGCCTCTAACACATAAAATGAACAAGGAAAAATCACTTTCCCCCCTTAAGGCAATTTTTAGCATTTCTTCTTGAATACTTCCTCTTCAGGCTATTCATAACTTGGTACTACAATGTCATCCAGAACAACCTCCCTAGGGATGGGGTGAGAGGAGTTCCCATCACTAGAGGTGCTCAAGATGCAATGGGACAGGGTTCTAGATAATCTAACCTAGGCTCCCTTTCCCATCAAAGGTTGGACCAGGTGATCTTTTGAGGTCCCTTCCAATCTGGGCCGTTCTATGATTCTGTCTCATACAGTGGTTTCATGAACCTGAAGTGTGTGAAATTTTTCAGCTTTAATTGACCACACCCTTTCTGTACTTTTTAGTCCCTTTATTCTGGAGAATTTGTTACATGCGATGGAATATCCATAAGGCATGTGTGCACAAGTGCAAAAGCACCACTGAAGTTCTACAGCTAAGTATGCATGAACTACTTATACACGGATAATTCATTAAACACAGATCACATTAGTAATATGTTGCCAAATTTTACATAACAGTTCTTCACTGCTTGAGCACTTTGAGGCTCAAATAACAACACAGTTTTTCTGTTTTCTGAGTTACTCACACGGAAAGCTCAAGATGAAGATTAATAGTTCTGCCCACTGCATAACAATGCCATTTTCCAAACAGCGGCCTGCAAGTGAGGCAACCTGCTGTTTTTACTACTCCCACAGAAGCCTCAAACTCTCACAGAGCGCAGGAGACCTTGTAAAGGACTGTGATTTACCGATTCATGGTCTTTTGAGGGAAGTGTAAGATGAGATCTACAGAAGGAACTGGCACATGAAAAGAAAGCAAAGATAAATGCAGAGGGTAATTTACAAAAGGACTTGGCTCGTTTGGAGGCAGTACTTTCTTTCCTTAACTGTTTTCAAATCCTAATGGGTGCTTCTGCAACCCTAAATGGGTTTGAGGACCTTTTCAAATACAGCCAAATTTTGGCAAAAGATTGAAAACATAAAGCCCTCACAGTCAGCTGAAAAATATTTTGGCATTATCTGACAGAAGGACCCTTTTATCTAGCAAACAGTTTTAGCAAGCTACATGTAGTAAAAACCCAGCAGAGATCACACAAAACACTTTTGTGGTGGTGTCACAGACCATGTCCCCAAGTTTGTGGTCACATCGCTGCTGTTTGACCTCCAGCTCATATACAACGTGCAGTTCTGAGTTAGCCATGCAACTGCTCAAAGCCCAGTCCTTTGTAATGCCAAAGAACGTACTTCTTGCCCACATCCAGGATTTTATATATATGTGTGTGTGTGTGTATGATAAAATCACATTGCACATTATGCCATATTTATCCTCATTATTTTAGACAGCCATCTACAGATAGCTGAAAAGAAACAAATAAATGAGATATAGCTATAGAGGAAATAAACCCACAAATCAGGATAACGTCATGAAGGAAACAAGCTATCATTACGCCTTTACTTTAAAAACCAAACCAACCAACCACCCAAACCTAGTATTTTTTTGAATGTATGGCTTTGGACACTGTTCTTTAAAATTCACTCACCATTCCCATTTCACATCTTAGATTTTACTAATTCAAGCCTGTATGAAAAATCCCATAGCTCTGTGAGTATTTACTACTTATGGTAGCTCTCCTATCAACTGATCTTTTGGTCTCCTCATGTAAGCAACAGCTCCTTTCCTGCTCCCCCTCCTGAATGCTCTTTATCATGACACCAGAACCACTTTTTTTTTCCTTTTAAAATTACTGCTGTATGAAACACTGCCTTGAAGGTTTCCTGTCAATCTGTTAAGTTGCTATGCTTCAGATACTGCAGAGATAAGCACCAAAAAAATGACAGGGGGGTGAAAAATCAATAAAATAATGTACTGTATAGGTATGACATCGTGAGCATGATTTGGTTGAGCGGTAAGTCACAGCATGCAAGACCTTTCAATCAAAAGATTGTAAAATGGTAAAGACCAGTGACTTGCCAGACCCTGATTAAGAAGAAATGAATGCACAGCGTAAGGGTTAGGATTCAAGCAAACCCTGAAGAGAAAAAAATGTCACATACAGTTAAGTGAATGCAGCATGGCTACATCTAGAGAAGACTTTCTGTTTTTTAAATATATTTCTGGCTCCATCATTATTTCTGAGAGGGAGACTTTTTCAACATGGAATCACTTGTATATAAATGCAGACTAGGCTAACTTTTCCTATTTTAGTTTTCATATTTTTAAGTTCTGATCTTTGATGCCTTTTTTCTTATACCACTGAAAACAGTTTATACCCATCTTGAAAAGTGAATGTAACATTTATGTCATATTCTCCATTCTGTGCACTCTTTTTGCACAGATACATAAAGTAAGTATGGTCCAGTTTCTTTCTGTGCACACAGCATAGAAAGATCATAATATCCTTTAAGAGAGAAGGTAAAAAGAGAAGAAAACCAGGGTAGAATCTTCCTATTCACATTGCCTAGTAGACTCAAAATACGTTTCCCACCAATTCAGGGAGCACCAAATGGACTTCAGACATGCAGTTGAAAAAAAGGAAAGCAAGATCAGTAGCTCCCAAGTATCTCACAGATAAAATTAATAAATAACGATAAAATATTGTTGTTGTTGTTTATATAGAAAAGCCTGAAGCAAATCCTCCCCCCTGCACAGCCTCCCTGCTAGGGAAGGAGAAAGCCAGTTATGAACTTGTCTACCCAGGTGGGCTGTTTTCACAAGCAGTGCACATGCAGTAGCCAATGCGAATTCTACAATACACCACAAGCATTTCCAACCAGCCAGCTGGCTCTCACCCTTACATGAATCAGTTTCCACAGGGCTTTCCTTTCCAAGTTATGGGGCCAAGTGTCCCACAGTGCTTTGTCCCATTGCTGGGTCCAATACTGTGAACTGAAGAGAGTGAGCCATTCTGGAGGCAGTCAAAGTTCAAGGAACCAGAATTGAATAAAGTATATAACGTGCAACAAGGGTGTGACATCTACGCATAATTTATTTTTTTTAATGTTTACTTTTTCTTTAAAATCTTGAAAAATTCAGCAATGAGCGTGACTCTTCACACTAGTGTCAACAAACACAGCAGTGCCAGGGCATGCAGACCTTGTAGTGATTGATTAGGCTCAGTGACCTGCTGTCTCCTAACCCACACGTATATTCAAGTTTCCTTGCAGGGCACACCAGGCTGAGTGACCAGCTGTGTCCTGATACACACACAAGCTTCCTTGTAGGGCAGATGCCCAGGCAGGACTTTGTGACACATTTACAGTGCCTATCAAGGGCAGCCAAAGACAACAATACTGAAAAGGTCCCTGAGCCACAAACCATGGGAGCCAGGGAGAATACTCTGGGGAGCTACAGCTGCATTTCTGCCCTGTCTGCGCCTCTGCCCTCAAAGCCTGCTGCTGGCACTGTTTGAGACAAGATACCGTGCTGGACAGATCTCTGGTCTGAACTGTCATGGCCATTCTCAAATCCTAATGTCCTGGTGACAGCTTGATATATTGCATGCTTGCTAATCCATTGTGACAAGGATTTGTTCTAACACTTCAAATTTCAAAGCAGACATTTTTTAAAAGATCTTTTAAGCCAGGGAAATATTCCTTTTCAGCTCTGTTTGGCTTAAGCACTGCAAAGGTTGGAAAAGGTACCACATTTAAAAATTTTATTTCCATCTGCTGACCAATGAACCAGTTTGATGCAGTGGATGGCCAGTTAAAAACCAAAAGCAAGTAGAAAAAGGCAGAAACAAGGTTTTGGAAGTTTATTCCTAAAACCCAAACATTTCAGAAAGCTCCCTAGGAGTTTATAGGGCCAACTGCCTAGGTAAGCCAAACCACTAAGGTGTCAGTAACGCGCCATCCATCGCAGGACAGTTCAAGAAGATTAACTGAGCTCTCCTCTTCCCCATCCTAACTTCAAAACAGCACCTGCACACACACTCACACACCCCACCCCCAAAGCTAAGAAGTATAGAGCAGAAGCTTAAACAACAGCCACAGACTTGCACACCAAAAACATTGCTGCTGCTGCAAAAGCCAGATGCTCCTGTGCCACATGCCAACTAAAGAAATCATATTTATGAATTCACAGAGATTAGGAAACCTACTAAATCATCAGAGAAAAAATACTACTTCAGTTTTTCATTCAAAAGGTACAGCACAATTTCTACTGCTTTTTACACAGCCTAGAAGTGTCCCCTCAGTACCTTTAAGATTAGGATGTAGCCAGCTTCTCCTCAACCAAACGCTGGTTGAAAAACTACCTCGAAGTGCATAGTTAAGCAAAGCGTAGTTGTGCTATGCATTAGAAAGACATCTTCCTCAGACTCATTATTAACAACTGGATAAAGGTTGGGACATCCATAGAAACATGTATTTAGGTTGATTGGATTTTCAGCTCCCTCATACTGCAGAATGTACTATCGCAGAACGTACAACCATTACAAAATATATTAACATATTCTGACCAGTTTATGAATTAAAAAATACACAAGAAGAAAACTCCTTTGGAAGAACAGAGAAAACTATTAAAATATAGATTATGTTTTAAATGTTTTAAAGAAAAGGTGAGTTTTAAATTTTATTGATATTTCTAGAAGGAAAAAGAAACACAAAAAAAACCCCACTAGCTACAACATGTCTAATTCCTCCAGGTAGTATCTGCAGTCATACTATTTATTTTCCCATTTTCTCCCTCTTCCCCATTTCTTTTGTAAAAATATACCATAAATCAGAATGGAAAATGATTGAAAGCACACAGTAATCTTCTTATAAACCATATATGCAAAGGAAGCATATTCTGAATAAAAGAGAAGTTAATTTTCTCCTTCATTACCTTGGATTACAAGTGACCTTCATTTTTAGTTGAACTTGTAACACTAGCAAATTGAGAAAAACATGACACACTGCAAAGTTGTGTATCATCTAAGATTAAAAATCCTTAGGACATCACTCCTTGTAGGAAAACATTTTACACAGAAATACCGTTTTTAAGCTAATATAATTTCTCCAAAGTAGGACCAGATGAAAGTAAAATTATCAAGACAAGTTTTGTTTTGCTTCAAGTTTTTTAATTTCATCTAGAACAAGCCTAATTTATAATAGATAAACTTACGTTATGCACCTGAGTAGAAAACCTTCAGACATTTTAATAGCTTATTTTCTAAATATCAGGCAATAAAGTCTAAGATAAACCAGGATCAAAAATAAACTTCCACCATTACAAAGTTGTCTTGTAAACCAAATTGGAATAATGACGTTAACCTCCAAGTAAAATGACCAATCTCCATATTAGCAACTGTTACCAGCAATTCAATAGTTTGGAAAACATTTCAGCAGTTTTAAGCTAGTTTTCAAATATTTTGTATTAACAGACAATAAAGTATGTATGTGAAAAGAAAATATTTTAAGAAGAGGTTTAAGACACCATGAAGTATTTAGCATTTTCTCATAGCTTTGAGCTGCTGAAGATTCTGGTACTACATTGTGACACAGAAAAACTTTTCTGACTGTTCAAGAACAAACAAATGATCAAAATGAAGATAATTTCCTACAACTGCTGGCGTTTTCATTTTCCAGTAAAAATTATAAATCCAGTTACACAACTGCTTATTCTAAGACATGTGATTTATGCACCCACACCATTCCCACAGGCTCGAAGTAGATAACTGCATACACTGGTTTGGATCCTGACAGCTTAACTATTTATACAGCTTAAAGAAATTACTCTGTTTGATATTAAGCCAACTCACTTGAAGGTTGTACCTCCTGGACTCACATTTCAGAACACTAATCTCACTAATAAATTCATTTTAATGTAACCTTGAAGTGAATATGTGTTGAGTAACAATATCAATCAAGAGACGGCTCTTTGCTACTTCACTGTGTTATGAAAAAAGGCTTTTGGAGGCTGTTTGACACAGAAGTTAATTAAATAGACCCTTAATTGTCACAGGTGTATCAGGAAAGAGTGAAGCGGGGAGAGGGTCATTATTTCTCCACACTTCCACTGTGAGCTTTATTTCTGTACTATGATCTTCAGCTGTTACCATTGTTGGGGTATCCTGGCGCAGCTCATAAGGATTCTCCTAACACTGGTGGCACTCCCAGGTAAACTGTGCAGCAATACATTAAGTAAGCTTATATATACAATCATAAATTTAAAGGATAAGTAATTTAATTTTCAGGAGATTGGTGATAAAACAACCATCATGCAGAATGGGTAGAGACGTGTTACTTCATGGTTATAATTTCACTAACAGGTAGAATAGCTTTGGCCATCTGCTAAAAATTAAATTCTTGGACCAAATTAAATTTGGTAAGAAACTTCCCCTGCCATTTTCCAGGTATGCAATGGACAGAGGATAGATCTCATGATCCCAAACATTCCAGTAAAGATCTCCCTTTTGTGTGACCTCAAAGATGAAATTTAGTCAGCAATAGCTGAATCAAACTTCTCTTGACCTCAGGAATGCACTTCTGAAGAAGTGAAGAAGATTAAAGGGTGCTCACTCTTGTGCTGAGGACACTTGGCCACTTCTCCTGCACAAATAAAACTTACTAATTTCTTCCAAGGGAAAGGAAGGTGTGTGCAGATTTTTTTTAAAAAATCATGCTGTGATGAGTCAGGTCACCAAATGCCAGATGTTTCCCCTCTCAGTATGCTCAAAATGCCAAAATACAGAACAAAGATCAAAAATCTTACCTTAATGCATTTACAATAACAAAAGAATATAAAATACAACTAAGAACTGGCACTTAGATCAGCAAAGAATTACAAACTTGGGCCTTCTTGCTGTGCTAAGAAACAGATTAGTATCAATATTATTGTATCCTCAGAGACACTATTGACACAAAGAAAGTTGACAGAGCAGGAAAGGAAATCATCTTCAACTACACAATAGAAATGAGGAAAGGAAAAAGAAAAATCAAGATTCTTTTTTCTACTTTTACAACTTCCAGTCATGTTTCACTCTGAACCAAAGAGCTGAGAATAAGGATGAGGAAGGTCAATGGATTATGCTATCACTGGCAGCTGAAACAGCAGCAGAAACATGAAGACACATTCCTGATCCCTAGCAAAAAAGTGTGATAACTCAAGATGGATGTCACTGAGAGTAGAATCCAGCAAATTCTACCTTGGGGTTTGTGATGCTTTTTAATCCCCATATTATTTTTAAAATTTACTAAAAATTCCAGCAATTGCATGAAGGTCAATAGTGAGAGGACATACAGTGCCTACACCAACTATTCGTAGTTGTTGCTGCAACTGCTGCAATTTGAAACATCATTCTCAAGAGGAAGCACCTTCAGATGATTTCTGTGCTTCTCTACAGCACTGCGGGGAAAACATGGATTACAATCCAGTGCAGAAGTTTCTCTGCGGAAAAGATCTGAACAATTAGGAACTAACTATTAGGAACATGCTCAGGAATAGCTTTATAAACAGTAGGATCTGAATTATAATGTCATGATTGACTTGCGCTAAAAATGGGAATGAGTCCACTGGAATAAAATGTACACCGTGATTTAACTGCTGTGGTTAATGAGAGATACCCCACAATTATGATTTATACTTCTTTGGTATAAATCATAATTATTCAGGCAAGTCTAACAAAAGATCTATTTTTTATTACTTTTTTTAGTGAGTAAAATTCAGCTGTCTGTAGAAATAGCTTTCCATAGTAAAATGACATTAAAACTTTCAGTAATACATGATTACACAGCTTTGGGTGTAGTTAAAATGATGCTATTGTGTATGAAACCTCCGTATTCATAGCGGCATCGAGAATTAAGAGGATTGTGCAGGTATTTGCAGACAATACAGTCTTGGCTGTCCTTCCACAAAATACTCCAAGTAAACTGATCTATGTATAACATTCAGAAGAGAATTTTAGAGAAACCTGAGTTGTGAACCTAAAAGCATGAAGTAAATCAAGTAGCCTCTGTGTGTATAGTACAAATGTTTCAGTTTTATGGCACTGACAAAAGTGAATGATGTTTCCCTGCCCTCTTTCTCTGAACACGACTGCCCAGGGAGGTGCAAGACAGACTGCTCTGAAGACGTGATGGAGGAAGCGATGAACCTGGGCTTAACAGGAACTCAACTGCATCAGCCAGGAAGGAGCACAATTACATGGCATATCAAGTTACGTGTGGAACAGGTTCTTGATGTTATAGTCTGATGTAATTGTGCATTTTGTGTGGAAATAAGTAAAATGACTTTGTGTAGAAACTGTAGTGGCATCTCCCAGAGCCTTCACTTCTTGGGAGGGAATTCTGTGGCTGGGGAGAGCACTAATAAAAAGGGGTCTGTAACTGCACACAGCAGTTTCTCCTGCTTTGATGAAATCTCTAACTGACCATCAAAATACAAATTGTCCAGATCTCATTTGGGATTTTTTTTTTTCTCATTTTGCTGTCTAGGATATGTAAAGCAACTTAGTAACAATCTCCCCTGTCCAGCTCAGGAGGTGAATTAATAGAGCAGCTTTGGTGGGTTGCTGGTGTGCAGCCAAGGTCAAGCCACCACAAAATCAGTTCAACTGAGAAGACTTGGATGAGAAAACTGGATGAGAAATGGATGCTTACTAAGTTTTCTTCATGCATAATGAAAAGGCTTCACCTTATTTTTATTCCTGGAAATTTAAATTAATGACATGTCTGAAGTTTTTTTAGCTCCTTTATTATCGACAAGGATGAGACACAGTCTGCACCAGCAGAGTTCACGTTTCATCCCTAAGAATTACAAAAAAAAAAAAATCTGTGATCAATCTACAGAATACAGATTGTCCATTATTAGCTGGTTGAATGATTCATGAGATACCATACACTGGCACAAATACTCCTGCTTAATCACAGCAACATGTCTGACATTGCAAGGAGGCTTTAAAATGTCTTTAACTTGCATTTCTCTGCTCTAAGACTTTAAAACATAGGTAGGGTTTGCTTCACAAAAAGATGCTAGATATGGTGCTGCTGGGCTTTCAGAACAGGATCCAACCCCTCTCCACAAACAGGGAGAGGAGTGACAGAACAGGGTGCACAGGTTAGCACTGGCCCTGAAATTAGACAGTTCAGCAAGAGCAAGGGAGTAGAACTGGCTCCCCATGGCTCCTGTTACTGCACTTAGCACTGCCAGGGTGAGACAGCTTCCCAGTGCACAGCCCAGAGGATTGCCCTGACCTTGACTTACAGACAGATCTGCGATCGAGGTGTGGATTTGCCATTCCTACTTGTAAAAAGATAACATGTTGTGGAAAAGAGGGCCATGTGTCCTTGAAACACAGAAAAAGGATGGCTAGAGAAACCGGTGCACTCATATAGGAGGACAGATACATGAATTCCAGAGACTATTGAGATTTTTTTCTTCTTCTTCCCAAATATACAAAAAATTCCAACCAAAGCTGGATTGTTCAATACTAAAAAATAAAAGCAGTCCTGGAAGCAGAGGAAGATGCAACGGCATATTTATGTGCCTAGATACTTGGACATAAAAGGAGAAATACTCCGTGGATGTTGTTCGTTGCTTTTATCAGAAGGGTTAATCCATGTTTTTTCATCCCTTCTTTTCAAGGCAAACGCCATTATAAAAGACGAACTAGGAGTTCATTGAAGAACATCAAGGGTTTGTTTGGGTTTTTTTAAAGATGTCATGCACCAGTATCCAAAAATAAAATCAGTACAGCAAATCTGAATGCAACTAATAAATGAAAAGATGTGAGAGTTCAAAAGCTTGAAAACTACTTTCAGATGTGGTCAGGTACTTCACAGTAATGGACACTTGTATAGACACAGCAAAACAAAGAGTAGGACTGTGAAACAGTCTGTACTAAAATGTATTCTAAGGGGAATAACATTTTTATGCTGAGTTTGCCCAACTTCTAATGACACATCCAACAAAAGAGTATACTCTAGACAAAGGAAAAGCAGTACTTCTTTTACAGTAATGCAAACTTCATTTTGAAATGGCCTCAGATTGTGCTTAATAACACAACTATAGTTTGCGCTGTTTGTTTTTCAGCCACAGATAAAATAAAACTAATTATTTTAATGTTCAAAATAAGGAGGCTAATTACCCCTTCTATCAAAAGCATTTTAAAAAATGGTAGAAAAATGGACTTCAGGTTACATCTATGTTTATTTTAGGCCTTCTTTACGCTCAGTGGTGCAACAGTATCTTGCCCGGGAAGTCACCAAGATGCAGATACTGGAGTACCTGGACCTTTGATAGGACCTATAGCCCTTCTTGTACACAATCCACTTACTCAAGGAGCATTATACTATGCATTGCATGATTGCATGCACATGCTTTCACTCCCTCTGACCTGGGCAGAAACAGGACTACTGAGCATTAAAAAGAACCCAAAAAACCCCAAAAAACAAAAACCCCACAAGTCAACATTCAAAGAAGTGAGCCATCAAACACTGCACATTTAGACATATCCTATATAATGAAATAATGAATGTTTTTATGTTTTTCCCTGAAGCTAAATTTTTAGTTACTTTGGTTTATGCCTTTATATACATTTACTATCCAGAAGCATTTACATTTAATAGCTACCAGTATTTGAGAGACTATTTCCTGATGAGGTGTAGTCAATCCAGAGAGCAGCAATTATTTATTTTCAAGACATCAGTTAGGCTTTTGCCTTTGGCTAAAGATATGGAAGATACAGCACATATAAAGTACTCTAGATGAGAAGTCACACAAGAAAGAGAACGAATTAATTTAAGAATATAATCTTCTAAAAAGAATGCATAGGCATTTTTTGCACTAAATTTCACCTATTTAATGATTGGAAATATATTCGCAAAACTTAGTACCTACTAAAGACTGATGAAGGCAAAAAACAGTCTGTTGCTGGAAAACAGTAAAATAAAATCTGAAGCAAACAGCCTTTAAGTTATAGCTACAATATGTGAACTTCCATATCTGAAAATCTTTGCACTCAGAGAGGAAGCATAACTTAAACCATACTCTCAAAGCTGTGTCAGCATTGTTCATTGCATCAGTTCTTTTGTGGAAGGAAGGAAAGAACTACAAAACTGGCTGAAATTTTGCCTCTACTAGAAGCAAGAGAACAAAACAATGGCAAGAGAAATGTGACAGGGAGAAGAATGCCACTTGGAAGTTTCTAAGGAGTCATTTCAAGTAACGAGAAAAAAACCCCAACAAAGTGAACAAAAATCCCACAAAGAGTGAGCTAATAAAAAATACAGTCCATATCACGTAGGTGGGGCACCTACATGGGTTACAGAGTAGTATGTGTTTTATGTGTGGACAGGTTCAGAGAAAAAACAAAAACTATGAGTAAAATGTACCAGGACCCTTGCAAAGTCTTGCATAGGCAGCAATATCAGTTTGTGCTCAAGCCTTCTCTGTCTTCGTACCACCTGTGCTAGCACCACTGCTAAGCCTCATCTGTGAACCACCCGAGGCACAGGAGGTCCCTGAGCAGGAAAGAGCCCCAGCACTGTACAGTCTGTGGGGCTGACTCAGGCACAAAGGAGTTCTGCTATCATGACATTTTATCCAGCAGCGGCTGTCCAAGGCCACTTCTCCCTTTTCAGACAGTCCAGCTGCTTACTCTCCCCGTGTTTAGGTGATATGAGGTACTGGTGTGCTCTTCTTCACTGTGAAATGCTAAGACTGTAAGCAAATGAATTCCAAGAATAGGGAAGTCATTCCCTGCCAGGAAACGCCTATTTTGTGTGTGTCCTATTCTCACCTTGTTCTCAAAATATCTGATAATTACCACTCCAAGAAACAACACACGTTAATGTTAGACTGACCTGTGACTTTCTACAATGGTCTAACACTGAGTCAGAAAGAAGTTGACAGGTTTGCACAAACTACAACATTTCCCTCTGATTTGCTCCAGCAATATAATTTCAGAGTTATGGCAAACAGATGAACAATGATTGCCAAAGCATTCAAAGAAACCAGTCAAAAAGATGAAAAAAAAAAAGAAAAAGAAAAAGAAAAAGAAAGCACTACAATGACATCACATACACATGATGATTTAAAAAAGGTTAAGGAGGACCAAAAACCTTATATAGGTACTTGAGAAATAGTCTCAGGATGAAAACAGACCTCTACTGAAAAACAGTTTGTTCTTGATAAATTTATCATTTGTCTATGCTCACATTTACAACATATCTATCATTGTCAGGTCTTGAAAGAAATTAATTTAGTAAGACTTATCCAGAAACCTATCAAATATATACAGTATTATGCAAAAAGACTGAAGTACTCCATAATGCCACGCCTAAAATCTTCATTTATTCAAACAAATAGTACTTTTCATTCCAGCACCTTAAGATTCCAGCAGTTTCAAAATCAACTATCACACCAATAATGAAAATACACATCAAAAAACCCCACCATAATCTATGAACAAATTTTTTACCTGTTAAATAAAACCAAAAAGTAGGTTGAAACTGCATGGAGAAGGCTGTTTTCCCTTGCAGAAAGGTTTACTAAAAGCACACCAAAATAAATGTAGAGATTTCTGGCCCTTTAAGTCAACCTAGAGTATGTTAGGAGATGTCTCTGAAACATCAGTGCATTAATGGCCATCATTTTATAAGAGCCAAAATAAGTCAGTCTCATTGTAGTCATAAATACAATATCAAAACGTTTTTCCACAGAATTTTAATGGAATCTCACGAAATTATTTTTTCAGAACATATTCAGCCACCAGTCAAAAACATAGGAAGATGTCTGAAGTGAAAGACGTCTTCTTTACCTTAAACATAGAGTCTGTGTTTATTAATTACTACCCTTTGCATAGAGGATTTATTCTAAAATGTGAGTTAAGGTGGGAAACAGACAGCTCATTAAGCTCAGTGGCAAGTACCAGTGAAGAGTCACACTAATGTATAATTGCTAACATGTTATTTAGACCTCAGCTTTACACACACATTACTCACTGAGAAATGTCCATGGCATTTCATGGAGATAGAGGAGAAATAAGCATTTAGACATGTATCAAACATCAATCCAAGGGATAAAACATTTCTTGCCCTAATTAATAAACCACATTCAAGAGAATCCCATCAAAGTTCTCATCTGAATTAATCTCTGAGACATTATACCCCACCAATCAGAAAATACAAAGCTCCTGAAGACCGCTGGAATCATTCAAGCAGGACTCAGACTTTGCCTCCCTGTCACTTTCTGTCACTGTCCTCAATCACTAAGTGACGGTGTTTTCTAAAGCACTACAGCTCTTCACCTAAGCCAGGACATCCAGGCTCCGGGTAGGGTTTTTAGGGCATGTCTGTCCTGCACTCAAGGCACCCTGGAGTGTAAGACCTGCTGCACCCCAACGTGTGCACCTCCCACTGCTGACGAGTCTGCACAGCTTCTCTGTATGGGAACACGTGAATAAAGAGAGACAGTAAACCTGTCCTGGTGGCACTCACCACTAGAGTGCCCAGCAAAAGTAAAAGTAATAACCCAATCTGATGTCTGCCAATGACAGTTGCTTAAAATCACTGATCTAATCACAAACAAACTTTGATGTGTCTGCCTTCCCTGTGAACTTTCCCAAGATCTGTGATTCAGCCCTTACGCTGTAAGTCTTCATCTTTAAGCTAACAATTCACAAAGCTTCTGCATTTCTGGTGCTAAGTCCAACTCTTTGAAGATCCTCTTCCTCCTGTTTCCTCACAGATTTCAAACTATCATCCAAAACTGAAGCATGGCTAGATTAATGCATGACCTACATTCAAATAACTTTTCCTGTATACTACTCTCTTAACTTCCAATTAATTCCTCCACTGATTCTACAGCTTCCACTGAACTGAACAATTTTATTTTTCTTAATCTCTAGGCTCTCTAGAAATTATACCTACATGGTCATGCTGGGAGCTGCATTTCAATATATTTTCTGGGCTCAGGTCCCGCCACATTTTCACAGCATTATACAGACACTGATGGTATCACAGAGAAGAGGAGACAATACGGGAGCAGAAACCAGAATATTTTCTTCCATAAATTAGAAGAAAATTTGTTCATTCTCAGCCTCACTGCTATCCAACAAGAATTTAAGTAATCAAGACCCCTTTATTGCATTTTCACCTCAACAGTTTTTCTGTTGCACTGCTATGCATGTCTAGTTCTTATCCTCTCATTTCCCCTAAGTGTTCAATTCTAACCACAAATTTCCATTCATACATATTTTCACCTATTGAAACACTCACTAAAATGCCCTGCTTATGCTTTCATTCAATTCCTTTTACTATCCCACAAGTTCATCCTGTAACAAGCCCAGCAAACATACATGGAAATCCACGGTGTACAGTTTTCAGAAATTTGACAGTAAAACAGCATGGCTGGTAGTTCAGTGGACTGATTTGAAAGAGAAGAAGAGGGGAAGATTTGGAAATAATGTACCCAAGGCGGAAAGTATTTCAAGTAAGGGCAAAGTTATGGCAAAAGGTATCTTTAGGCCACTTTCTCTCAAGCTCCTCTAAAACACCTTTTCCTCTAGAGTGTTTAGAAAAACAGAATTCTTTCTTCTATTTGCAGTATTTCAACATTCTAAGCAATTATTTTCTGCCATATTCTTCCTCCCTTAATTGATATTTGGTCTCTTCAGTCTTTCTAAAAGAGGTCACAATGATATCCAGCATTTACATGGTCCTTCCTTATATGCTCCAATTGTGGGAAAAATCAAGTTATAAACACTTCCTACAAGTCAGAGGCAAATAGACCACGATGGGACAAAGATTTGGGATTTTCTTTCTTTTGTGTTGGTTTTGTTTATGTTTGGGGTTTGCTTGTTGCTTGGAGGGGTTTTGTTAGCCTGTTTTTTTATCAAATTGTGCTTCCAAACTGGGGATGGTAATTTGAGAAAAAGTTGATAAACAAAACATAATCCACCATTTTCTCAGATTGCAATTCAAAATACCTACATCACTGAAGCCAACCAGGATTAAATAGGAATTTCTTAATTTATTTATGAACTTCAATAAAATACATTCTCTGAATGAAAAAAAAATCTTAAGTTCTTCCTACCTATAACCAAGTAGTCAAAATAAAATGGGTTCTTTGCAAGTATCTTTAATGGCATTTAAAGATGACAGTCTGGTCAGTCACATAACATATTCCTGTACAGGTTCCTATTAAAATCTTTTTATGAAAATTATTTATCAAAAATGTTTAAGGTATTTTCTTAAAGTTGAAGGTAATGAGTCGCATTCCATACAGATGGAATGAAGGTTACCTGGGTTGCTAAAGAAAAGCAATTTCCAGCTGCTAGCATCCCAAGCTCAACCTGAACCAAAGGAATCGTATCTGTAATTTCATAAGGCATATTTAATGTCCTAGTTTCTGAACTCCTGGGATAAAACTGAAGTCTCCAATTCTTTGAAATTCTGTTTCTAGCCACCTGATTACACACATGGTGTTGTTTGCTCTAAGTCACATGAAGATGTAGGGTGTGAGAAACAAGAGTTCCAAAGTACGTACTCCTCTTCGAGTCCTAGCTCAGACAGACTTACTTTGATAGTCCCAATGTGAAGAGAGTGGTGGCAGGGAGCATCCCATGTCTCTCTCTCCCTTCCAAGGTTCTTCTGGCAAAGCCTGAGCCACACCGAAATGGCACAATCTCCTCATTACCTCATGCACTTTAAAGGTGTTTGTGATCCATCAGCTGAAGGTCTGGGGAAGGTTTTACAGAAGAAAAGGGAAGATGTGCTGATGGCAACAATGGGAAGCACATACCTGCTCCATTGTGGGTACACTCTGCAAGGCAAGTAGGAGTAATAAAAATTAAGAACATGCTTTAACTTCTAAAATAAGTGCTCACGGCTGTACCAATCTGAGCCACATACTCATTTTTCAGCGTAGGTAGGACTACACTGAAAGTCTTGAGATTTTCCAAGCATGAATGTGGCAGCAATTCAAGTTCCTGAGCTGAAAAAAAACACAGAGAGCTTTAAGGAGCTGACAGAAAGTTATCTGAGGAACAAATGCAAAGTATAAACACATGGATTTCCAGGCTTTACTCTGTCCTTAGCTAGCTAGAGATGTCATGAACACCAAGGGCCAAATAGTAGTTCCGCTGAAGTCAGTCGGAATTTTGCCATTGACTGTAACTGAGCTGCATTTGCCCCTGAAGTCAGAATTCATCATCGTCTTCACGGGAAGAAAGCTGTCATATTTGCCTGATGTTTACACTAAACGGAAGTTTCACTGGAGGTTGAGATGAGATGCACAATATACGTCTGCTACTCTTTAAAATATTTTGTTGGAGAATCTTGTAAGCAGAGATGTTTATGAACACAAGTACAAGAGAAGAGTCAGAGCCAGTGTGGGTGGGGTGTTGCATAAACAGAGGTTTCATACTGGAACCATTACCCCCAGCTTCTTCACAACACTGTCTGGAACAGCCAAACAGTCAATCTAAAGTCTGGTTTTGTTCTTGGAGCTCTCCAGATGATGGCTGCAAACACAGCATAAATATATTGCAGTCTGTATTGCTTTTGCAACACATGGAGTGGTTTAGGGAATGCTAATATGAGAGCACTAAACTCTCTTCAGTTGTGATTTATTCCAGACTGAATCCCAGGCAAGAAAAACTGAGAGAATCTGGAGCATAAACTCTGCTATTTACCAATGTGTCTGCACTCATATTATCACTCAAACACATTAAGAAAACATGGTGGTAATAATTTCCTCATAAAACATCAAAATACCTGTAATCTAGAAAAATATTCTTGATACTTTCCTTGGTTTAAGAGGTCATAAAAGCTTCAGGTATGTTCTGACTAATGCAACATATTTGCAGATGTGCTCAGGAGTAAACACCTTAATCTCCTCTGATAAATTACAGCTTTTAACTTATTCATCTTGAAATTTCTCATTGTATTAACCTGCATTTTTCAAAGAGGGTTTTGTTTTTTCACTCCTATCGACTTCTCTCTCCTCCCAACTCGTAACTCTCCATCACCTGTAAGTTTCACAGATACAGTACTCACCCTCCTCTTATTCAGCAAGATAATAAAGTTTTACATCTTTTAAAAGTCTTCAATTTCTGTATTATCTTTGACGTTTCTTCTGTTACAAGAAAACCGAAGAAATTTGTCTGCAAAGGGAAATTAATAAGTTGCAAAAGAAGGATATGTTTTTCAGAGGCTTTTTTGTTCTCCTTTATATCCATGAAAAAGTAACTATTCAGCATATGGTAAGAAGTTCATAGATTCTTTTCTTTAAATACAAAAACACGTCATTGTGTATTCAGTTACTTCTTCAGTGACAACCTCAGACTTCTGAAATGGAAAATTGTTCCAAATATTACTCAACTATTACACTTACAGAATAATTACTACTTTGACAATCAAAAGGCAGGAAGAAACCTCAGTTTTAAAGTCTTATGAAGAATTGCACATTCAAATCTGCTTTTATGACTGTTCACACACATTGCTTGACTTCTACAGAATATATTCCTTTTCCTAACAGGGTCATATGGAGTATCAGAAAAATTTTTTATTTCAATTGTGGTCTTAAACAAACAAGATGCATTGAAAATCATCTCTAACCACGAAACCACTTCCTACAACTTGTATCAGACCTAGTTAGACTTCTAAACCTCTAGCTTGACTTTGCAAAAGACAACAAAGCAACAGGGAAAGTTCTAAAATTGCTTGCCAAAGGAGAATTAAAGATCTGAATGATCAGCATTGGGTTCATACGCAAGGTAACAATATTACTATGAACACATTATGCGAAAAGATATTGTAAGGCTGTGAACTGGCTTTACACACAAAGCTATGCAAACAAGAAAGCATATTCTTCTGTCTACTTGTAAAGAATGCATGTAATCATGGATAAAAAGAACAAGACAATGCAGCAGTCAGTACAGGCATGTAAGCAAGCTTCAAGTCATGCCATGTAAGAAAACCTCCATTTTGTTACAATGACTCTGGAGCAACAGCTCGATCTGTGTCACATAAACAAGAGAGAAATACAAAGCAGAAGGTACAAGGATGCTGCTGGAAACCTGCTGCAGTTTCAGCTCCTCACAGAGCTCACAGTTGTAGCAGGACCTCAGGAGAGAGATATGAATTTATATCCAGTGCTGTATAAATGCCATGAGTCACCTTCTTCTGAATGCAGGCCTGCAGGCCCTACAGACCTACTCAGCTTTCCACCTTGCAGGTGGCCAAGTGGGTGGTGAGAAAGTCAAACACCTCTTCAGAAGGTATAATGACACTGTTAAAGCTCCTTCCTGGAGCATTTGCAATGGTGGCTGCAGTTTATTCTTGTCCTGGAGCAACAAGCAGATGTAAAAGAGAGCTGTGTGGTGGATGCTGGCAGAGCACTGCTCTGAGTCTCTCCTAGTTCAGCTGATGGTTTTCCTCCTGGCAAATCTAACAGGGCTCTCTCCCGTTTCTTTTGAAAATGGTTATAGACAAGACCTTCTATATAGCTGTGCAGAGCATGGGCATTTCCAGCAACCCTTGAATCTCTCATGTGCCTGAGTGATGTCTTCTGACAGGCCACACTCTGTGTCCAGAGTAACAACAGTTCTGTCCCTCCTTTGTGGAATGGTTTAGGAAAAACGTAGCTAAGAAATTTTTACCAACTGCAGAACCTAAAACAGGAGCAGTGCCCTTTTCAATAGGTCTAAATTTCTGGAGGGTAACTACAGGATCAAAAGTATTTTATGGCCAGTGGTGCGTAAAAGGACATGGAGAAGATTAACCTAACCAGCTCCTGCCTGGCTATGGAGGCTGCAGCACCCTGGATTCACAAACTGATGACTTCACCCACACAAACTGGGTCACATCCAGGTTCTATAGGCAACTTAAATTCTAGCATTTGTAAATTACGCCACTTTTCTATCTTTGTAATTTTAATTTAAATTAGCATTTCTCTGCATTTTGCTACTTCTAAAGTGAAACCAAAGAGGAAAAAATTAATCTCACAGCATTCTTCTGAAACTTTACTCAAGCAAGGTGAAATATTTCTGGATGTATTGTCTTTCTGTTACTTGAACTAGGGGAAGGATTGACACCAGACATGTGATTAGCATAGGCTAATGAGCATGAAGCACACAGAGGTTTTCATAATTATTTGTTAACTTTAAGGAATGCTGAGATTCACAAATCCTGGACCACATTTCCAGCCCTAAAAGGGAGCCTATTTTAGCAGAACAAGACTCTTCTGCTGGGTTTTTTTTTCAAGAAGAGCCTTGATGTCTGACCTTCTAGAGTCTGGGCTATTCATAACTGTCTCTAAATCCCAGACTCATTCTGAGCTGTGCTATCTCAGTCACAGTTCTGTTAACTCATTTTCTGAATCCTAGTCTTTCCTTTTCCTTCAAAAAGCAGTAACTGAAATAATTAGAAAGTAAGTCTGTAAGTCTATCTCCCATCAAAATGAATAAAATTAGTATGAATCAAGGGATTTCTTTTTTTTTTATGCATTATTTAAAAGATAAATTCCTCTTGAAAAATAGAAGCAAACATTTAACAGCACATCCAATTTTAAACATTTAGTTCCTGAGAACAGTCAATAATTTTAACAATAAAAAGGTAAACAGCAGAATCAGATAACATGGAATAACACAGTACTGAGATAATAATTCTGGATTTATCACGTAAGGTTTTGTAATCATTGTTGATAAGAAAATGTATTAAGAGCAAATGCAAAACATTTCAGAAAAAATTTCCCAAAACTCATGCAGATCAATGCCAGTTACGCAGAGGATGAACAGTCTGCATCACTGATCCATCCTGACAAATCCAGCAGATCAATTTGACCCAGATACATACAAACCTAGTACTTGTCAGAATCCACATAAACAGTTGTCCTTGTGTTGTTCCAGCAGCATAACTAAGAATGTTTAGATTCTAAAACTTAGAAGTTTACAATGTATCACAGATACAGTGCAATGTTCCTGAGACACTTTCTTTTCCAATAGACTTGGTTACTAAATGCTTCTATTTGTTACTGCTAGTAATATTAATCATACTTTTGCTGCATGTAAAGAGGAGTAAAACATTTTATTAAGCACTTTGTATACAGTGAATAGAAGTAGTGTCTTTGTCCATAGGTGAGGCCTCCAATACCCACTCCTGATGAAAACACCTTTGGTTGCTTGCATTAGCAACTGTTCCCATTACTTACTGAACATAATTAGTGTCACCTATTGAGAACTAATCTTACCAAAGCATTTGCTTGCATCCCTTTTCCAGTTCTATATATTCAGGAGCAGCACAATGCCTCCTCCAGAGGTACAGCTTATATACCAAAAAATTTGTTCTTTCAAAAGCTATTAAATATTTTGGGGTTCCCAATGTTTTCTCCTTGAAGAAGAGGAGAAATAAAAAAAGAAGGATCCTTCAAAGTGTTGGGATTATGAATTCTCAGCCCACAATTCCACTTTGCCCTCCCCCACAATGGCATTGGAAAGTGTTTCTAAACCAACTCTTCAACAAAACAGATTTATAGACCTTTGTGAGCACAGCGGGTGACTTATAGTACAATTATAGTACAAGAGTTTGTTTTTAAGCAGAATTATTCATTATCATCCTTGGACTTGGCATTACACCACTAACTGAAGATCAGGATTACTTATTTTTGCTGTTTGATCACATGCAGTTATTTTTGTATTTCCCCATTATCTATCCCACTTCAGCTTTCCTTTAAAACAAGTGTAGTCAATTCAGATTATAAATACTAACAATTTAAGATGACAGAGTACACTTTGTATAAAAGAATTAGCTATTGCAAACTGTTGCTAATTTTCTGCTTTGGCATATATTCTGCAAGCTTTTATGGAGGCTTTAAGCTTAATTCTCTTCTATAAGCTCTGTAAAGCTTTAACTGGCTTTTTGACCATAAAATCCTGACCTTTTTTTTTCTTCTTGCTTGATGGATTTGGTGGCTTTTAAGTCTAATTCAAGCTGCATTCTGCATTTTGTATGACTGATGCATCTATACACAGACTAGCACAAAATTATCTTCACATGCAAATACATAAAGCAATACTACTTCTGTGTGTCATCTAAAGAATTGCTAAAACTCCCATGTATTATGTTTTGCAAGGTGTCTACCTCTGCAAAGCACCCTGATCCCCTCTGGACAAATGGCCATTGTTCACAATTTCCTGCAGCAAAGGTCAGGTCTGGAGGAACCAACAAGAAATAGCAGCTGCAGACAAACTGGATGTCAATCCCACTTGAATAAATTTGCCAATGGCACTGCCTGACCGATTTTGTTGAATCAAAATGTTTTAAGACATTGAGATTGTGTGCCTCCCCCATTGCCAGACAGCTTCAATATTACTGCCATTGTTAATACTAAATCTGAAAGCAAAGGCACAGCAAGAGGGAGGTAACTGCTAGAAGAATGTTTTCAGTTTGTCTCACAATCCCTCTGAAGGCTCATCTCCTGGAGAGAGGCCCTTCCACCTCTTGGCAGAAAGACAGTAGACACCACACGATGTCTCACACCACAAAGGAGCACGTCACACAGATCTTGGGGCTCTGGTACCTGACACCCTGAGCTCCAGTGCTTTGCTCAGCCTTCCTCTTCCCCACACACACACAAACCCACTCTGGCCTGGCTGGCAGCAGCAGGTCCTGGGCAACATCTGGTCTCTGACAGGTAATGGATTACTCTGGCCTATGTCACCTGCTTTCTTTCAGAGCCAAGGCAAAGGGGCTGTGCTGGGACATGGTGCAGCTTCTGCCGTGTGCAGATCTGCTAATTCACCTTGAATTCCCCCTGAGCTTTCTGGCAACATTATTAAAATTACCAGGGAAACTGCTCTGATTGAAAATTAGCAGCAGCACCCCAGGTATGTCTGCACTCATGTTGTTGTGAATGGATTATTTCTGCTGCTGAAATATTTCCACTGTTAGGAAAAGCTCAATTAATTACACCTGCAGTTCAACACACAAGATAATTTATTAAAACACACCTATAAATAATCTCATTTACCAACACCAGTTTTGCTGATCCCTGAATCACCTTCCCACAAGCAGATGACAGACACTTTATAGAAGAGTTTATGAGCCTACAGATTCAGGTCTAGAGGGAAAATCCTGCTGACCAGTCATAAGAGAGAAAACGCTACAGCTGCTGAACAGCATGTCCTTAAAATATTTGCTGTTCTCGGTGCTGAAGGACAACAGGGTCTTAGACAGGTTCCCAGACTTCAAATCAAACTTGCAGCACACAGGTACTGTTTTTGCAGTGCAGTTTGTTTAAGCAAATCAAGGATGTTGGAAATGCTGCATCAGACAGCAACAGAACAGTAAAACAAAGCTAAGAAAGAATACAGCAAGGGAGGAATGGGTGGACAAGGAAGAAGATGGCCTGGAGGCAGCTGAACAGCAAAGAAAACAAAGGCAGGAGAGGAGGGAAATGACTGAAAAAAAATGAAGAGCAGTGATTGTACCTGTCTTTTGAAATTATTTCAGCTTTAAAAAATAATTTATTGATTTTTTTTCATAGCCTTAAATTATATGAACAATTGTACTGCTCCAACTCTAGATAACCTCTATAATAAAGGAGATTGAAAAGGCTCCTCCAACTGAAATAAAGGAGATTGAAATGTTCCTCCAATTTCCAAAAATCCCCAACCTCTGTGGGAAAAATAGACCCTGCTGAAATCTAACTCACATTATTATTCCTAAAGTCCTTCACAAACTGTTTTTGTTCTTGAAGTTAAGCACGTGTATAATTACTGCAGGATCAGGAGCTAAACTTATTATGTTTTTAACTTCACAATATTTTGTTCCATCACAACAAAACACCACAGCCTTAAGAAAGGAAAGCAATCTTGATTTTCAGACTTTCAGCACAGTTATGGTGAACTCCTGAAATACAGAGAGATTTAAGAACCTTTGAACGACTTCTGAATGAATTCATACTCAAACACATTGAGGAAAATTTGCAAAAGCACTTAAGTAACATGGAAGCGCAAACCCCAGAACTCTCACCTGCTTCCCTGCCATGCACAAGTGCAGGACACTTCAAAGCAACAGTGGTTACAAATACCACTCAGTTCTTACTTCCCAGCTTTGCCTATAATGTGTATGAGATACTGATACCTAGGAAGCCCTGGAACTGTATTTTGTAGCTTAGAGAAGCATTTTAAACCAAACATTAGTAGAAAAAACTATTCTAACAATCCGAAACTTTAGAAAAATCTACACAATCTGAGGCTTTCACAATTAGAAAAGTTAATCTATAGACTTTACACATTTCAGTTCACAAAACACAGAGAATAATGAACCTGCAAGATTCTCTTTTTAAATCATAGTTTTATCCAGGCTGTGAAAGTGTGTGGAAGGAATTCATTGGGAAAATACAAAGGCCAGTTATGAATCATAGACTTATGAAAATGACTGTATTGTGGGGCCAGGGATGAGTACACGTTTGAGAAGCTGGTTGTTAAGCCCCAGCCAGAATATTAGGTAAATTGTACTGCCCTGTATATTTCTTTTGCTTACGAGCAGAACCCTCACAAGGAAAAAAAACCAGTGGTATGATTTTTGTTTTACTCTGCCACAAAGAAAAGCAAGAGCAAACTTAGTAGATTTTAAAAAGCAAAGAGGGAAGGGTTGATGGTAGCATTAAACAGCAAGTACAGCAAAGCCTTTCAGCACACACTACAGACCTACACAACTACAGCAATATGTATTTTCAATACTGAATTTTCCTACATAATGAAACTTCCATTTCCTTAGTATGAGAATAATTTTATGAATTTCCATTATTTTTTCACCATTTCATCACTCAAACTGCTGTTTGGGATTAAAGCCAGAGCAGAGGAATCTGCCATGACTCCTGGGAACCACTAGGCATCTGTTAAAAGTTCACTTTCAATCCATCCCTATGCAGTGCCATAATTTGCCTATGTGATTATGTACTTCTTTTTCCTGGTTCACCTGGCATCCAATACACAAATTGCTACACTGGGGAAAGCAGAAACAGCTGTCCAAACACCATCTGAGTTTGTGCTGTCCTGCTACCTCTTGATGGGAAGGCTGGATGCTGTTCAACAGCATAACTGCAAGGTCCTGAGTGCTGGGGGGAAAACTCAGTAACATTAACATGGAGTAAGTAGTACTTCTGTAGAAATGGGGGTTGTGGATCATAAGGTCAACAGAAGTCACTGAGACCATGCTGCCATCTGGAATGCATAAAGAGTAGGAGATGCCTGGAGACTTACTGAGTACATCTAGTACTGATACACTCCAAGTGCCTTCCCTTACGGTGAGGCTGTGGCCAGGAGGGTGCCCCTGGCACAGGGAGTGCCCCACCTGCAGCCTGCTCCACAACTGCACCTCCACACGAGGTGTGAGCCAAGCATAGTAACCAGCACACACTGCACTGCTGGTGAAAGTGCCACATAGGCATGCAGTCCTGCAGCCTGAGCAGCAGCTGGGAAAGGAGCTGCACACACCCACCACAGGTGAGGCCACAGCTGGAGGAGCTGCCAACCAAAATGCAAACATCTGGACAGAATCCAGATGATCAGAAGTCAGGCGACAGTGACCTACAAATAGGAGTCAAATGGATGCAAAATACACAAAGATATTAACGCCCTAACAAAATATGAAAAGGTGCTGTAAGGGGGAAGGGAATAATGGTCTGTAATACATGGAGGGAAGAATAAAAAGTGAACTGCCAGATGAATCCAGCTTGATGCTTGTGATGAACTATTCATCACCCTGACAGCTGTTTAATGACACAATAGCAAGCACAGGCATAGCCCAGTTAAATGTTTAGAGGCATTGACTCAAAGTCCAATGAAGTTGCTACAGAGATGACTCCCCTTCCACACATTCCACTTAGCAAGGCTGGCTACACAAACAGCAATTTGTGCAAGTGCTTCCATAGCCAATTGATCTTCTAGCTAATGACCTTCTGTGAAGGTCAACAAGGCCAGAAGGAGGTGGATGTGTTCACCTGATTAGAAATCTACATTAATAGGAGGTGGTCTTCCATTTTGGACTACTGCCCGTGACAAGGAAGCATCAGTGCTCCCCATCACATGTGAAGAAAAGTGTTCTGTGTTTGCTTTTTCCTCCCTCGTTGCTGGGCAACCACAGAATCTTTTACATCTGTAAATGCTGCAAATATCTTATTTTGAGCCATTTTAATATTCAGCCTGGTAAGAGCTGATTCATCGTCAGTTCTCTTCAGATGGCTATAATTAAGCTTTGCACTGTGGTGTATGTCTCTGGGGCTGGTTGTAGGTTGAAATTACAGCAGATGAAACAACAGTAGGAAAAAACCAAAAGTTGGGCATCATTTGAAGGGGAACTGACATATTGCTCATTCTTCATCCTCACATGGACCCAGCACTTCACAGAATGGGAATTCTTAGACATATATATATGGAATTCTTCTGCATGCTTAAGTTATTCTGTTTCTATCAGGAAAACACGTACAAGACATTAATAAACATAAAGGGTATCTTACTAATGGAACAGCTATGATTAAAATTATTTGCACCGTAAGGCATGAATAATTTTAAACAAGTTTAGTATCTCCCAGCATCTCTTGAAAAAAACAACAGACAAGCCCAATTAATAACCATGTGGATATATACTTCCACCACTACATGGCACCAATTATCAACTGCAGTGTTACACACTATCAATAACCTCACCTACAATACAGTAAATAATCCAGTTCCTCCACAACTTGGCAAGGTCCTAGCAGATGTTTTGTGGCAACCTTGCTGTGGGGGTACAAGATTTCACTATTTCCAGTTCTTTTTTCCACTGTGCCACCTGCCCTACCACACAGAAGCAGAAGAGAATAGGCACCTATGGCTCATTCATTCCCATACAAAGCTTTGGTTTTAACCATCTGAGCTGAAACAGCTGAAAGCTGAGGTGACACTGTGTTTGAGCAAAAAACGTGCACTGCAAATGGGACTGTGCTGAGGGGCTTTCATACCAACAACTCCTGCCAAGTCTGCTATAGGGTGGGAGACTACGGGTGACAGCACCTAAAACTTGTGTGCATAATATGCCTGAGATAGCTCTAAACCTCTCATAGCTACTCAGCAAATCTACAACAGTCACCGGTTTGAAGAAGTGAGTGGAAGGTAGGGAAGTACAGATTTTGTTTGGTTGCTAAAAATAACCTTGACACCATTACCAATTCCCTCAGGGCTACTGGGCACTTAGCTAATGAATTTGTGTTTATTTAGTGCTTTTGAAACCCCCATTCTGCACATTCATAGTTCATGGTGTTGGCTGCTCTGAAAACAGAATTCTACCACTGACGTTTAGGAGAACAAAAGTAGACCAATGTAAGAAACTGTAAGAACCATTACCTTCCCTGTTAAGTTTTCCTAGATGATGCAGGACACCAAAGCTCCTTGACATCTTCCCTGATATGTTGCGTAATACATGACAGGTCTTCTACCTACAGGTCCACTGTAGTTCACAGTAAGTCAGATTCAGAGAATCCACAAAAATAATGAAAAAGCAAATGTTTCAAAACATCTCATATAGGGGATAAGAGAAAAAAGATTCCACAATGTGACCTCACTGACCTACATGAAACATTAGTACACCAAAACCTTACCAAAGGAAGATTATGTTGACCTTAGAGAAACAAATGGAGTAAGATTCAAGCAAAATATTCCTTAAAATTATTTCCAAATAATTTTTAAAATAGAAAATCTAATTTCCTCAAAGAATAGCAAGATAAAAAATAGGCATATGTAAGGATCGCATGAAGAAATGAGTTTTATGTGATCTCGGTTGATTGACCTTAGAATTCTCCACTACTATATTTCATTCTAATTAAATCATGCACAACATATTCTCTTTTAAAGCAAAGCTGACATTTTAAAACATAACAAATTCAGCTTTGATATTGCATTAAAAACTAAAGCAATTAATAAGAAATATATTTTTGCTAAAAACTAAGCATTTTTAAAATTCTTTTTCAGAAAGGAGAAAGTCTGCTAGACACAGAGATTACCTCAAAAAAACAAACATGAATATTTTTGACTACGTCCTTAATTTTTCTAAGCAATGATTTCTGATGAAACTCACAAGATTAGAGATTATGATATCTTCTATGACCTGAATATTTTTGGAGTAACTGGACTGCCTAGTATATACAGCACTATTCTTCTATTAGGAAGTGAGCTAAAGTGATTGGGAGTCTGCAATGTTGCAGTGACTAATATCTGGTCTCAACCTCAGTACAATGAGGTATGTCATCAGTCATGATTAGGGGTAAAAAGTCATTATTAATTAACTTAAATGGCCTAGTATATTTCCAAGCGAGTGTGTCAGGAGACTCTCTTTTCTGGAGTTGCTCAGGCTTTCAATGCTGTTGATCCATTTGCTTTGTCTCAGCCCATGCCACCTGGATATAAATCTCTTCTAGCTTCTACTCCTTACACTGCCTTTTAATAACTTACAAGATCCTGCAGAAGGGTACAACTTACTTATACGCCTGCAAACAGAGCAGGATCTACTTTTTAAACATGTCATTGGTAGCACACATGAGCTCCTTAAGGCAGTCTCCTGTACAATGAAGGTTTGGTAGATGCCTTACATGTGATGTGGTGACTGTTAGCAAAGCTAAAGATGTACAACTCCAGAAAGACCTCCCCAAGCATTTTCTTCCAGAAGGTCTGATGCTTCACAGCCAGAAAAGCACATCAAATATGCTTCTGAGTGTGTCTCTCTCAGGGAATGCTGATTCTGATAATCTGTGTAGAAAACAGCAGAATTATTGTCCCTTTAGTATTTCCAGAGACATGAATGCTAAATTAAGCATGTGTTGAGTTTCTGTCCCTTATTTCTTAAGCAAGCTAAATACTGTATTAATTTCTGCTATTCTTCTCTTACAACATGGCCCCCTCCAGCAGCCTAATGCAAAATATATTTTTTTCCTTTGGGCTCACTCAAGTTTGACAATATACCAAGGAGATGGTGCCCAGAACCAAACTAAGTATATATGCAGTTCAATTCCCTCATTACCTCAATTGCCTTTTTGCCAGGATGGGATAATGATGCATGAAAAGCCACATTTTCCTCCATCAGTATATCCCATTATAAATTCATGTCTATAGTATTCTTCCTACTGTCAGATGGCCCTCAGTACCGCTGCATCGCAGGTATTTTCTCTTTCTAAAAAATACTTACATTGAAAAATCTCTTTTTGAAACTGTATAAAGTAAAACTCTCACAAATGTGGATGTGACTTAGCAATTTTCTAAATTCAGCTTTTACCTCTGTCCATATTTCTAAATTGTGTTGGTCTTTTTATATTACTTACTGTCCCTACTAATGTTCTGAAATATTAGTGTTAAAAGTGTAGCTGTATTAGCAGTATATTACTTTGTCCAATAATTCTTCTCCCCATTTAAGCAGAGATGCTGTGCTAAATTTCAGATTAATGAAAAGATACCATTCATTTTAAGACAGGATTTTCTCTCTTTTGGTAACATGTCAACCAGAGAACAGCTAAAGCACTTTTGCTCTTTTAAAATCGTGGCTGTTACAGCATTAATTGTATTCTGTTAACTAGTTAGGTATCACCTTCACAAGTATCAATGACTATGTAAAAAGAAATAAAAATAAAAAAGAAAACAAACCACAAATCACAAACA